>CM076580.1:1004594530-1005132098 GCA_034641835.2 Pinus albicaulis | reverse complement strand
TTAATAGTCCCTGTGGAGCTGACATGTGTAGCTCCAGGAAACGCAATAATGTAGTTGGCCATATCAGCCTCATCACTGCCAGCACATTCAGCGGTTGGCTGGATGTCTGCTTGGGCAGAGTGTGTTTCTTGGCTGGCACCTAAAGGAGTAGAAGGTGTACGAGAGGGTTGCTGGGCAATCTCTTGCCCTTGTGTCCCACTACCACCAACACCGGGTTCAGCAAGTGCTAGAAAACGCTACATACAAAAGAACTTTTTGTTAGTTTAGTCAATGTAAAAATTAAAAATCAAACTATCACAATTCATCTCATGCAGAACAAAAAAAATATCCTTTTGAATTTTTACTATTACCTGATATCTTTCTAGCTGGCTCATAAGATGTTGTATCCTCTCTTCTATTTCAGGTGTTTGAGGTGCATCTATCAAAGTATTAAATTCCGACCTTGCATCTCGTGCCTTTTTCTGCAACAAGAACATTGGAGATAGGGATGAAGAAAGCTCTTCCTCAAAGAGGGAATCATCAGGCGTACCATGGCTAGGTGTCTGCATATTTGAACAAAATTAATATTATTTAAATTATGTAAATAACTAAAATACCTGAAGATAGAGCAATGCTGGCACTTTACATGTTCTTCCGCTGGCCTCTTTCCACGATCATCCCATCTCAGGGTTGTTCCTGCACTGCTCTGATCAGTCTGCTACATTGCAATAAAATTATAAATTTAAAAACTTGAAAACAATATCTAACTTGAAAACACAAAATGAAAACTGAAATAATTTCTAATAAGACACCGGAAGACAGAGTTAGAGTTTCAAATATGCCTTGCATTGAATTCGGTCCTGGAAACATGTCATTGCACATTAAGGCACCCAAACAAGAGACGAGTTGACAATGAAGACCTTATTGAATATATTGTTGGAACAACTTCTAGTAAACTTGTTGTGAAGACCTTGAGGACATTTTTGGAGCAACATTGTTGAAGCTGATGGTATAGCATTGTTGGAGACGATCTTGAAGGGCCTTGAAGTGAAGATTTTGGAGCAATTATTGAAAAATCCTTAGAGCATTTAAGTAAGGCACTTTCTATCTTCCATCACCTTTTTCCTTTCAATATCCTTTAAACGATTTTGTTGATATTTAATGTTTGAAATCATGTTATAATTCCTTGATTATATGTGTTTGGGGACTTTCCTTTTGAAATTACCCAAAAATACCCTAGCAATTTTATCTTCAGGATGCATGTCTGACCCTATTGTTCAATATTTTGATTGATAGTAGTAAACATAGAGAGTTAGAGGGCTCTTGACTTAGTTTGGTTGGGCCATTAGATACCTAACATCTACTAGGGAGAACCCCCCTTGAGTTGGAGGAGAGCTAGCCCGAAGTGAAAAGAGGTTGGTGAGGTGACAATGGGGCTATTGAATTACACATGGTATCACACTTTAGCTTTAGGACTTTATCTTGAGAAGTGAGAGATTTTTCTATATCAATTCTCAAATTTTTTACAACATTATTGTTAAGAACTAATAAGAAGTGATGTTGAGGGGTTATTGGGTATAAAAAACAATACCATTTAAAAACTAGGGTTCTCAGTCCTTGGCATTCCTTCACCTGGGCCTAGGGGCACACTAGAATCATTTCACACTAAACCATGCAAACTTAAAAGTAACTTAACAGATCCATAAAGTAATAGTAATCATAATTCATAATTTCCTATTGTATGATATGATGCAAATTATTCAAACATGAAGCAATGAAGACATGCAATGTCTGAATTTCAAGATTGATGAACCAATACAAGAAGTTAGAAACTACAACTTTGATTCAATACTATGTGTCCTAACTCCAGGAAGGAATCTAGTTTGTAGTACAGAACATGTATCGTGTATTATCAATTCTTAATTGACAACAACTAAAGGTCATCTACCTCATCAATTCCTTCCCATTTTGTGTTTTTATGTTATATTCCTTATAAAAGTGTCAAATTTCTCTCAAAGTAAGCAACCATTGAATAAAATAAAAAATAGTTGAGACATGATTGAGAAATGGTCATTTATTTCTTTAAAGGATCTTCATAATTTCTTTGGTTGTTTTTCATCTCAAGAAACAATAAATGACCTAAGAAACTATCGTGATGTAATATAAGAAACAACATGGTGCAATGGCCATTTTCAAAGCCAAATGATGTCCATTGAGGACATGGCCTTTATTTGGTTCCTGTTTCATAGGAGTTTCGGGTAGAAATGGAATTTTGTTGTACCATTTCCAGTAGTAAAAAGGGAAAACCTTCTTTTTCCATGGGAAATAATTTACCTTTCCTTTTTCAAGATAATATAAATCACAAAAAATATGAACTATACTGCACACATTCTTGGATAATGTGAAAGTGGAAAAGGAATACCCTACACAAGTGATGCACACATGTACATTTGAACACTAATAGATTTTGTAGTTGAAATGCAATGCTTGTTTTCATTTAAATGTAGGGTTTTTAAAGCAAGGAGAAATAATGGCTGCCAAATTAATAAGCGTTTCTTTGGGAAAAATTTAAATCTTGTATTGGGTGATGAAGATAATAGAGGGTATTGAATCTTGATTCTTGACATTGTGTTTAACTTGAATAACTCAAATGATTATAAATATCAGTGGATGAGTTATTTTTTTCAAGTATGTCACTCAAAACTCTTATGTCAAAGAATTGTATGATGGCTAGCATTTGCTTGTTTCCCTTTCTTCAGTTCAATGTAAAAATTATATTAATATATTGGAGCACAAATTATAACTACAATTTTTTGCTCTACAATATATCCAGCCCCAACATTATGAAAAGTTTTCTCAAGTGGAGCTATTGGTTATTGATGAAGCAGCTGCAATTCCATTGCTTGTTGTAAAGGCTCTGCTTGGGCCATATTTAGTGTTTATGTGTTCTACTGTAAATGGGTAATAATTATAAATGAGCCAACCACAATCACAGATTTTGTAACCATTTGGTTTCCATGGATAGTGATGATGATATTAACGCTATATATCAGTGACCTATATCTATATGAGAATGATCTCAACATTGACCTTGATATGGTTGTATGGATGTGACCTTTGGTATGTCATCAGAAAATCCCCAAATATCAGGAAATCCTCAAATCTGGAGAACTAAATCTCATCACTTTCGATCTAGAGTACTACCCTTGTGATATTTCGATCTCCCATTCTCTACCACTTTACACTTCACCTTCAATATAGATCAGACCAAGGGAAATTTGTTACTGGGTGTTGAGATGGATGAGTTTGTCGAACTAAAATCCATAACTTAAACTTCATGAAACTGGTGGATTCAAATTCATGCAAGCACAAACACATCTTACACATCCTCTTTGAAACGCATTCGAAAGAACATTGGAAGACATCTAGAGAGAACCCTACAACCTAACACAATCCAATGGAATTGACCAAAAAAACCTAAATAAAGTCAACCCTATTATAGGAGGAAGGGCCTGCAGTAAGAACTTACCATTTTGTAAGAGCTGAGAGCGAATTTTGTTCTGCAAGTGCTGAGGGCAAACGCTGAGGGTGAATTCAGGGTGAATGTTGTTCTGAAAGAGTTTAGGGCGAATGCTGAGGGCGAATGTTGTTATGCAAGAGCTGAGGGCGAATGCTGTTCTGCAAGAGCTGAGGGCGAATGTTGTTCTGCAAGAGCTGAGGGTGAATGTTGTTCTGCAAGAGCTGAGGGCGAATGCTGAGGGAAAATGTTGTTTTGCAAGAGCTGAGGGCGAATGTTGAGGGAGAATGTTGTTCTGCAAGAGCGAAGGGCGAATGTGTGCGTGATATCAGACGTTAATGTAGTTTTTAATAAAATCATTTTTATGTAGTACGCATATAAGTTTCGTATTTTTATGTAGCGCACATATAAGTTTCGTTATACCGACGGCGGACAAAGCGTCGCTATTGCGACGGATGCCTCCAAACGTCGCAATTGCGACACTTAGACATTGTGTCGCACTTGCGACGTTTGGAGGCAGTCGTCGCAATAGTGACGCTTTGGGGCATAGTGTCGCAATTGCGACGTCTTCCTCCAAACGTCGCAATTGTGACACTTTGTCTAAGTGTCGGTATTGCGACACTTAGCCGTCGCAATAGCGACACTTTGGGGCATAGTGACGCAATTGCGACACTTTGTCTAAGTGTCGGTATTGCGACACTTTTCTCTAAACGTCGGTATAGTGATGGTTTCGAGCGGGATTGAAAAAATTTGGGGAAATTTCCGACATTTGGTCAAAAGCATCGGAACCAAGTGTCGGAATTTCCCCCAAATGTACTAGTGTTTAGAATTGCCATCCATAAT
Source organism: Pinus albicaulis (assembly GCA_034641835.2). Lineage (NCBI taxonomy): Eukaryota > Viridiplantae > Streptophyta > Pinopsida > Pinales > Pinaceae > Pinus > Pinus albicaulis. The sequence continues at coordinate 1,005,127,759 of CM076580.1, read as the reverse complement.
ACATGCTTTAAAAATGTAGAGACACTACTTGATTGGAAGAAAATTTCAGCTAAGGACAAACAATGGAAGCATTAAATACATTTTTAATCAACCTAATCTAAATGCAAAACAAGCTAGATGGCTAACCTTTATTTATTAGTAAGTATGATTTTGAAATCATGCACATTAAAGGTAAGGAAAATAAAAAAATTGATGCTTTGAACAGAAAACTACAACAAATCTGCATACTTTCAACAACTAATTGGAAAACATAACTAATTAAATTGATAAAAACAGCAGCAGAATTAGATGAGTATTTACAGATTAAAATAAAGTTGGAGAAAACTAAAGAATTAGGTGAAAATGAAACTAATTCTTCACTAAATAATACAAATTTTTTGATGTTTAAAGGAAAAATTTACATTCCAAATGACCAAGAACTGAAAATTTGTGTGTTAGATGAATTATATAAAGCAGTTGGACACCCTAGATATCAAAGGTTGATAACAGTGCTAAATGAAGTCTGAAGTAGCATAATATATGGCTAGATGTTTGGAATGACAAGTAAATACACCTCATCAACATCCAACAGGTTTACTACAACATTTCCAATTCTAGAATGGAAATGGGAAACCATATCCATGGATTTCTTACTAGTATTCCAAGAACAAGGAGACAACATGATTCAATAATGGTAGTGGTAGATAAGCGTAGTAAAGTTGCACATTTTATTCATGTTAAGTCTACTTTCAAAGATATTAATCTAGCATAAATCTTTATGAAGGAAATATTTAGGATTCACAGTATGCCTGAAACCGTAATTTCAGAACGTAATGTCAAATTTACTTCAAAATATTTTGGAAGGGACTATTTGAAGGAATGGGAATTAAGCTAAATTTTAGTACATCCTATCAGCCTCAAACTAATGGGAAAACAAAGAAGACTAACCAAATTTTATAGGACATGCTAATAATGTATGTTATGGACAAAACAACTAAGTTGGAAGATTACCTTCATTTGGTTGAGTTTTCTTATAACAATGGATATCAAACTTATTTAAAGATGAGTCCCTTTGAGGTAATTTATGGCAGAAAATGCAAAGTACCTCTGAGTTGGGACCATCCTGAGGATCGATTAACGTTGCGACAAAATATGTTAAAGGGAATGGAAGAAGTGGTTAAACATGTTAGACAAAATATGAATACAACACAAGATTGTCAAAAGAGCTATGCAGATTTGAAAAGTCTACCAAAATAATTCAATGTGGGAGATCATGTATATTTGAAAGTGAATCTCAAAAAAACCACACTTAGACTTGGAAGTGGTGTTAAGTTTTCAGCTAGATATTGTGGACCTTTCGAAGTCTTAGCTAGAATTGGACCTATCTCTTACCAATTTTCCCTTCCAAAAAACAAAAAAGTTCACAATGTTTTTCATGTGTCTTTACTAAATAAGCGTGTGCATGATTTAGCTCACATCAATAATTGAAATGTTGTACAAGTGGAACCAAAGGGAGATTTCCTAGAATAACCGTTGTGTATTCTAGACCAGAGAGTAGTCATGCTCTGAAATAGAGATATAATATAGTTGAAGGTTCAATGGAAACATTTCAGTCCAGAGGAAGCAACTTGGGAGTTTAAGGATGCTTTCAAAGAAGCATATCCTTCTCTTTTTTGATGAAAACTGGAATGTATTTCCAAGAGAACACTGAATCAGACACTGGGATAGTGTCAAATTAAAGCTGGGGAGGATGTGATATCCCTTGGCTTGATATTTTTTGTAATTAAATGTGCATGTGTGTTTTTGGTTAAAGCGTGTTAGTCTTAAAAAAATTGGAAATTGTACTTATCAATAAGGTATTACTAATAAAAACTTACTGTAAATTTGTAACTATGAGGTTTTATTTTTGTAAATTTGGAAGATTCATTGTTGAGTACAAATAGTTGAAAGAGATGAGGTTGCAAATTATTGTGGAATATTTATTACCCATCACTTAGGCTTCTAATCTAGATAATTAGATTTAATTGAGGGATTATGATATTGACCAATTAATTGTTTCCTAGAAGACAGAGAGTTTTCCTCAAGAGTGGGAAACATGAGCTCATTAATGACTTGATAACTACCTGCCACCTGTTGGTGAGGTGGAGGCAGTTAATAACCACCAAAAGAGTGGTATATGGGTTTGGATAAAAATCTTTAGTCTACTTGCTTATGTCTCATTCTAAGAAAAAAGGAGATTGAAGAGAAGCAAGAAGGAGAAGACATAAAGAAATTTGCAAGCCTAGTATGCTCGGGGGGAGGGTGGGGGCGCATTGGTTGTTGGCATTGTCAAGATTGGGAGGAGCCAAGTACTTGAATATTAATTTTTCCATATAAATATTTCAAGTCGATATCTCTACTTTTAGCATTTATTTTTTATAAAAGAAAGATTTGAATTCACTTTCTTCTCATATTTTATCTAGTGGAAAAAAAGAAAGACGAAAATCAGTTATATGTTTATCTGTAGTGCTTGGAAGTTTAAAAGGAAAATGATTTAGTTGTATTTTTTTTAAACTCTAAATTTTATAGAGAAAAATGAAAGAAGGAAAAAATAGAATGCTAATTAAGTTTACATTTTTATATTCTATCCATTAGAAGAACAAGGATTATTTATGATGCATAATATTTCATAACATATGAGTTCATTTCTAAAATAAGTTATGGATATATATAAATGTAGATGCATACGAAAAGGGAATAAATTTTTGAACTAGAATAAAACATCTTTACAGTATAGTATAAACTTAATGTTTTGATAATATACATAAGCATAGACATGTAGAGAGTATATGGAAATCTAAAGAGTGAAGATAAAGTTATATATATATATATATGTTGTATAAAAATTAATGATATATTTATTTCAAAACATAAATATTGAAACAAATAGTACAATTTGTAAAAAAATTATTTTTCATAACTGCATAGAAAAAAACAAATAATTTTCCTTGAAATGAAAAAACCTAACAATGTTCATTTTCTAATTACAGAGTTTGTAATTCATTTATGTTTGCAAATACATGACAGTGGAATTACCTCAACTATTTATACTCAAATATGAACTCTATAACAAACCCATGTGCATGAGACATTACGCAGTAATGCGAGACATGCTGAAAAGAGTCATCATTAATACTTGGTACGTGGCGTTTAAAAAAAAATTCCTTAAATTGTAACAAGTTACAATAGTGCCATATTATAAGTTAAATACCATTCTTTTCCATAGTGATTAAGGTCATGAAAAGCCCTAAATTATTTTCCACCATCAATTCCATGAGATTCAATCTCAAGCATTGGCTCGGTAGGTCAAACGTGTTATACGTGGATACTCCAGCAAGTGCCGCACATAGGTATAGAGTAATTTGGAGAGTTCTCGACCAAATGCATAAACCTTATTACAAGTGGTAGGTCGAACATCAAATTACTAGCACATTCAAAACAAGACAGTGGGACAAACCACTTATATAGTTAAGGTATTTCTTTTCTGATTTAACTAAATATGTGAGTATATGTGAGGTACATTATAAACAAAACAAAAATTCAATTTCAAAATATATTTACAAAAAACAATTATTAGCTATCAATATTTTGTTAAAAATGTAACTAAGTTCGGTCTTCATAAATATATTTGAGTTATTGTGTAATGTACTTGTCAAAAGGAATTTTTATAATTGTTACAATGACTCATTAAATCATGGGTTTCATGCTTGGGTCATTATTTTATTAGTCAAAGTACCCATTGTAGACTCCTAGGATTAATATTGAGTCATTAGAGTCCTTGTACATTTTATGAGACCCTTCTTGGGCTTTTGAATCATGTAAAAATAATTGTTTTTTAGTCAAAAATGAATTATGTCACCTCCACACCAAGTCAGCCTCAAACTGGGCAATTCGACCTCACCAAAAGGCTACATGTTGAAGCAATTTGAATTCATTTGGACACATTCACTCTCACAAGTTCGATATCCTAGAAGAAGCTGGGAAAAAGTGTGAAGTAGGAGAAGAAGGCTAAAGGGGTGTGAGGTTGGAAAAGAAGGAAAGGAAGAAGAAAATTGAAATTTTGGGTTATCTATCTCTCTCTCATGTGGGATACTTTAGGATATCAAAGTCTCTTTGTAAAATTGAATTTTTTTATCTTGCCAGTTATTGCCTGCTTCTGCCAAGTCGAAGTTGTTGGATCGAAGTGTTGTTGCTGCTACAAGGTCAAAAGTCTAGATCAAAGAGAGGGCTGACTTGGGGTGGAGGAGGTTTGTGTCTAGGTTGTGTTTGAAAATCAAAAAGACAAAAAGATTTTCTTATTCTTGATAATTGCTTGTGATGTTTCTTGTTATTACAATTCTGTATATCTTATTTATTTTAGTTCATTAAGCAATTACCAAAGCAGCAAAACATAAAACAATAGACACCAAATATAGGAACTATGCCAGAGAAAAACCCCCCTTGAGAGGAAAACCCAGTCAAGATAATTCTTCCTTTCAACAGTATTCTTTAATACTCTTCACCGTAGAGTATTAAAGACCTTTCCTCCACACCAAGTTAGCCTCCTAGATCTTCGACCCCTTCCCAACAACTTCAACTAGGCAGCAACTTCCAGTAGCAGAGGACTTCTGGCAGCAACAAAACTTGGAAACTTTGATCTCCAAATCTAGGGCACAAAACAAAGAGAGAGAGAGGCACCAAAATTTTGTTTTTCTTCTTCTCCTTAGACTTCCCCAAACTCGCACTTTTTTCGGCTTCTCGACAAAATACTTCAAACTTTTCCCAACTAAAAGAGACATCAAACTTGCTGTGAGAGAGTGTGATCCAAATGAATTTGCTTTCCTTCCTTTATAGGCTCTAGGTGAGGTTGAATAGGTGTCTCTTAGGCCGACATGTCACATGATCCCCTTTAGGCCGACTTGGTGTGGAAGTCACATAATTCATATTTTACGCAATATTAAACATTTTTACATGATTCAAAAGCCCAAGAAGGGTCTCTTTAAATGTACAATGACTCTATTAACTCAAAATAAATCCTAGAAGTCATCAATGGGGACTAACATGGTGACCCAAGCATGAAACCCATGCTTTAATAAGTCACAATAATAATAATAACAATTATTTTCTTTATTCTTTTGTCAAGTACATTCAATGAATACCAAACCTAGTTACATTTATCAACACTCCCTCTTAACTAGGGAGGTATTCATTGTACACAAATACAATGGAATATCTCACACTATATGAATAATGAAGAACTTTATGCACCACAATGTCATGGACTAGATTCCTGACCAGGGAAATCTATCCATTGGTCTCTCAACAATTTAGGCACCGCAATGCCATAGACTAGATTCCTGACCAGGGAAATCTATCCATATGGAACTAGGATGGAATCAAGCTTTCAGCCCCTTTAGGTACCATCAGGCTTACTTGCTAACCATCAACCCAGGGGCCTAGGTGTGTATCAATGGTCAGAGCTCTATGACCCAAGCCACCCTTCGCTACATTGGGACCTAGACATCAACACAAAGTGTCGGCCATATGTCCTCCCAGGAAATGTTTCACTCACAAAGCCTCAACAACCCTTGATATAGTAGATCATGGATGATCAATCTCCCCCAATCAAATTGATTGGTAACCAACATGATATCAAAATCCTCTGAGAGATTTTCCTGTACAAACACAACCCCAATCAATAATATAATTTCACATGTACATAAACAAATACAAACCTTCGAGGTCTTTCAAACAACTTAATGTTGCTTCTCAACTTCTCATAGTGGGACTATCAACTGAATCTTTGATAGAAGATTCCTTCATCATACATTTTCCTTCTCCTACTTTTCATGCAGCAACATTCTCTGAATTTCATTCTTCAATCAAAACCAAGTTATGTCTTCCCTCTCAACCAGGAAGCATATTTATCCAAACTCCCTCTTAATCTTAGGGAGATACATTCTATTCAGGCTTCCTCGTAGATCAAGTTCTTCTTTTCATCATCAGAGAATATTTTGTGTCTTCCAACCATTTCATCAGAGTTTATCATCATCCTAATCATGCATATTATATCAACAAGCATATTTACCATATTGAATATTGTGTACCTGCACAACTTATGTAGCAAGTACAAACAAATATATAGAAGCATGAAGTTAGCCATATCATAATCACATAATCATTTCAACTTTATACATATCAGATACCCAAACTTAATTACAAACAAGAGACATGTACTCTTCATCATTTTGTTAGGGACTTTGTCATAAGCCCTAGAGTACATCATAGCAACTTTCATGTTATCTAGGGTTTCAATGTTTCTTTCAAAGGTGTAACGCACCCTACTACAACATATAGAAAACCATAGAAACAACTTTAAATATAAATCTACAAGATATCTAGCAACTTTCAGAATTCATATGTTAGACTTTCCACTAGAGATTTATACAAATCCTAGATTTCATACAAGAGAATCAATCAAATTCAATCACAACTTAGTCATTGATATGACCATCTTCCACTAGAGTTAGTTGCAAACCCTAGATTTTTAATCAACCATCAAATCCAAAAAAAAACTCAAATTTTCATCAATCTTACACAAATCTCAAATCATCATATTGTCATTATTCACTAGAGATTTTCACTTCTACTAAGATTCAACTTCAAAACCCTAGAATTTCATTCTCACAACCTCAACAATCATTATATAAATAGATCTTAGATTGTTATACCACACATATTAGAGAATTTAACTACTACTAGGGTTTAGCTGCAAAACCCTAGATTTCCAAATATCATTATCCTAGAATCTCATACAAGGACTTATATTAAATCCTAAGATGTATGACCATCAATAACTAGGTCAACACATGTATATAGGAATTCATCATCATGCAAAGGCATAACATGTGCCTGACAACATTAATACATACATTGACCTAGACCAAGCTAGGGTTTCAACCAAAAAGGACATGTCTTCACATACCAAGGGATTCATCATCAAGCAAAGGTATTTCATACCATAGTCAAACCCAACTTCACAACATATCAATAACAAATTTCATTAGACTAGGGTTTGATCAGACATACACACACATACCAAGGAAATCATTTCTAAGACATTATAATGGTCTTGCGCCTTACACATTCCACCAACCCTAATGAGTTAGAGTTTCAATATAGGAACATAGCAAATCCAAAATTACCTATATTTCAAAGGTTCGGGACTTTAGACCTTATCATTCAACCCTAACAAGTTAGGTTTTCCTAATCATACCAAAATCCTAAACATGACAACATTAATAAAAACTTCAAATAGCATTTCACAATATCCCTAATCGGTTTAGGGTTTCAGACATTCATATCAGCATACCCTTAGGTTAGGTTTTTCCAGAACGTATCTAGGGTTCTACAAAATTAGTTAAGAATATGAGTGGGGTGGGAATATTTATCAAGTGATTAACCTCCCAAAATAAGAATCAATGTGATTCACTATAGCTGTACACAACAGTGTTAGTAATATATTGTACAATGAATGAACATTTATCATAAAGAAGTCAATGTTTTAAAGTGTACCTTTGTTTCTTGACAAACCTTGTCTTGAGAGGTCCTCCTTGATACTCCTTGAGAATAGAGTAGATATTTTCCTAATCAAGACAATAAAGGGAGAAAGGTGATTAGTATTAATATAATCAAAACTTAAATAAGTACATAAAACCAAAAACTGAAAGCAAATGAGATACTTATCTTTGGGAGTTGTTGAGGGCTCCCTCCAAAGCTTGAGGGATACCTATAAACTTATAAAAACAATAAAATGTATTTTCCATAAGTATGTTAAAAACCTATAAATTCTAAAACATCAAAAGATATAAAATAATACATCTAAAGCTACAAGAAAATGACCTAGTAGTGTAAGTCTGTAATGTCAAATTCTTCAGGCTTTACTATTTTTTAGTCTCCTTCTTCAACAATGTTGGCTTGATCTCTTTCTCTCTTCTTGTTTCTCGGAATGTTGGAACTATAACTCCTATAGTGACCCTTCTTATGGAATTAATAGCATTCTACCATAGACATGTTAACATTCTTCCTTGGTCCTTTCGATTTCTCTTCTTTTATGTTGAGCAATGTAGGCATTTGATACTCCTTCAAGATTGGCAGCTAATAAGATCCTTAATTCTTCTTGACTGCATGTATTCCATAGCTCTTCAAAGGTGGGAGCCACCTTCTAACTGTTAAATCCTGTAGGAAATGCACCCCAAGTAGGTGGAAATCATAATAGCGTAGTGATCACGAGTTCTTTGTCTGGAACAATTTCATCAATGGCAAAAATTTCATCCATGAATCTTGCTATCTTCACAAGGAAGGAGGTCATTGTGTCTTCTTTAGTCATCTTTGTAGTCCTTAGTTCATTCTTCAAAGTAGCTACTTGAACAATGTTCTTAATAGTGAATAACTTCGGCAAGGCTTCATACATTTCTTGATCATGGTCGATGTTAGCTATCGATGGGACAAGGTTGTCCTTTATTCCTTCTACCATTAGAGTCATGGCCACTAATTCTAGTTCCCTGCATTTCACTTTGTCACCATCATTGGAATCCTCTGTAGGCTTCTTTACTTTTCCTTTGACCAAGTCTAGTACCTTATTCTTTTCAAGAAGGGGGTCAATTCTATTCTTCCAGGGCCTATAGTTTGAGGCTCCTTCAAGTTTGTTTTCTCCCTTGATTGTGTTAGACATATTCCTAGAATGTAGTAGATTCCTTCCCTAAGATGATCCTTCGAATGGTTCCTTGATTAAGTGTTGAAGAATGCATTTTTCTTCCTTCTCACCAAAGCTCAGATACCATGTTAGAAAATCATAAAGATAGAAATATTTTCTTATTCTTGATCATTACTTGTGATGTTTCTTGTTATTACAATTATTTATATCTTCTTTATTTTAGTTCATCAACCAATTACCAAAGTAGTAGCACATAAAACAATAGACAGCTTCCAGTAGCAACAAAACTTGGAAGACTTCGATCTCGCAATCTAAGGCACAAAACAGAGAGAGAGGCACCAAAATTTCATTTTTCTTCTTCTCTTTAGACTTCCCAAACTCACACTTCTTTCAGCTTCCCGACAATAGACTTTGAACATTTCCCAACTACAAGAGATATTGAACTTGTTGTGAGAGAGTGTGCTCCAAATGAATTCTATTTCCTTCCTTTTATAGGCTCCAAGTGAGGTCGAATAGGTGTCTCTTAGCCCGACATGATCCCCTTTAGGTCAACTTGGTGTGGAGGTCACATAATTCATATTTTACTCAATATTAAACCTTTTTACATTATTCAAAAGCCCAATAAGGGTCTCTTTAAGTGTACAATGACGCTATTAACTCAGAATAAATCCTAGAAGTCCTCAATTAAGACTTTGACCTCAAACATGGTGAACCAAACATGAAATTCATGCTTTAATAAGTCATAATAAGAATAATACACACACACTATTCTTTGTCACAAGACATAAGATGACTCATACATCCAACAGGTTGAAGAGTCTCAGGAAAAACTATTGAAAGAAAATATTTTGACTGGGTTTTCCCATAGAGAGGGGTTTTGCCCCGGCAGAGTGTCTACATCTTGTGTCTCATGTTTTTTTAATCTTCATACACACATAATTTGGTAATTTCTTGATGAAAGATAATACAATGAAGAAGCAAAAGAAGCCAGCATAATTCACAAGACATTATTAAGAAAGAAGAAATCAAACCCTAATCTACTAGCATTGATTTCTCAACATGGTATTAGAGCTAAGGTCAAAGAAGATTGAAGATCACTATGTTGGCTCGAAGGAAATGGTTACTCCCTCTCTGACAAGTTATATCGGAATGGAATTCAATACTGTAGGAAGCTGGATCAAGAAGATCTTCCACTACTTATCCAACAAGGTCAAGATCCAAGGGTTCTTGGTTGTTCTTACAGGTTCTCTTAATGATGATAATGCATGGATTATTGATAGTGGAGCATCAATACAAGTAAAAAACTTCACACTCTATCGAAGGAACCATCTTATCATATAGTGGAATTGGGATACAACAAAATTTATGTTGTTAAAGTCCCGGGATCAACATCTTTGAAGCTGGAGAATGGAGCTAAGCTACATCTCAAGAATATACTATATGTTCCAGGTTTGAAAAAGAATTTGCTTTCTATTTCTTTTTTAGAAGATAAATGGGATAGAGTTGTTTTTTTTTTTTATGAAAAAGTTTTGGTTTGGGGAAATTAATAAAGTATCGATAAAGCTAAGGTTATTGGAGTTCGTGAAGGAAGCTTATATAGAGTCATTACACCATCTCCTCAAGCTTTGGTTCATATGGAAATCAATCCCATTGAGATATGGCATAGGAGATATGGTCATCTACATTAAGGTCATTCCTACTCTTAATCAACCAGTTCATGGCATCCCCAATATCAAATAAGATCACGAAGGAGTTTGCAAGGGATTCTCCTTGGGAAAACATACAAGAAAACCATTTTCAAATAGTGAAACAAGGTATAAAGAAATATTAGACCTCACTCATTTTGATGTGTATGGACCCATGTTTGAAAAATCACTTGGAGTTCATCTTTACATGGCTCTACCTTCTCAAGAAAAGGGATGAAGCATTTGAGAAGTTCAAGGAGTTTAGATCTGAAGTAAAGACCCTGAGATCCGACAATGGTGGGGAATACACTCTTAAAGAATTGATTGCTTATTATAAATAAGCAATAATTAAGAGGGAGCTCATTTTTCACTACTATCCCGAATAAAATTGGAGTGGCTAAAAGGAAGAACAGGTCAATTGAAGAAGGTATTCAAAAAATGCTCCTTGATCAAGCCTTGCCAAAATTATTATGGGGAGAAGCAGCAATGACAGTGGTATACGTTCAAAATAGAAGTCCTCATAGAATTCTTGAGAATGTGAAACCTGAGGAAGCATTCACGGGAAAGAAGACGAGTGTGGATCATCTCTGAATCTTTGGGAGTCCTGCCTACATCCACGTCCCAAAAGACAAGCGAAAGAAGTTAGATTCTACAAGCATCAAAGGAATCTTTGTTGGCTATAGTCTCTCCTCAAAAGCATATAGAAGGAAGGAAGACATATTGAAGTAAGCAGGGATGTTATGTTTGATGAAAATCATGCCTACAAAAGATCCAAGGATATCCCTATTGATTCCAATGACGAAGACATACCTATATTCGAAGAAGAAGAAGTACACCACAACAATCCCACTACAATTCAAGAAGAAGAAGGACCAAGTGAGCATATTCAACTTGTGATCATATCGACCACTAGGAAAAGGCCAAATTTCTTGAAAGCTGCCCTTGAAGATGCTGAAGGTCATGGAGTTGCGAAAGGAACCTTTAGAGAAAGCAAAAGGCCAAAGAGATATTCTGGATATGTTGCATATATAACAAAATTAATTGAAGTTGAACCATCTACATTTGAAGAAGCTGCTCATAAAGAGGATTGGAAGAAGGAAATGTAGGAATAATATCAATCCATCATGAAGAATGGGGTTTGGGAAATTGTTCCTAGACCTAGTGACAAATCAGTTGTCACCTCTAAATGGATTTATAATATCAAGCATGTTGTTGATGGAAGTATAGACAAATACAAGGCTATATTTGTTGCAAGGGGTTTCCCTCAAAAGGAAGGCATAGATTATGAAGAAATCTTTGCACCCATCGCAAAGTATATTACTATTAGATCCTTGGTTTCATTCGCTGCCATCATGGGATGGAATATTTCTAAATGGGACTATTGATGATGAAGTATACATTGAACAACCTGAAGGCTTTGAGGTAAATAATAGGGACACCCATGTATGTCGACTCAAGAATGGTTTGAAGCAAGCACCTAGGGCATGGTATGCAAGAATGGATGCATACCTTATAATAATTGGGTTTGTGAAGAGTATTGTTGATCCAAATATCTACATCAAGGTTAAGGATAATGAGCCTGTCATTATTCTACTATATGTGGATGATCTATTCATCACTGGTGTGGAGCAAAGAATTCGAGAATGCAAGAAGACGCTGGCAATTGAATTTGAGATGAAAGATCTAAGACTAATGCACTATTACCTGGGTTTGTAAGTATGGAAGAAACCTGGGGAGATATATTTGGGGCAAGGAAAATATATCATCGACTTGTTTCAAAAATTTGGGATGATGGATTCCAAGCCCATGACTACTCCTATGATCGCCAATCTCAAGAAGTCAAGGAGCTCTGACTCAAGTCTCGTAGACCCTACCTCTATCGGAAGTTGGTAGGTTCCCTGATGTATCTGGTAAATACTAGGCCAAATATATGTTTTACAGTAAACATTCTTATTCAATTTCAGTTGGAGCCTTGTCATGATCACTGGATAACTACCAAGCATATATTGAGATATCTTTGTGGCACTATACATCACTACCTAAAGTATGATAGCAAGGAAGTCAAGTTGATTGGCTTCACAGATTCTGATTGCAGTGGAAGTGAGACCGATAAAAGTAGCACTACAGGTAGATGCTTTAGTCTAGGAGTTGCTATGGTCTCATGGATGAGTAGGAAGCAAAATCTCGTTGCTTTGAGTAGTGTTGAGGCACAATATGTGGATGCATGTGAAGTAGGAAAGGAGGTTGTATGGTTGAGGAAGCTTCTGACAGATTTGTTTGAGAAGCCTCTAGGTCCTACTGTGATCAACTGTGGCAACCAAAGCTGCATTAAGATGTCTGAGATCTCGTGTTTCATGCTAGGACGAGCATATCAACAATAAGTTCAACTACATCAAGAACTTGGTGCAAGATGGGATTGTGAAGCTAGAGTATGTCCCAACATACGAACAGGTAGCTAACATACTACCAAAGTCTCTTCCTAGTAAAAAGTTTGAATATCTTAGAAACCTACTTGGTTTAAAAGATATTAGTAATCTTGTTGATAAAATTTGGAAGAGATTTTTTTAGGCTTTGTGAGTGAAGCATTGCCTAGGAGGACATCAAGTTGACACTATGTGTTAATGCCTAGATCCCGAAGTAGGGAGGGCGGTGTTGGTCTTGGAGCTTTGACCTCATATATGCACCTAAATCCCTGAGTTGATGGCTAGCAAGAAAGCCTGATGGTAACTAGAGGGGATGAAAGATTTAGTCCATCTTGGTCCCACCTAGATAGATTTCCTTGGTTAGGAATCTAGTTCATGGCATTGCGGTGCCTAAACTGTTGGAGACCTTGGATAGATTGTCTTGGTCAGGAATCTAGTCCATGGCATTGCAGTGCCTAAACTCTTCATAGTTCATATAGTTTGAGACATTCCTTGTACTTGTTATGAATACCTCCCTAGTTAAGAGGGGGTGTTGAAAAATGTAACTAGGTTCGGTCTGCATAAATATATTTGAGTCATTATGTAATGTACTTGTCAAAAGAATTTTTATAATTGTTACAATGACATATTAAAGCATGGGTTTCATGTTTGGGTCACCATTTTATTAGTCAAAGTACCCATTGTGGACGCCTAGGATTAATATTGGGTCATTAGATCATTGTACATTTTATGAGACCCTTCTTGGGCTTTTGAATCATGTAAAAAGAATTAGTTTTTAGTCAAAAATGAATTATGTCACCTCCACACCAAGTCGACCTCAAGGAGATCAAGTCGACCTCAAACTGGGGAAATCGACCTCACCAAAAGGCTATATATTGAAGCAAATCGAATTCATTTGGACACATTCGCTCTCACAAGTTTGATATCCTAGAAGAAGCCGAGAAAAAGTGTGAAGTAGGAGAAGGCGGCTAAAAGGAGTGTGAGGTTGGCAAAGAAGGAAGGGAAGAAGAAAATCGAAGTTTTGGGTTATCTATCTCTCTCTCATGTGGGCTACTTTAGGAGATCGAAATCTCTTTGTCAAATCGAAGTTGTTGATGTTGCCAGTTATTGCATGTTGTTGCCAAGCGAAGTTATTGGGTCGAAGTGTTGATGCTGCTACAAGGTCGAAGGTCTGGGTCGAAGAGAGGGTTGACATGGTGTGAAGGAGGTCTGTGTCTAGGTTGAAGAGTCTTAGGAAAAACTATTGAAGAAGGAGATTTTGACTGGGTTTTCCCCTAGTGAGGAGTTTTTCCCTCACAGAGTGCCTACATCTTGTGTCTCATGTTTTTGTGATCTTCATACACACATAATTTGGTAATTGTTTGATGAAAGATAATATAATAAAGAAGTAAAAGAAGCCAAGATAATTCACAAATAATTATCAAGAAAGAAGAAATCAAACCCTGATCTACTAGCATTGATTTCTCAACACATTTCACCTTCATGGCATTTTTATATATTACTAAGTAATAATAAAAAGGTCAAGAACTGGACACATGTGCAACAAAGAATATTAAATCAATTGTCACCAACTTTTGAATTAGTAAGGCTATTTTTAAGTTGGAAAATATTTATGGTCTGCTAGCAAACCATAAAAATAGATATTGGACAAGGTGAGTACATTATAGTAACTTGTGATTTGAAGTTTGGCATGTTGCAAAAGAAAAATGCATGAAGAAAATTTCTATCCTTTATGGAAAATCATAAGTTGATATTACAAATAACAAAAAGAAATAAGTTGTGATTGCAAACAACAAAGCAACAAGCAACATTTGATTCCTATTGGACTCCTGTTGGACTGCTCATCATTCCATTTGTCTTTCAATTCTTTTGGAAACCTTTGAAACATTTTTCTATAATTCCATCTTCATACTTGCATGTACTTTTATACTTGTAATAAACATAGCTATTCTAAGTATCAATGAACAATTGTTGAGGCTTCAACACACATTATCATATTATAGCAACACCATGAGTTTCATGGCAAAATTTTAATAGTATCCCTTGTCCAAAAATGTCTCAATGATTCTGAAATTATATTTAGTTGTTACATATGGGCTTCTAACTAATCCTTGATCCAATATGAAAAAAAAATGATATAAAGAAATACAAGTGTCGCCACATTATCTTTTTGTTTCCTAGAAATGAAGCAACATATTTAAAGACATGAATATCCCAACAAACACAATCATGTATGCCATCATCTTCCTCAAAACAAGAAGGAAAATGTTGCAATATTGTTATTGTTAATAGTTATTAATGGAACAATGCAACATGAAAAGGAAATGGTTAGTTAAGGAAATCATGGTTTTCCTTTGTAGGGTTAGTGCCCTCTAATTTTATCTACCATACATCTGGAATACACAAGATGATGCAGGGTAAAAGTTAATTCTTGATTTTATGAATTTCTTCTTAAAAGTTAATTCTTGATTTCATGATTTTTTCTTATCACACTATAGACCTATAGACTCTGCATATTCTTTGTTCTTAGTAACTCAAGCTTGGAAGATTTTAATATTTAATGCTTATAAGTCTAACATTTCTTATTTTAATTTTTTATAGTGTTTCACCACAGAAAATTGGGATTGATCCCTCTCTACTTGGCCTTACTCTAATTTACAGTTTGCTACCACAAGAAGTTGGTTGTATTCAATTTCATTTGAGAGGAAAATCATATCTACATATATAGCATTTATAAACACCATAAAAGAGTTCTTTTCACTCCAAGAAAATATTCTATCCTTACAACTTCTGACCTATGATCACAATGCGAAAACTGCAGCTCTTTATTGATTTGATTTATGAACAAAATTGTAAACATCAATAAATACCCATTGCAAAGTCTGTATATGTAATGCCTCGATTTTCCTCTTCTGTGTCGAAGAAAACTCTATGGTTCACGGCCACAAGACTGAATGCAATTGGCCTTCATCCTACTAATTACTATAACTGGCATCCATGATCTTTATCGAGGATATAGAGGGATACTAATTACTAGCTCAAGTGATCCAGAGGAAGAACATTTATCCTCGCAACCCAAAGTAGATCTTATTTGTGACATATTTGGTTTATTGATTAAGGAATATCTTATTTTTATTTATCGGCATTGAAATAAAATTTTAAAGAAAATAAATAGTCCCTTACCTTCTGTAAGGTTTGAAAATCCAAATTTGATTTCAATGAGATATAAACCACCATCATCATCAACAAAAAAAACTTAATTTAAAATTAATAAACATGCTTACACAATTTACTTTTACGAAGATTTCAGCAAATTTGTATCATAGTATATCTACAATATGGGATTTTCCTTTATGATTTTATGGATTGTAAAACTTATAACATTGATTGAAACTTGCACAAATCTATAAATATCAAAACCATGAAGTTACCACTCCATTGAGTATCTCAAATGGCAATGGGGTTGAGTACTGGGCGTTGCAAGTCTGGTAGGTCTTCTGTAGTTTCAAAATTATCTATACACAAACAGTAAAGAAAACTATATTAAATATTTCATGAGACATCAGCATTGGCAAGCTTAAGGCTTATCATGGCAGTGGACACCCAATTTACTGTGCTTTAAAGGTTCTCATGTCTCATTACATCCGGTGAACATGTCCATAACATATAATTTATAATTCTATGAATATACTTACAAATGGCCACTGGCACGCTAAAGATGGAATGATACATTTGGAAGTTTCCTCATTGCACCATCCTTCTTGCCATGCCACTTTGATTTATAAACTTCCAGTACACTTCAAACTCCCAGGAAGAAAGCTTTATGGGAATTATCTGCAGGTGGAACAGTTAACCCAGAGTCTAGAGTGCCAGCTATCTCTGGATGTTTCAAATTCCATTGACCAGATCAGAAATTCTTCGGTGATCATGCATTCATCCTCAGCCTGGTTTCCATCCTAAGGATTTTTTAGCTATAAACACCATTGGCCTTCATCCCACCAAAATGTCACATATCCATACAAGTACAAAAATGTAATCATCATGCTAAATGGATCTCCTTTCAGCTGAATTTTCCTCGGATTTGACTGTATCTGTGAGGGAGGATTTTATGCCCAAACTACAAGATCCACAATGATATCCATGTTCATGAGAAGGCCACGGGACCCCTTCCCGGGGACAAGGAAGGGGGGCCGGATGGCCGATGAATGTAGGAATTTCCTGCCCTGGCATAATCACTGAAACCCCTATGGCATATGAAGATACCTGCATTTAAAGTCTTAAAGCTTAGTGAAAAAAAAAAAAAAACAGAGTTCCTAGATGCAGAAACCAAAGGTTACAATTCTCAATCTGATTCCTTCCAAGGATAAATATGGCAAAATCCAGTTGGTGCAATATGGCATTCAGCAATTACAAGGATATCTAAGAATGTTATTAGCATTCAACTAGCACCAAGTATATATTGAAAATAATTTTAAGATTGTTATTGGCATTCAACTAGCATCAACTATATACTGAAAATAATTTCATTATTTTTTTTCAATGTTAAGAAAGGCTAGCAGCATTACAATCCACATCTTGACTTACAGAAGAAACCAAAAATATCCGAAGCTTTTCAATATGAATGGTGACAATTCAGCTCTTCAAAATTTTATGTACAGGCCCGCCACAGATATTATTGCAAAGGTAAAAACATGTTTAGCAGGTGAACTTAATTTCTTCACAGTTTGGGAGAGAATATATTTAAAATTGATAAACCCTGAATAAATGTTTTACAGAAAGTGCAGCAGTAGGACAGGTGCTTTCAGATTCATTGTTCATGTTTATGTTGTGGTTACTAGTTTTCAACTCGTCCCAATTGATGTTTCAAGGTGCTCACATTGGTTTCTCGACTTACAAAATGGCATTGAGGTTAACTACAAATGAAATGTGAAACGACATGAGCTGAAGGTCATAACCAAATGCCATCCAAATGTTCCAGAAAACCAATTGAATGTTGAGAAGTGTGTCTCATTAAAAGACACGAGGACTTGGAAAACCATAACATACACATTAACACTCAACCAAGGCTACTGAAACTCATGGACTTCAACTTGCAATCCATAGAGCATTTACTCTCCCTTGCTGCCAGTGATATCTTCCATAAAAATTTGAGAAATGAGATCTTGTGGTCACAGTAATAATGGCACTTCTTTGAGTGTGGATTTCCACAGTCAGTTATAATGTTGATAGTTTTCTGGAGTCAACTGTGTGTATTAGATTGAAACATCCAATGTTTTGAGTGGACACTCCACTCATTATCAGGGACAAATAAAGTTAAATGAATGAAATGAGCCAGGGAATGAATAAACAATGGCACTTACCCATTGTATTTAAAGTGGGTTCGTGCCAGAAGGCACTAATGTGACTATTCATGTATGCAGACAGACCAAAAACGCCCATTCTGATGACTAACGCTTTGTGCTTCTCTAAATTTGGGTCCAAAGTTCCATATGGTGAAACTAACCATCTTTCCTGTGCTTGACATGTTTTTGTTACCATGGCTGAAATTTACTCACTTGAACTTGTATGTAGGAATGAAATAGAAAACACAGATTTGAAAGAATACTTACAGCAGACGAATGGTCAAGTTTATCCGATAGTTGCATCTCACTCCGAATCTGAATGGACTCCAAAGCTCTGTTGCCTCTACTTTGACCTGACGAAAAGGAGGTCCTTGGTCTCAAAAAGCGTTCAAATATCGCCATCACTAGAAACATTGAAATAAGGATGGCAGTGGCGACAAAACCAAATGATACAGCATTGACAGAGGTATCAAATTGCTTCCAGTGAGCGCCTCTGTCAATACCCTGTGGTACTTCATCAGTGGAAGAAAAATTCCGTGCATTACGAGTCCCTATAGGCTTAGGGCTTTCGGAACTATAATCATTCATGGTCTGTAATGGTTTCTCCTCTCTAGTAATCTCTTGCTGTCCAATGAAAATCCAAAAGAACAAATCTTAAGGTTGAAGAAATAAGTTATATAGGTTGGGTGGAACAGGAATAGTCAGTAGGAAGCTAGATAGGATGGCCATTTCAGCCAGAAACCTCTACATCCTCTTGTTTTTAGATGCATCTGATCTGCTACTCGCCAGAGATCACTGAACTGGAATTTCATTGAACTTGCACAAACTTTTCCAAAGTTCACACCAACAGATACGGATAGCTTCTGACTATTTATGCAAAAATATCTGCAGTGCACCTCACTAATGTTAGATTGAGACATAATTGGGAAAGCATAAGAAAACATCTAGAAAAAATTATAGATGCACATGAAATCAACAGACATGATGTTTAGAGCCAGTCTGGACTCTTTAACTCCTTTCAACCAAACAGATACACAAGTTGAAAAAGAGTGGATACTGAAATCCCAAATTTAGAATACAAACACAAACCTACTCATTTAAAAATTGGCAAGACATTAGGTTACAAAGCTATAGTTCAGAATCCCTTGAAATCCTTGGAGATGCATAATTTGACATTGCATTGGCTTCAGACGGTGTGAACATAAAACCAAAATCCTTTGAAATGCTCATAGATGCAAAACTCAGGAAGCAATGGCTTCTTAACCAGTGATTTGGAAGAAGAATAAAAGTCTTCCCAACCATTGGGTCCACAGACACCTACACATAGCATCGGCATCAATGGTTGAATGCAGAAAATGCAGTAGGCCCTTGCATAATTACTCGACTGAGGCAGTAGCTATTCGACTACCCAAACTAGGATTTCATATGCATAAGTAATCAGATACAAATTCAGGAATGCCTTAAGCCTTGGAGGCACACACACTGTGCTTTCTGTGAAATTGAAAATATGCAAAATGTAGTAAGCCCTTAAATATTTAATCAACAAGTTTAGTGCCTATCACAATTACAATGTGACCGTCCTAACACTACCCATGTGTAAACTAAATTCTAACAAAGCAATCACAGTATCATGATGTATGATTCTGAACCTGGACAATGTTCAAACCCTTATATATGTACAAAGTACTTTGGTTGCATCCATCCATCAGAAGCATAAACACTTAAAATGATTAATGTATGTTAATGGCATGAACAAAAAGATGCCTAAATGTCAATGCCATGAACAAGAATCTAAAACCAATACTCCCCTCACACTTAACTTCTGCTTAGATTGACATGCCATTATTAAAAAATCACAAGGCCAGAATTCTTCATATATATATATGAAAGCTAGAATGCTTCAAATTCATCAAACACTTACAGATTGCATTGGTTGACAATGACCCACAAAAAGGAACACACCGGAAAACCTTCATTCAATGCAGCATTGTCATACAGACCAGACTGGACACCCACGCCCCTTGAAACTTATGACAGAAAACCATACATTCCAGCACTGTCAGAAAGATAGGAGGAGTATATACAATTAGTATATTGCCTGGAAAAAAAATGATGGCACCCACATTATGATCATAATGGTCTGTGCAGACTGTCGCAAGTGCCCTTAGTCTAAGTTCCTTGAGCTTCTCACTTATTGTTTTCCCGGTACTCTCGTCCCCATAACAAGCTGACCCTCCTCCTCTGTTGCAGAGTTGCTGATGATGAGGGTATATTGCGCTTGCGCGTGCATACAATGCCCGAGGAGGGTATTTTAAAATGAAGGGAAGAAGACAAAGGAAGGTTAAGAGGAGGGGGAATAAACAAGGAATTGATTTATTAAGTAAAGCTCACATTGATAATAGTAAGGTAAGGTGTCTCCACTGAGCCGACCATGGCAAAAAACAGAGCATCACATGCACATAGCACATGCATTTGGCACATCCACTTGCACTCATGTCGTCGACCTTACCCTACTCACAATTCCATGTCTCTTTATTCCAAAGGAGTGGACCCTCCCAACATGCACTGCTCAGTACAGGGCAGCACGGTGCGTTGTATTTTGCTTTCATGGAAAGAACATTGGTCTGGTTGTCACAGGTTCTCCTTAATGACAATTGTCCATGGCAATACGGAATGTTGTTTAAGATGGTGGTGACTTTGGAAATTTTAATGCCATTTTTTTAATTGTGTGAGGTTTCGAAGGTTATGAAATTTTGAAATTTTCATTATACGTGATTGATTGGAAAAAAAAATTACAAATTGTTGGCACAATATTTCATATATAAATTGTTGTCTATCCTATTCAATAAAACATATGTACATAGAGCCATTCCCATGATGAATATGTAAAAGAATAGCAAACCTCATAAATGTAAGAATTTTATGAAAATAACCCTGGCAAAATTTTATAGGCATTTCAATAAATAACTTACTTTATAATATATTGAAAGAAGAGATATGTTAGAAGTATATAGTCAGACCTCATAAATGTAAGAATTTTATGAAAATAACCTTGGCAAAATTTTATAGGCATTTTAATAAATAACTTTTTGTTAACAACTTTATAATATATTGAAAGAAGAGATATGTTAGAAGTATATAGTCAAGTTTCAAAGGTATGTTTAATTGGTTGAGTTCTCATTGTTAAAAGAATTTCACCATTAAGAAGTCGCAAGGTTAATTCTCCTCAACACCTTCGAAGTTAGGCTTTGCTAATAAATCATAAGTCATCAGGATGTGAAAATGTTAAAATTATAACTTTATTTTAAATTATTATTATGATTTATTATAATTAATATATCAATTAAATATATATAATTAAAAAAAAAACAACAACAACAACAACATGTAACAAGAAATTTTTTTTTTTTTTTGTAAGCAAGTAATTTTCTATTAATGATTAACTAAAATGCAAGCAGAGCTCTTGCTAAGAGCATCCTGAAACAGAAAAACTAAGAAACTGACAAATTGATACAAACAAAGTTGTGATCACTAAGTGGATCTAATATATTCCTTTTTTCCTTTTTTATTTCGAGCATCTACCCAGCCTGAGGAGTTGGGAGGTGTTTATGTGCTAACCACCATAGCCATATTGTCTATCGGGGTATCTTTTGGTGCTCTAGTTGCAATGGTAGTTGCTTCTTTGTCATTGTCTAAATTCTTGGACTCGTGAGGCCTATTTTTCCCTCCATAGAATTTCTCTAAGGATAATTCCATATTTGATGGCTCAAAATTTGGAGAGGAAGATGTGGCTTGTTGTCTTTCTGATTGAGACAGAGGTTGTGATTGTCTGACCAATTGTTGAGAGTGCTTGGGATCACAATCTTCTGATGAATATTGAGTGACAACGGGAGGTTGTTGGACATGTGTGCCTGCATAGGGTGGTTTCAGAGGACTGATTGGTCATCGATGATTTCTTTTTTAGTAAGTTTGAAGGAAGACAAATTTTCTTGGATGCGTGAGGGGCATACCAACCTTTTCTATTTCTTTTGGGAAGTGTTGAGGATGGGAAATAGGGGCAATTATGCAGTAGATGCCTAACCTCTTTGCAAGACCTGTAACGAAATATGGTGTTCTCATAGTCCAATGGTTGGATAAGAGGCTCATCAAGCCAATCTATATTGATTTTATCTAGAAGACCATTGCTAAGATCTATCTCTATACAAATTCTTGCAAAGGAGTAGAAGCCTTGTTGGAATCTTTCTGTGTCTATTTTGATGAAGCATCCCATGGTAGAACCGATCTCCTCCGGATACTGTGGGTTGCAGAGGAGGATTGGCAAGTTGGGCAACTTTACCCAAATAGGAGTCTTCATTCCCTCCATGGTTAGTGGGTTAAAGGTGGGAAACCAAGGTTCTAAAGAGAGGCCCGAATGCCCCATAACTAGGGCCCCTGATCGAAGGCCTTTAGATGATCCTTCGGTTAATTGAAGTATACAACAAAGTATCCTTTGGAACAAAGTAGGAGAGAGTAATATGTGGTCCAGGTCTTGTTCAACTAGTCTCTTAGAGCTGGAGATGAGGGCCAAAACCCATTAAAGCAATAAATAATTTCATTTTTAGCAAATTGATATGCATGCATATTACAATCTTCTTCCCTTACCTTTATAGATGGAATTTCCTCTTAATGCTCAATGACAAAGGAAGGGCCTGAGAGGGGTTTGAGAGTCGAATCTAGCATTCTCTTCTTCACTAAAATATTTCTTTTGGGAGATGCCATTAACCCTAGAAGTTGGAGTTCTTGGTTGGTTTGGTGCATGGAAAGATTATTGAGGATGGGTCTATCCTTTGGCTCCCCCAAGCAAGTTCGAAGGGATCGGGAGAGAAGCGTCCTTACCAATGGAAAATGCTCAAATATCGAAGAAGGGATCCATATTGCAACAACCTACTGTTGTGTAAGAGATAGAACTTGGAGTAGGAGATGCATGTGGCTTTAGAAACCTGAGGGCTAATGCATTAGGGGAATTTTGAGCTCTAAAATGGGCCTCCTAAGAAAAATGTACAACCAAAATAAACTTTATAAGAACCAATAGGATTCAAGATGATGATGTCAACCATGGGAGTGATTCACCATTTTTGGAGTAAAATAGTAAAAAGATTAAAAAATAATAAAATATAAAACCATTTTTTCAACTCGTATTTTCAACCTAACTCCCTAATTTTTTACTCAAATTTCGAGCGGGAGTACTCGCTGGATGCAAAATTTAATTTCTCATCCAAGGAGTACTCATGTTGTATACTTTTGATTGCAATCACACTTTCCATGTATTTCTCATTTTCGTGTAGCAGGGTCCATGAAACATATGCAACATGGGTACTCCTTGGATGAGGAATCAAATTATGCATCCAACGATTATTGCCGCTCGAAATTTGAGTAAACCCATAGGGAGATAAGTTGAAAATACGAGTTGAAAAAAATAGTTTTCTTTTTTTCTTTTTTCCCTCTAAAATTTGATGATGTAATCTAATATTATTTTATTATTTCCACTATTATTTTATAATTTCCTTAAGAGGCCATTTTAGACCTCATAATTCCCCTAATGTTCGCCACTAAGGAGTCATTGCTGACATGAAGCAAAGAGAGCTACCAACGAGGGTTTCCACGGAGAGGGAAAAAGAGTGAGACAAATAGGGTGTAATATCCCTTTCTAGAATTTTCACTAAAATTTCATGAGGGTTTTAAATTTGCACAATCTTACCAAAAAACACAACCAAAACATCAAAAATTTGATAGAACAGTAAACCCAGAAATCATACAAAAATATCATTAAAATATCACAATATGGGGAACAATGAGATATGCGTCAATAATAACAAAATCCAACTTTACTATACAGAAATATGTATATCAATACAATAGTTGGAAGCAACCCTCCAAGATAGCTATAATGTTGATGCTAACCTCCAAACTGAAAACATGAAATCAATCACGACAACTTATGAATCCTCAATGGATCCACCAAGGGAAAAGATGGGTGCTCTCACCCGAGGGTTTCCGTCTCGGGGCTACTACTGAAGTAGAGAATCAATTTCTCAAACCTCTCACATAAACAATGATCCAATCCAAGATGTCTCCAAATGACCTCCGCTTCTCCTTCTATAAATCTGATAGATAGATCTCCAAGCCTCTAGAAGCATCTTATTTTATGATTTTATTATAGTTCTAGAAGACCCCCCATTGACTCTATGAAAGTGACTTTTAATTTAATTCTTTTTCACTTAAGTAACTTTTGGCCCTTTTCCTCCAATTAATTATTTTTCCTTTAATTAAATGACTAATTAAAGTCATTTTTAATTAAGGAAAATGGTAAACCGCCCACCATACTCTGACAGACCATTATAAGTCACTACTCAACATCCCATCTTGAAGATCTCCTCCTTTCGGTTCCAACGAGCTATTACACTAAGGTTTTCCATCAAATAATCTTCTCGGAATACCACCTCAAGCATAATTAATTAATTCATGCTCCATAATAATGCTAATTTTGAAAGTTGTTGGAATGCGTCAGAATGAAAAAAAAAATTGTGCTGATGATGAAATATGCCAAGCGAATGCCATCAGATCCCATAAAATCTCCTTAAAACTCCCTTGGAACTCTTGATAACCCGAACCTACTCTAATGGCCTGGCCATCCCCTACCCTGGAAATCCACCTTGGTTGTACTGTGGAGAAAAATAAAAATTGGAACATTACGTAGGGGTCGAATTGTTGAGTAGGGGTCAGAGATCTCTCCGGTCGCAGAGGCAGCTTGAACTAGGAATGCATGGAAGCGTCGGCAGCATGAGAGAGGGCTAGAGTTTGTGCATGGTCGATGTGTGGTAACTTGTCCTCAAAAGCAAATATTTCAACATTTTGTAGGGTTTCTCCTCCTCTTTTAGAGATGGTGTGAAGCTTGAGGAAAATGAGCTTCAATCTTGTGATTTCAAGAGTTTTGCAGCAGTGACAACGTGAATCCCTGGGACAGTTTGAGTCGTTCTTTGCTTTTGGATCTCTTCTTCCTTTCCCAGTGACTAGGGATTCCTTAGCCACCATCGAGTTCCCTGTTCAAATGCAAGTGCAATGAGCTTTAATTGTATTGAGCTTCTTCCTCTTGGTTGTGATGAGTGGCATCTTAGTTTGTAGTTGGAGTGGGTAGCTTAGCTCCAGATTCAATCTGCGTCGGTGTGAGTATCTGTGCAGGTTTCTGAGAGTTTCCATCAAGTTCTTGTGAGAACATCTAACACGATTCTTAACCATGAAGATTCACCCCATTTTATCATGGAGATTCTTAACTTACAAGAGGCTTTGTTACAATACCATGGCTTATCGATGCCACATATCACGAAATCATAACTCATTTCATACAAAACTTGTTCATATGACATTTTTTTAAATTAATTAATTTAATTAAAAGGGTGAAAAATACATAATTAGAATTACTTTTGAGATAAATCCCAACCTTTGATTTGTGAATATTATTATGAATATTTTAAAATATTTTATGGAGATTAAATCCCTACCATCTACTTGATAATTATTGATAATTAAATTAAATTTTTATTCCAAAATAATACCTATAATCATAACAATTTGAATTTTGTTTATATTTTTTATATTATTTCAATTTTTATTTATTTATTTTTCATATACATTCATAAAAAAAAATTAGTTTTACTCATCTAATATATAATTTAATTTAATTTTATTAAATTTAAATTTATGTTTATATACCTTTTAAGATTTAAATTTATATATATATGTTATTTTAATTTATCATTGTTACTCTTAACCATTCAAGAAATGTGATATGTTGTAAATATGTAATCATAGTCTATTATAAATCAAGTAGTTCAAATTATTGAAATATTTGGTATCTAAATTTTTTATTTTATTTTATTTTATTTTATTTTATTTTTATTTATTTATTTATTTTTTCCCAGTTATTTTAATTTTTTTTATTAATTTTTCATATATATTAATAAATAATTAGAAAAAATAAAGTGATTTTTCTTATATATTAAGTTTATTTTTTATTTTTATTTTTTTGAAATTTTGTTAATTTTATTTTAAATTTGTTCACAAGATTTTAGATAAATGATAATTAGATACCTTGTTAAAGCATTTTTAAATATTAAATTATTAATTTAATTAATTGCTTTATTTGAATATTATTTTTAGATATGACAATAATATAACCTCACCCATACTTAACTTACAAAAATAAATCGTTTTAAAATTTGTTTATCTATTTTTCATATATATTAATACATAATAAAAAAAAAAATCAAATCTATTTAAATTAATTTCTTACTTGGTTATTTCTTATTAAAAAAAAAATGAAACAGGACTAAAATTTCAAATCAAAAAATTGAACCAACTTTTTTTACTTTACCCTAACATTATTTAATGTTTATGGGAGTGAAATGAAAAAAAAGTTAAAAAATTAAATATTTAAACCACTTTTTAAAACATGCAAAGTAATTGGTATCATTAAAATATTTATTAATATCTAATCTAAAAATATATATATCAATATGTAACAATATATATCATTTCCAATAACATAATTTAAAAATAATTTTTTAATATAAACATATAAATAAAATTTAACCTAAACCTATACGAAAAAATTAAAAATGAAATGTTTTTTTCTTAATATACAAAATGCATATTATAAATACAAGCATTTATGTATTTGGAGCAGAAGGCCCACAGAGTGGCCCAGTCCGAGAAGCAAAGATGCATAGGCATTAACATTAATGCTGATAAAGATGGAGACAAATGGTGAGGAGTCTCAATCATGTAAATAAAAAAAAGGAGGAGACAGTTGATGGATGATATCTTAGGGAACGAAGAGGACAAGTGTATGTGTATGCACAACCAAAAAGTTGAGCATACCTAACAACAAAAACACTATTAAAAGGCTCTAATATATATGCAAACATTTAACTTAATGATAATGGGCATGAGGGAGTTTCCCTATGTGATTTTTTTCATGTGATAATGGCAAGAAAGTTCCTCAAACTACTCAATAAATATTATGAAAAGCATGATAGGCTTACAATCAGCCTTAGCTTTTGCCTCTCTTCACGAAAATATAAACTAATAATCTTTTACCTTTTGCAAGGAACTTTTACACCTACTCTAGTTTATCTAGAGAATGCAAAGGACACACTTGATTGTTTGGTTGAATTTCATATTTGGTATGATGTATTATGATTTTTTTCCCTCAAGGTTAAAAAGCATACTTCATATCTTCTTTGGTGGGTACAAATCATGTGGCTCTATCATTCACAAACTTTCCACCATTGGTTAAAGTAAAATATCATTCTCTTAGTCAACAATAATAAGTTTCATTCATGACTAATGGATTAAAGTATTCCCGAGTGCATTACTCATTATTAATCAATGATAATATTAAAATGATGAAAAAAATTGTAAAATGTAATGAAACCCAAAGAGAATGTTTGGTCTACTTATAATTTCATGGTATTTCTGAAGTAGTAATGTATATGAAAAAGAGTTACAATTTTATAAATTATTTTTAATAATATGAAATTTGTATTTATTTCCTCTTGAATTTTTTGAAAGGGTATAGTTATTATTTTTTAATTGTGGTATAGAGAAAGTATGTGAAATTTAATTTGGTTTTATGAGTGTTGTTGGATTTGTATTACTTTTATTTTTAGAAAGTTTCAAATGGGCATAATTAACTTCATTTATAATCTTCAATATCTTAGTTTCTTAATTTGTGTTTAGTTTGTTTTTTTAAGTTTTCTTGTTTATCAATTGGTATTGTCTTTGTTTTTAGGAAGTTCCAAATTGGCATAATTTTTTTTATTTATAGTCTTTAATACTTGGTTTTTTAATTTGTGTTTAGTATGTTTCCTTAATCTATAAGCACGTGAACTTTTACAAGTGTATGTGTGATTTTGTCATATATTATTAGTCCACGCCTTGTTAGGATGCTTCACAGTTAAAGTTTAATGATTCTCGATTATGTTGCTAAGCTTTTACAATTTTAACCAAAGTTTCAAGAAAATGTTAAATATTAGTAATTTTTCGTAAATTTAAAAAAAAAATTAATTTATGGAAATCTTATTTCTAATTTTCTATTGGTTCAACGAGCCTTGATGTGAAATAATTCTCCTAGTGAAGGGCTTTTTATTTTCGGTATTTGTCAGTGCCTAACAAATCATTTTAAAATTAAAAAAAGGCTAATTTTGTAAGTGGCCATTTTGTTGGTGAGTGTTATGGCATTGACATTGCTAGTGCCCTGTCCAATGATGCTAGGATTGATGGGGTTTCAGGTCTTACGTAAGCAGGGGAGGGGGGCCTAAATAACAAGTATCTGGAGGAAGCTTGACTAAGTGCATTTGTGATTTGAAATTTGTTATTATCCAATATTAAAGGAAGTGTCTTTGAAATGCGTATGAGAAAGAAGTGTTGTGTGGTAGAACGGGTGTCTAGAACAATGAATAGAAACTTTCTCCCTCTTGCTCACTTCTACCACACACCTACCTCTTTCATTGTGCGGAGTGTGGAAGTGCAATCAATGGTAAAGTTAAAAATTTAATATATTCGATTAAAATATTTGTGCGGAGGGGAATGTGTGCAGAGGTGCAAAAGGAGAAACATGGATATTGGCATTGAAGGGAGTCATAGTGTGTTTGCCTCTTATTTTATTTTAAGCTTTTTTTCATTTTAAACTTTATAGATTGAATTGTACGGGAGAACAGGTGTATGGAGCCATCCGTGCGTGTGAAATGAAGGGTATGTGGAAGAGGAGGTATGTGTGGGAGAACATGTGTATGAATCCATTAATGTGTGCAGAATGAAGGGTGTGCGGAAGAGAGGGTATGTGTGATAGAACGAGGTGTAGAGGGAACTTTGCATCCCGATATCAAATAGAACGAGCCCCCATCGACATAACATGATTTACACGAAAACCCTGTTAAGAGGCTTTGATGGTATAAAAAAATTATCAAAGTAGAAACAATGAATCTTGGTATTCATAGTTTTTGAATACTATGTGCATTTGCAATCTAATTATTATCCAATACTAAATGAAGTATATTTTTAATGTGTGTGAGGAAGAAGTGTTGTGTGGGGAAACGAGTGTACAGAGTAAGGAACAAAAAATTTCTTTTGAAATATTTAGTTACGCTGCATACATTCCCCCTTTACACACTTCTTCTCGCACAAACACTACGTACTAATCAATTAATTAGCAGTTTTGGTTTATTAAAGTTTGGGGCATGCAAATTTTGATTTAGTATTTTTTTGCAATGCAATGTTGTGAATGTGTGTGGAGGTGCTGAACATTGATATGGAATCATTAGTGTGTGTGGAATGAAGGGTGTGCGGGAGAACATGTATATGGATTCATTAATGAAGGGTGTGCAGAAGAGGGGATATGCATGAGAGAACAGGGGCGCAAAGGGAAAAAATTTCCATAGACATGAAACTCAGTATCCAATATTAAATAAAGTGACCTTTTAATGCATGCAAGGAACACAAACTTGGATTCACAATGCTTTTCATTTCTGCATACATTTCCCCTTTGGAGCATGAAAAGTTTGGTATCCGTGTAGATAAGGTTATGGCCTCGTGGGCTCATTCTATTTAGCAACATTGATTTTTCGATGATCTAGTGTGCAGTTTTTACAACTACGTTCGAAGGCTTTGATCGTTTAAAAATTGCATCAAAGTAGAAATAATGAATCTTGGTGTTCATGGTTAAGAAATACTATGTGCATTTATGATATCACATTTGTGAATTAAATACATATTATCCAATATTGAATGAAGTGTCTTTCTAATGCATGTGAGGAAGAAGCGGTGTGTGGGGGAACAGGTGTGTGGAGCAAGTAACATAATATTTCTCCCGGAATGTTCTGTAACTCTGCATATGTCCCTCCCGTACAACTCTACATTTTAATAAATTAATTAGCATTCTTGGATTATTAAATTTTGGGGCATGAAAATTTTGGTTTGAATGTATGTTTTATGTAATATCTGAATGCAAAAGAGTTGTGGAAAAACTGATAATATTGGTATTTACGGTTCCTGAATATTACTTTATCCCGCATCCATATTCACACTAAATATTAATCAATTAATTGGTTGTTTGGCCTCATTAAAGTTTGTGTGCAAAGAAGAAGTGTTGTGTGGGGGAACGATTATGCGGAGCAAGTAATGAAAACTTTCTCACAGATGTTTCATAACTCTGCATACATTCCCTTTTCGCACACTTCTTGTGTGTATCTCCTTCTCGAACAAGATTACATATTAATGAACTAATTAGTGTTTTTGACTTATTAAATTTTGGTTTACACTTACGTTTTATTTGATATCGGGATGCAAAGGAATTATAGAAAAATGACGAATGTTGGTATTCACAGTTCTCAAATACTATTTTCTTTACATACTAATCAATTAATTGGCGATTTTTCATTATTAAATATTGGGGCATGAAGAATTTCGGTTACATGTATAGAGGGCATGAAATAAGGTTGGCTGATTAACTATCGCCACCAGTATGTAGATGTGGGCTCATTTTATTTGAGTTTCCCAAATACTAAATGATTTTGTGACTTGACATTTGTCAATTAAATATTTATTATCCAATATTAAATGAAGTTTCTTTGTAAAGTGTACCAGGAAGAAGTGTTGTGTATGAGAACAGTTTTAATTTTCCAGTGTTCTATGCCCACACAGTCACTTATTACAATTCTTCTTCAATTAACAATCACTTTATCCAGTAAATTCAATCTTCCAACAATGATAAGAAATTATATACAGAACAATAAACCAAAATCACAATAGAAGACAACCAAGAAAAATATAGACACAATAATTTAGGCAAAGACCAGGGAAAAACCCCATAAGGGGGGAAACCATATCCAAATTATGCTTCTATTAGATTTTCATCAAATGTTCAACAAAGAGATACATAATCTAATTACATAAACAATGAGTCAAAGGTCCAAGAAGTGACTAGTCCAATCAACCATCCAATATTCAATCAAATATGAGCCCAAAAGTAAATTTTGGTCCAAAGCAAAATCTACAAGTTCGGTCAAAGTCAACAACATTCAACTCTACCCTAACTAGTCAATGGTCAAAGTTCCCAAAAAAATTTGGTCAAGGCAACAAAAAACTTGACCTCCTTATTTCATGCAAACTCAGTCAAAACAATCTTCAAAGCAACCTTCAATTTGGTGAAAGTCAAAGGTTTGACCTACGAAAACCCTAGCACAAAAATTTCGATCGCTAGTCAAAATGCTCTAAAAAATATCAATCAAGGAAATAGTCAAATCGGCCTCCAAAATAGTCTAAGAATTTGGTCAAATCAAGTCAAAACGTCCAAGTCCAATCAAATTCAAAGCTGGTTAAAACAATCCCAAACATAAATTCAACATTGGTCAACAGAAACACCCTCTCTCTCCTTTGCATGTGTGAGATCAAACCTGCAATTTTCAAAATTATTCAAACCAAATAAGAGAAGAAATGATTGTGTGATGTTGCCTCCTAATTCATGCAGAAGTTATCCTAAGATTGAAAAGAAACAATGAAAACAAATGAAAAGAGAGAAGTGGAAAGTAAATCAAAGCAAAACAAAACAAATCAAAACAACAAAGAAAAACAAACGACTACTCCTACTCCTAACCTAATCGGAGAATAGGCCAAGCCTACGTGAATTTCTCCTTGAGCTGCCAAATTTCATGTAACAACCTCGGGCTAAAAGTTCATGTAATAAAAGTTAATAAAGGTAAAATAAAACCACAAGCAAGGGACACTTATTCCAAGCTGAATGTTGGGAAAAATATCCTAGTGGGAATTACTTGTTGTGTTTATGGCTAAAGGAAATTGGCAAAGGCAATGGCTAAGGCTTTGGAAAGGAAAAAAGGTATTTTTGACACATTATTTATGAAAATTATGGAAATTAGGAGAAAATGAAGGAGAAAGATCACATGTTGCATGTGAGGAGGAAAATGAAGGAAAATAACAAAAAATTGAAGAAATTAGAGGCCTCATTAATAAAAATACCTCAGAGCATTTGTAGCCTTTTTTCAGTTTAATGTTAGAATTTGTCTCAGAGAGGATAATAGCACCAAGAGGAGAAATAAAGAAAGAAATCAAAGGAAGGACAAGAAAATGAAAGGAAAAGGAAAGGAAAAGCAAAGAAGGGCAAGGAAAGCAAGGGAAGGCAAGGATCAAACAGCTTCAGCGGGAATACTTGCAGGTAACAGGTTGCATGTATGATTTCCTAGCTAGTTTTTTCATGCATAGTATGTGCATGTTGGTATTTGGTTCTTTTTTTGACATTGGCATGGATTTTGTCGGGTTTTGATAGTGGATTTTAGCCTAGCCTTTCTATTCCTAGATAGCCATGGTGTGATGGGATTGTTATCCGTTTTGAGTTTTGGATTACCAGAACATTTTGGATCCGGGTGAGGTGGTCTGAGGAAAATTCACAAAGGCATAGGAATCCCTTGACCGGTAATGGTGGGATACACAGTAAAGCCTGAGGGTGGAGACGGGAAAATTCCTCAAGGTATTGGTGAGGAAATTCTAAGGCATCCAAGCTCAATTTGGTTTTGTGATCTTGACACTGATTTGGGTGAGATCACAGTATGGAGAGGGTGGAGGTGGTTTAACCTATTGATTCCCTTGGTTATCTTTGGATTGGTTTATCCCATGAGATCCCACATTCATGCTTGGATATGGCACGAGGGTGATTCGTTGAAATAAATATTTGGTTCATCCAATCTATGGTCGGGTGGAACGTGGAAGTCCAAAACCTGGTCAGTTTTACCTATGCTTAATAAAAGCTAAGTTTCTCTTGTTTTTGATAAGGAAATTTATTGTTTATTATGTGGATTTAAAGAATTTTCTCTTATTTCTATTTATCTGGTTATATGTTGGTTATAAGCATGGTTTTATGACATATATTAGTCATGGATATTTTCATTTTTTTACTTGTATCTGAATGAATAATGAATGAGAGACCTAATTAGTGTTATGAAAACTAATTTGAGAAGGCAACAACCCTTATTGTTAAACCTCAGATAAGTTTTTAGTCCCCTATGATTAAAATTGCATTCATGACCTGTAGGTTTCATATCTACCAAGAGTTTGACATAATGTTAGTCATGGTTAGGGATGGTCAAGTCAAGACCCAAGTTTCAATTTTGGTTTACAAGCATTGTTTCTATGCCATTTATCAACTGTAGAAGTTTCAATGAGTTCTGGGCAGAGACCTGAGACCGGGCCCTGAAAAATTGGCACACAATTCGGAGTCACTAAAATAGAACTGAGCATAAAATTCCATAGTCACATAGATGCAGGCTTATGAGTGTGAATGAGAACCCATAGTCGCATGGAGGCCTTGGAAAGGGAGCGATCGGGGCTCTAGTTTAGGGAAAAAGTGAGCCGTCTCAGGGGTTGGACACCTAGAGGGGTTGGGTTACTCCTAGAGGTCTTGTGGTACCCGAGGGAAGTCAGCGAGGTCTTAGGTTGTCAACTCCATTTCCTTAAGGTCACGTAGGAGGTTGTGTTTTATCATAGTGACCCTAATCTCATGTTTACCTCGAGCAAGTTGGTGAAAGTGGGTAAATGTGGGAGGAGGTGTTGCATTTCAACACTCCCTCTTAGATAGGGAGGAATTTTCATCTGCATCATAACTCTCATCTCAAATGTCTTGCCATCATGATCGATGTATCATATCATATCTGCTCTCTACTCAAATATGTTCATCTCTACTCATCTATTGAACACTCTCAAATATAAAGAAGAAGAATCATCATAGGGGAGATCAATCTACCACCCTATATCCAATGTCAATAGGTGAGATACCACTTACCATGAGAGGTAATGATCACACATTATCCTATTAACCAATCAAAATAGGAGAGATACCACTTACCATGAGAGGTATGGATCACACGTTATCCTATTATCCACTAATATTCCCACTTCGATCCTCAAGAATCAAGTGGTAGAACACTTGCATCCCATCACTTGATGGAGATACCACTTACCATAAATGGTAAGCATCACACATTATATCAAGTCTCCTCACGCATTGGCCAGATGAGTCGCAATCCCAACAAGCCTAGCTTGTGGGTAGGACACATATTTGGGTATACTTTGTCAAGTCCCAAACTTGATGGTAGGGGCAGATACCCACTTTTCATAAGTGACAAGGATCACACACACACCCTATAGTGAAAATAGGAGAAGTACACTTACTGCAAGGGATAAGGATCACACGCTATCCTATTGTCCATAATTCCCTCAACCCTAGGAGCTCTCTGGCTTAAGTCCTCTTCCTGGGAGCTCAAAAAGGGGGGAAGAACATAGCTCAATGTCCTTGATCAGTCATGACCCTTTCCCTAGAGGGTCACATCCATCAGTCCAAGCTACTCTCTGAATACCAAGAACTTCCCTTTCGATAAAGCCTTAGTAATAATATCATTTATCTTCTCATCACTCTAAATGTGATGGAGTCTCATGAATCCTATCTGCACCATATCCCATATATAGTGATATCTAATCTCGATGTGCATGGACTTGTCGTGGAACATGAGATTCTATGCCATTCATATCCCACTCTTGTTGTCGCAATATATCATGGTCATATCTAGAACCTGCTCAAAAAACTCTATAAAGAGCTTCCTCAAACATACTTCCTCACAGCTAGCCATGCTAACAACAATATACCCTGCCTCAGCCATGCTAAGGGCAATGAACTTCTACTTCCAGCTCATCCAAGATTTCATGGCATATCCAAGGCTAAAACAGCATCCTGATGTGCTCTTCCTGTTAATAACATTTCCAACCTAGTCAACATCAGTGTATCCATGTGGCCTCACATCTCTGGCAGTATATCTCATTCCAAGCTTAATATTCTCATGTAATTATCTTAGCACATGCTTAGCAGCGACCCAATTTTCATGTAGAGGCTCAATCATAAATGGAATCAAAGTTTTAATTGCAAAGCATATGTCCGGATGAGTGTTCACGAGGAACATCATTGCCCCAATCAACTGTCAGCATTCATTTGGATTTTCCAGATTGGGTCTTGTAGCCTCTCCACACAACTTATTTAATTTCATCTCCATTGGTGTAACCATCGACTTACATTCCACCATTCCAAATATTTCCAACAATTTCAAAATATATTTTCCTTATGAAACGAAAATCTCACTAGGTCTTTTCCATACCTCTAAGCCCAGGAATTAGTGTATCAATCCAAGGTCTTTTATCTCAAATTATGAGGCCCAACTCCCTCTTACACTCAAGAATAAGAGGTTCTCCAGCTTTCAAGAATAAGTCATCAACATACAATACCAAAATAAGGGGCATACCTTAGACTACTTTGAAGTAGAGATTCAAGTTGAAATTTCTCCTGTGAATCCAAGCTTCATTAGGTAGCTATCAATGTGGGCATACCAAGCTCTAGGGGCTTGCTTCAATCTATACAACACTTTCTTCATCCTGCACACACGAGTCTTCATGTCTTGCTCCTCAAATACCTGTGGTTGCTTAACATATACTTCTTCCTTAATTACTCCACGTAGAAATGCGGCCTTCAAATCCATTTGGTGAAGAGTCCATCCCTGCTAGCAACTAGAGAAACGATAGATTGAATATTAGTATAGTGGGCAACTAGTGCAAAAAATTCGTCATAGTATTCTCCCTCTTTATAGGAAAATCATTTAGCCACAAGCCTTATATTTCTCAATACTTCCATATTCTCCATGCTTGATCTTGTACAACCATTTATAAATCACAATAGACTTCCCTTTGGGTCTCAGAACCATTTCCCACACATCATTCTTCATGATGGATTCATATTCCTCAGCCATAGAATCTTTCCAGCCATGTTCTTTCATTTCTTATTCAAAGTTGTGTGGTTCAGCCTGTACAGTGTTTCTCATAGCCACAACATATCCCTGCTATCGACATGGCTTCTTTATTTCCTTAAAGTTTCCTCTTGTAGCATCATGTTTCTAAGTATCCTATAAGGTGTCATGAAGCCAAAGTGGTCTCTTCCTGGCAGGAGGATCACACGGATGGGGATCCAAGGGGTCCATGGGATCATTAGAAATATCATACTTAGGATCAGGAATGGAAGGGCCTTCTAGAATATCCATGGAATCATACCTATTCTCAACATTGGAAGAGGAAGGAGTGTCCCTTTCTTTCCAAAGGGAAACATATTTACTAATTGTCACATCCTTGCTAAAATATATATTTCTTTAACCAGGTACATATATTCTATAAGCTTTATATTTTTCACAATAGCCAAAAAACATACCTTTCTTTCCAGTAGCTTCTAGCTTGTTCCTTTGGTCTTTTGACACTTGAAAGTAGATGGGGCAACCAAAGATCCTCAAATGACGAAAATCATGCTTTTCACATGTGAAAACTTCTTCGAGAATCCTGTCACCCAAGGGATGATGAGGATACCTATTTTGAACACAGATTGTTGTGTTAGCAGTTTCACCCCATAGAAGAAACTTTGACAACTTTTGATCATGTAGCATAGCCCGGGAAAATTCCATGATGGTCATATTATTCCTTTCAGCCACTCCATTTTGTTGAGGGTTATAAGGTACGATGATCTCCTTCTTGATTCTTGTTTTCTTGCAAAATTCAATTAACTCATTTGAAATCAATTCTCCTCCATTATCAGACCTAAAGACTTTGATTCTCTTTCCTGATTTATTTTATATCAGCGCCCTAAAATCCTTGAATATATCAAATTCCTCATCCTTGTGCTTCAAGGAAAATATCCAAGTATTACGGGAGAAGTCTTCCACAAATATTATATAGTATAGATAGCTAGAAAGAGACTTCACTGACATGGGTCCACATAGATCAGAATGTAAGAGTTCAAGTATCCCATTTGACCTACTTCTACTAGAAGGGAATGGTCCCCATGCCTTCCTCCACTTTTACATCCCTGACAAAATCCATCATGATTTCTTTGAACCTCAAGCATTCCATAAGCCATATTCCTCACCTTAGGCAAGGATTCATAATGAAGGTGAGTGAATCTTCGATTCCACAACTCACTTTGATGATTACTATCATGAAGAAATGCTCAAATAGGTCTTCCAATGACTCTATACATGCCTTCAACCAATGCTCAAATAGGTCTTCCAATGACTCTATACATGCCTTCAATTCTTGATCCCAAAGTGAAGGCATCCTCAAGTGAGATTCCATAGACTAGGTAAGGACCTTCCCATTTATAAAGGAAACATTTATTCTTCTATCCTCCAAGGCATATATATACAACAAAGAAAAATTAGTCCTAACACATACATAACATCCTGTAGATGTATATTTTCACCATAATCCACATGAAATGAATCAAAACCAAAGCCCTTCACAAATGAAGTGGAGTTGTCCCCAAGAATTATCTTCAAATTTGTCTCCCTCTTAGCCATGTTTGAGAGGACTTCATGATAACCAATGACGTTTTTATAAGCCCCACTATCTACCAACCAACTATAAAACGAATCCAAAGGAGAAGAACTAGATAAAGAAAAAATAAGAAAATATTCATATTGAGTGACAATTGCATTATTATCACACCTTGAATTCCTTGATCTCTTTTGAGGATGGTGGCCTTCTTTTCGATGAATACGATCTTATCATATTCTTCTGTCATCGAACATGTTGTTGTCAAAGTCACGATTATTGTTGTAGTTGGACCTTGGAGCATTTCTCTTTTCCTGACAATCTTGGGCATAGTGACCATGATTGTGGAAATTGTAGCATTCAATTATTTTCAATCTTCTACTACAGTCCTTAAATTCTTGATTTTTTTTCTTGAATCCTTGATTTTTTTACTTTGATGGTTCTCATTTTCCTTTCTTCCTCTTGTCTTAAGCATCAAAAGCGAAGGGTTCTCCTTTTTCATGCTTTTGAATTCTTCCAAAATTATCTTCATCTCTTCTTGAGTGCACTTGCCAACGAGCTCATCAAATCAGAGGAAGGCCTCCAAGTGCAATGAGTATCAATTCTCTATCATAAGTAACTTCTCCAACTCTCCCTTGTTCATCTTAATTTCCTTGATTTGATTCTTCAAGGATAAAATATGATTCAAGTTGTTGAATTCATACATCCCAACCAACTTTTCATACATTTCCTTGGACTTATTCAACTTTTATATGTAAATAATCAAATGATATCTCAATGAATCAATAATAAATTTCTTATGTTTGATCTCACCTTTCTTGTACTTTCCTTTTATAGCAGTAGAAGCATTCTCCAGAGGCCCAGGTACCTTCCCTTCAACATATTCCAAGACATCATTTTCATCCAAAGTCACATCCAACTTGGTTCTCCAAACAACATATTTAGATGAGTCATTCAACTTCTCTTCAATCTTGAAGTATAAGGTAGACATATTAACCAAGTCAAATAAGATTTTATAAATCAGATTCCTTTAAAAATGATTGATCTTGTCTCCTTAGGCTTGTCTTCACCTCAGCTCTGATACCATGTTAATTTTCTAGTGTTCTATGCTTAAACAATCAGTTATTACAATTCTTCTTTAAGTAACAATCACTTTATATAGTAAATTTAGTCTTCCAATAATAATATGCAATTGTACATAGAACAGTAAACCAAATTCGCAATATAAGACAACCAAGAACAATAGAGACACGACAATTTGGTCAAAGACCGAGGAAAACCCCCACAATGGGGAAAACCTTTTCTAAATTATTCTTCTATTAGATTGACATCAAATGTTCAATAGAGAGATACATAGTCCAAGTACATCAACAATCAGTCAAATGTTAAAGTCTTAACTAGTCTAATCAACCATCCAATATTCAATCAAAGATGAGACTATAAGTCAAATCCATTCAAAAGTCAAATCCATAAATTTGGTCAAAGTCAGCAACAGTCAATTCTTCCCTAACCAGTCAATAGTAAATGATTAAAGTGCCAAATTTTTTTTGGTCAAGGAAGCAAATAACTCGACCTCCTCAGCTCAGTCAAACTCGACCAAAACAATCTTCAAAGCAGCCTTCAATTCAGTCGAAGTCAAAGGGCTAACCCGTGAAAACCCTAGCACATAAATTTCGATCAATGCTGGCCAAAATTCTATGAAAATATTTCTCAAGGTAGTAGTCAACTCAACCTCCCAAACAATCCAATAATTCAATCAAACCAAGTCAAATCCAAGTCAAAGCTAGTCAAAAATTTCCCAAACAAAAAGTGAACATTGGTCAACAAAAACACCCTCTCTCTCCTTCGCATATGTGAGCTCAAACTTGAAATTTTCAAAAGTAGCCAAACCAAACAAGAAAAGAAATGATTGTGTGATGTTGCTCCAAGTGTTGTGACATGATGTGTATTAATCGATGATGATGATGATGATTATTAATGTTCAATAAGACCAAAAATGGTCTATCAAATCTTTAAAAGGTAAGATATTTCTTGGAATTCTTTAGAAGATTATTTTTATACTTGAAAATCATTAAGAGAAGTGTTCAATGATCACCATATTTTGATTTAGTTAATAGGTCAAGAAGGTTAGTAGCATGGAATTATTTTTAAATTTAGATAAATTTTAGTATATGATGGACAACATAAGAGAAAGTGATTTTCATCTTAAACCCTCTTTCTGTCACAAAGGTGAAAAACTATTTCATCTCAAGGGCTTTTGGAAATCAACCAATTATTAGTTTAATTATGGAGCTCATGATAATGTGTTATTATTTAAGAAATGTTTATATTCTTCTTTACACTAATTAAGACAGAGAGATACTTTTGATTTTTTACAATTGGGTTGATCACTTGCTTATAATATCTTAATTTCCTTTTT
The DNA here is from genome assembly GCA_034641835.2 of Pinus albicaulis. Taxonomy (NCBI): domain Eukaryota; kingdom Viridiplantae; phylum Streptophyta; class Pinopsida; order Pinales; family Pinaceae; genus Pinus; species Pinus albicaulis. The sequence continues at coordinate 1,005,087,719 of CM076580.1, read as the reverse complement.
CCTTCTGACTTCTTATCACACCACAATTTATCCTTAAAATTTAAGGTAATAATATTTTTAATAATATCCTTATTGTACAAAAATATCTCTTCCTTTATCCCCCAATGGTCTATCCAAGATTGGGAATCTTTATGTCATCTTCACTCGAGCTAAAGGTGCTTTTGGATAGAGTTTGAAGAAAATTTAGGAAGTCTCTTGTCTTCCTTTTTTAGGTCCCTATAATACTAGTGTAGCACCCATATTATTATTTTTGTGCCCCATGTATCCCCCATATTTTTATTGTTGTTCACCATAAAAGCCCACTATTGTTATCTTTCTACCCTTACATTATTATTGTTATGTAGGCCCTTTAGACTCCTATATATACCAAGGAGGCCTTGTCATTTGTATCATCCAAGTATTTTTCATTTACGTGATGTAAAAGGACATTTCCCCCTTGAATATGTTTATTTTCAAGTCATTGATTTATCTTTTCTTCTATTTTATGATCTGGCTACATAACATTTGGTATCACAGCTTTAGATCCTAGGGTTTTGTTGCTTCAAAAAGATAATCTTGGTATTTTCACTATAAAAAAATTGATGCGATGATTCTAAAGCTAAAAAAATTACCAAATGGATTCAAAATCTTGGCAAACTTCATGTAAAAATTTCATATCTTGTTTCGCTATATTTTCAGAGATATGGTCCAAGGAATTTATAGTTTCTGCATGCTCTAGAATCCAGTCTCAAACAAGTGAGTTACTAGGGAAAATAATCATAACTTTCTCTTCAAGCATCAGATTTTAATTCTGTAAAGTTTATTGAAATTTCATGGAATTTAGTTTGTTGAGGACAAATTTTAGGGTTGAAGGTTGAAATAGTGACACGTGGAAGTCCATACAAGTTTTCTATAATGAACCAGTCCATAATCAGGTCATCATGGGAGATTTGGCATAACATTATCTCGAAGAATCTGATTTCAGTCTAACTTGTGGGGTTGGAAAGAAGACACAAAAATATACCTCATAATGAAGTTCTAGAATTTTCGAGGCTGAAACTGTAGAGATACAATACTTTCAAGATCAAATTCCTTAAAGTAAGAAAAATGTGTGTATTTTTTAAAAATTTGCATAAATTTTGTTTGAAAAATTAGTTTGAAGTGATTCGAAAGGCATATTGAAACACAGATATCATTATTTGGTTCTAAAATTCCTCAAAATACAAAAAATGGATACACTTAGTAAGATAATATAAATATCTACTATGACACATGAAGAAGAGGAAGAAACACAACACGGTATATCAAAATTATGAAACCAAGTGCAACAAATTTCGCTCTCACAAAGAGTAATCAAAAATTAATTGGAAGTGATGATGAATTTTAATATGTATGGTTTAAGAGGGAACATGGATGGTTTAGAATCAAAAATAAAAAGGGACATGGAAGGTTTGAAGGATGGTTTAAAAGCATAAATGAAAGGTTGGACAAAGTTGCTACAAGAAATGCTTCCTAATGGCGACAAGGTATTACATGAAACTCGCGATGAGAAAAAAAGGAATGTGAATAATGATTTTAGAGACTCTCAGTTTTGGTTGAAGACAAACCACATTCCAAATATATATATGAGGAAATTTGATGGCAAGGATCTGGTAACATGTATATTATAGATGGAGTAGTTTTTTGATCTACATTATGTGAAACACACACAAAAGGTACGTGTTACATGTTTATATTTAGAAACCAATCAATTTGTATTGTATCGATGGCTTTGTTCTTATAAATAACTATTCACTTGGAAAATTATAGAATAATTTATAGAACATTATGAGGATACGAAGATAAATACCTTCTTTAGCCAAGTGATAAATCTCAAACAAAAGGGTTTTGTTGGGGAGCACATTGAGGACTTCTAAAGATTGAATATCAAGGTAACTTATATTATATAGGAGTATATGATTGATGTATTTATAAGGACTTTATAGGATAACATCCAACATGAGGTTCATCTTTTGGAACCTACGTCATTGGATAATGAATTCAAAGTGGCAAGAAAATTTGAAAGAAAAATTATGGCAACAAGGAGTTCTACCACTCACAACTATAAAGATGGAAGTGTTGCTGCTCCTAGCCTCCCACAACCTACAAGGTTGACACCAAAATAACTGGAGGAAAGAACAGAAAAAAGGCTTTGTTATAGTTGCGATACCAAATACACTAAAGGTCATAAGTGTGTTGAGAATATTTTTTTTTACATAGAATGTGAAGAGGAAGGAGAAAAGGAACCAGAAACATCAAAAGAAGATGATGTACACCAGGAACCAACCCAAAAGAAAGAAGAAATAAATCTGACCATATATTCTAATGCATTGGAAAGGATTAACACTCCTCAAACCCTTAAGATAGAAGGATATCTCAAAAAAAAAAGGTAATATTGTTGATTGATTCAAGTAGTACCCATAATTTTATTCATTGTAAGTTAGCCGAGGAATTGAATTTCTTTCTATATCCAGCACCAAAGTGTCAAGTGATGGTTGCGAGTGGAGGAACTATAAATTTTTCAAGGACGTGTCATAATATCAAGTTAAACATGGGGGAATATGTATTCAATATTCCAATTCTTTCTATTCCAATGGGTGGTGTTGATGTTGTATTAGGAGTCTGATGGTTACAATCTTTGGGGACGATAGATTTTAATTCTCATAATTTTTTCTTGAAATTTTTCTGGGAAGGAAAGGAAATTGAATTAAGGGGTATCACAGGGAAACCAAGGAATATAATCAGATCTAATGACATGACAAATCTTTTGAAGAAAGAATAATGAGGCGTAATTTCACAATTATGCTAACTAGATGTTGAACCATTGAAATCATCCATTTATCTAGATCTCCAAAGAGTCTTGGACAATAATTACAAGGTATTTGAGACTTCCAAAGGTCTACCACCTATTCGTGATCATGATCATGCTATTCACTTGATTCCAGGAAGTGTTCCTCCAAACATCATACCTTATAGATATCCCTATGCCCAAAAGAGTGAAATTGAACATATGGTTGCAGAAATGCTAGAGACGAGCATAATTCAACCTAAACACAGTTCTTTCTCTTCTCCAATACTATTGGTGCACAAGAAGGATGGATCATGGCATGTGTGTCTCAATTATTGAGAGCTCAATAAGATCACTATTAAAGATACATTTCCCATTCATGTCATTGATGAATTTTTAGATGAATTACATGGAGAAATTTACTTCACCAAGTTGGATCTTCATTCTGGATATCATCAAATTAGATTGAAGATATAATACATTCCAAAAATATAATTCATGACTCATGAAGGTAATTATGAATTTTTCGTCATTCCTTTTGGCCTTATCAATGCACCTTCCACATTTCAAGGTTTGATGAATTCCACTTTCAAACCCTTTATTAGAAAATTTTTGTTATTATTTTTTTGATGATATACTAATCTACAACAAGTCTTGGAAAGATCATGTCCAACATGTTGACCGGGTGCTTAAACTATTGGAGAAACAATTGCATGCAAAACCCTCCAAATGGTCATAGTCAATTGTATGCAAAATCCTCTAAATTGTTATTTAACATCTTCTAATACATTAGACACATGGTCATAGTCATGCTCTCAATGGGGGGAAGGTTTTCTTCTATGAGGAGGACAATAGGTTTGCTTCAATGAGGAGTAAAATATAGGGTGTATTTCATTTAATTTTGAAATTATAGGTTATGTATTTCTTTTTGATATATTTTATATTCCTCCATGATTCTCTGGAGATACTACATCCCCAAACCTCACATCCATGTAATATAACAGTAGTAACAAGAATCTCGAAGAGGAGGTTTTTTTTTTTATCCCATATCCAAATACCTATTGAATTATAATTTATTTTAATTCCATAATAATATTTTCAACCTCCATTAATCCTTTTGTCAATATTGCAATTCATTTTGAACTTGTCAAGGATATCAATTCCAAGATATTTGTAGGAAGACACTTCCTCAAAGTAGTTGTTTTCATATGCAAAAGTATCATATGTGATATTTTTGGATTTAATTATCATGACTTTCACTTTTTCAATATTAATAGTCATACCCATCTTGGAACATAAATCTTGGAGGATTCTTAGTTGTTTTCCAAGATATAAATGACTCCTTACCAAAATAAAAATATCATTAGAATAAAGAAGAAGAGAGATGACTATACTAGTGAGAGTTGGACCAACAAAACCCAATTCCTCCAAACACAGTTCTAATTTATCAATGTATATGCCAAAAAGGATAGGATAGTGGAAAAGAAAATTATCATGGATCCAAGATCACTTCCTCAAAGAGAGCAAAAAATTTATATGGAAAATTAAAATATATTTTCCTCTCCTAAGTTATGTTTAATTTATATTTATTGCTTTAAAATATTTTATCATGTAAATTTTTTGGTATAATCATTTAGACAATGAAGAGATGGTCAAACCAATTGAATTCACATTTACTGCTCTTGTGTTAACTATAAAAGGGCCAACATGTGCTTTCAATTTAAATTGAGATTTTTGTTTCCTAGAAACTAAATGAACCTCATCTACATTCATCATTTTCCTAATATATTCAAGAGAAAAAATTCTCATTGGGATAAAGACAGGAAACGTATATGGTTGTATCTCACATCCATAAATCCTAATCTCAGTAAAATTTTGGTGTAAATATCAGTCTCTAGCTTTGGTTTGTTCACTCAAATGTAAAATTATCTTTATCTCAGTTGAAACTCGAGGAACATAATCACTATTTAATAAGTGATTTTCCACATACATAAATTTATTAACAAAACCACTAAATGAGAATTCTTCATATTTCTTTCTCACTAGTGGTGTCTAGTGAATAACTGACTCAAGGCTACCAGTAGCATCTAACTTTTGCAAATGGAACTTAAAACCTTTCAGACTGATGATATAGAAAAAATTAAACCAATATTGATTGATATTTGAAGGAACCTTTTGCACTAAACTTTAAGAATTGACCATGGACTACATCAGATAAAAAATGACGGTAATTGAACATTACTAAAGGCTTTTTACATGAGGAAAATATTGAGAGAAAACCCAAAATGACCTCATCAATCCATTGGTCATTGTGGTAGCTTAATAGACAAGACACTAAAGAAATGACTTGCCTAGAAAATTTAGGGAACATAGTAGCTGAATCGGGAGGATTGGTCCTAGGTAGCTCAAAATTCTCAAGAAAGAAATATTCAAGAATATGAGCTCTTCCTAAAAATGACAGCTTTTGATAATTTTCCATTAAATTATAAATGGAAAATGGATGCAAAGGTTCTTGGGGATTTAGCTGGAGTGCTTGGAAAATTGATTGGGTAGATACTGAGCTCCACACCATGCAATGAATTCTAGAAAGTGATAGGTCTATGGGAAACAAAACTGAGGTAATAGGGACTCCCAAAAACAAAATTCATCACTAGCATCTTCGTACTTATGAAACACCCAATTTTTAAGTTCGTGTAAATCGAATTCACAATTGGTCTCTGCAATCTTAAAGTGAGTATCTACTATTGGGAGTTCATCTAGGTTAATCACAGGTGGTAGCAGGGGATTATCTATAACCATTTTGGCTTTTCCCTTGTGAGAAGCCACCAGGAAACAAGTTACTAAGAAAATTGATAAGAATTTACCCGTTTGTAGAATGATTTCAGGTTGAAGATGACAATTGGAGGCAGTTGTCTAGCGAAATTTCTCTTGAGAAAACATTCTCTAGATTGTAGTGATAGATTGCATGCAAATGACTGGTTTGAAAATATGATTTTTTTTTATTATGAAGTGGATATTGGTTTAAAAGTTTAACCATTATTGACGCGTATGTTATTAATGCAGAGGAACATTGGCGGTAAGGATGGCAAGTCATTTGGTAGTTTAGCAGGAGAAATAGCAATAGTTTAGTTTGGTGATATGCTGACAGGAGGGATAACATGTCAGAGAAGATAGTGGCTGGAAGACATAAGCGAAAGAGTGGTTTTTGCGGGGGGTGTTGATGGTAAGCTATATTCGTGAGGGGGTACCACAATTCATGCGATATTTCCACGTATCCAACAACGGGATCAGGAAAACCGCTTTGCGGAACCACCCCCCCTCCCCCCCCCCCCACACGATAACTATCAACACTACAGGGGGTCCCACAATTGATCGGGGGTCGTTGATCTGGGCGGGTCCGATCTCATCCATTCAAAACAAATCTGGTGTTATCGCTACCCGACAAAATTTCATTTCAATCCTTATTACAAATTAAATAATCCTTAATTAAAATAAACACAAAGGATTATGCTAATAAAATAAAACTAACAAATAAGGCGACATTTAGACTTACGCGCTAATACATGGGATATATTTATTTTTTTATTTCACATATATATATATATATATATATATATATATATATATATATATATATATATATTTAAATCCATTTTCTTCTTTCTTTTTATTTTTTCTTCTTTTCTTAATTTTTCTCTTTTCTTCTATTTTTATTTTTGAAACAAAGATAACATTACAAAATCCAAAGGAGTAAAAATAAGTTAAAACATTGCCTCTATTTGGGGACTGCTTCCCCTTGTGGGATGTAGAGAACTTGCAAATCCTTGTGTCTTCTCCTCGAGCTATGGAGTCTTTGTTGTGAAAAACACACTTTGATGCTGAACTTTTAAAGAACATCGGGAATTTACAATGATGAAAGTGAAAGTATTTAATACTGAATATAGAGCTTGAGGTACTATCCATTGAATGACAATGAATAATATTGTCCTTCCATAATATGTAAAAAAAATGTATTGTAACCCTTCACTTCTGCAATGCTGAAAGGTCCCAACCATAAATTATCAAACTTTACATGCTTGTCTTTTTCCTCTCTTTTGGCATCCCATCTCAACACTAAGTCTCCTTTCTTGAAATCTCTTTCTCTGGCCCCTATCAAACAAACTTTTCATTTTATCTTGATACTGACGAATTTTATGTTGAACTTCGTCTTTTTCCTGATTGAACTCAATAATTTTATTGTTTCTCCTAGAAAAATCATTGGCTTCTTCATATGACACCTGCAAAAATTTCATAACTGGAAATGTTAAATTGTGTTGGGAAAATTGCTTCAATCCCATATACAAGTTGAAAAGGAGATTTACCAGTAAATATTTTAGGTGAAACTCGATTTTCCCACACTGCATATTTGGGATTACTGTTCCAACTCTTTTTGTGATTTTCTAATACTTTCTTAATGAATTTAACCTGAATTTTATTTGATTATTCTGCTAACCCATTACCCTAGCGATGATAAGGTGTAGAATGATGTAATTTAATCTGATATTTCAGACATAATTCTATCATTTTAATACTACTGAAATCTTGAGCATTTTTTGTAACAACTTGTCTTGGGCAACCAAATCTAGACAAAATGTTTTCTTCAATGAATTTCATTACCACCGTATCAATTTCATTCTTAATAGGAATTGCCTCTAACCAATTGGTAAAATAATAATTGATTGTTAATATCCATCTATGTTGATTGCTAGAAGCTAGAACTATTTCTCCTATAAAATCTAATCCCCATTGTAGTAAAGGAGCCTCAACTGAAATTGGAACAAGGGGAAGTGTTGCGAGCCTTTGTTTTCCAACAAATATTTGACATGGGATACAACTCCTCACCTTTGCTCCAACCTGTGCAAATAATTTTGGCCAATTGAAACAAGCTCTTAAAATTTTATAAGTAGTTTCCTTCCAAGCATAATGTCTTCCACAAATGCCTTCATGAAATTGCTCAATTACTTGTTTAGTTTCATTCTCAGTCAAACATAATAAGAGGACATTCAAAGGATCCTTCCAATACAAATTTTCATTTATTATACAATACTTCATGGCCTTGAGTCTCAAATATTTGCATTGATTCTTTGTGAATTGAGGGTACTCAAAATCATGAAGAAAATGCACTATGTCTTTATACTAATCTAAAAGTACAAATTTCTCATCAATATGTAAATGAAGAGGAACATGATCTTCACTGGAAGAAGGTTCTTGTGGGTTCTTCTCATCTGAAATCTGAGAAGGTTCTTGTGGATTATTCTCATCTGAAATCTGATAAGGTTCTTGTGGATTATTCTCATCTAAAATATGAGAAGGTTCTTGTGGATTCTTCTCACCTGAAATTTGCATGACAATGTTGATAATAAGTATCTTACAATTTGACTCAGCCAGAAGTTCAACTAAACCTTGTCCTTTCACCAACTTTGTAGGTTTGATATCTAGATCAAACTCAAGTACCTTAACAGTACATCTTCCCCTTTTTCTATCTCTAGCAATCTGAGTTAAAACTATTTTTACCACATTGTTGGGAACATAATCAATTATAGGAGAATTTAATCCATATATCCTAAATGCTTTCAAAGCTTGCACCAAGGCATACACTTGTTTCTTTATGATGTCATATCTTAATTCAGCATCCCTCATAACCTTACTGAAAACGACAATTGGTTTATCATGTTGACCATTATTTTTGTGCATTATGGTAGTATTTGAGGCAAAGGAAAAGATATTGAATAGTTTTGTGTAGTCTAGACTAGCTAGCACTGGGACTTCTAAAATTTCCTTTTTGATTTTTGAAAAAGAATATCTTGCTTCCACTGTCCATTTGAATTCTTTATATTTCTTAAGCATGTCAGTAATATCTTTCACAATCTCAGCATAATTAGGTATAAATCTTATTTAAAATTTTATCTTCCCTAAAAATTCCTAAATTACCTTTTTTTTCTAGGTAAATCAGTTACCTGAAATGTTGAAAATCTATTTGGATCAATAACAACTCCTGCCTTCGAAATTGTATGTCCTAATAGCTTTCCTTCTTTCATTGCAAAAAGTGATTTTTTGGATTAAGATAAATCTCATATTTCCTGCATCTTTCAAAAACTTTCCTCAAGTGTTTCAAATGTTTTTCATTAGAATCAGAAAAGACAGTTAAATCATCAAGATAAATGACATTTAATTTATTTATGTTACCAACAAATGCCAAATACATTTCTCTTCGAAATGTTGCTCCAGCGTTGATTAAACCAAATGGAATTTTGGCATACATAAATGTGCCCCATGGAGTTAAAAATGTTTTATTTTCTTTGTCTTCTTGACTAACCAGAATCTGGTTATATCCAGAAAGACCATCTAACATTGAAATCCTATTTGAACCTGACACCCTTTGAAGTAATTGGTCCAATTTTGTAATGGATAATTATCCTTTAAAGACAATTTGTTTAGAATCCTAAAGTCAACACACAATATTATTTCACCATTTTTCTTCCTAAAATGTACTAGGTTGGCTATCCATTCATAATATCTTAAGGGAACAATTATTTTTGCATCCAATAACTTGTTTACTTATTTCTCTATGATTGGAAGCAAGATGTGATTTATTCTTCTTAATTTCTGTTGAAATGGTTTAGATTCTGGTTTGAGAGGAATTTTATGCTCAATAATGGTTGTGTCATAGGTTTTAAATTCTTCGTATGACCATGCAAATACATATCTATAATGTTTGAAAATATTTATGTATTTATCTTTGATTTCTTGAGGCAATGATGTTGAAATTTTAACATTTTTTATTTCTTTAGAAGTACCAATATTGTAGCCTTTAACATATTCTTGTTGTGAATTTAGCATTGAATTTTTTGAGACATCATTATGATCAAAAAAAATTTCAAGGGGTACTAATCCTTTTGGAATGTAATTATTCGTTAATTGAATGATATCATGATAAAAAAATTTATGTTTTAAATGTGAATCGTGATCGCCCTCATTTGATTTGGTTTCATTAATGTGTTCTCCTTCAACATGTAAAGCATAAAATTAATTTAACGTCTGTAAAAAAAATCAACTGTTCATCATCTTCAAAAACTTGCCAGTGTTTGACATTTTCAGGAATGGAAGGTATATATTTTACTTCAATTTGATATTTTAATTGAGAAGGATCAAGAATTTTGAAAGAACTAGCAGAATTGATAAAGCATCAACTTCTTCTCTTGGGATTGATGTAATATTGAAGGCTTGAAAATAATTTTCAATACAATCCAATACTTCATTCCTATAAGCTCTCAGCCTAGCATGCTTAGTTTGAAAAATATTTCTATTTTTTTTACAATCAACTCTGAATCACCATATGCTGCCAGGTTTTTAAATTTTATATTCTTAGCTAACTCCAATCCTGAAACTAGGGCTTCATATTCTGCCACATTGTTTGTGAATTAGAAATATAATACAAAGGATTGAGTTATATTTCTCTTATCAGGAGAAATGAGTACAATTCCTACCCCAACCCCATTTTTATAAAATTCTCCATCAAATTACATTTTCCAAATATCAGTATCTAAAGTGTGAGGTGTATTAATTGTTTCTTCAATAATAATTTGAGTATTAGAAAGATAATTAGAAACTAATGTAAAGCATCCAAAATCCTGATCAATAGCATACATTGGATGATTAATTTCTTTATTTTCTTTACTATTTGTATTGATAAATCATACCTCTCTGTATAGCCTTAAATGTTCACCTCCATAGTCTGGGATTGTAGCAAAGGACATGTCCATTTGTATACTTCCTCCCAACTTTGCACAAAAATATCTTTACAATAACATTCCAAACATTGGAGGAATGTCTGTAACAAAAATATCCAAGACTATTCTCTTGACAAGGATTTTAGCAAGGGTCACAACTAAATCCTTAATTCATCCCAAGAAAGGTACTTTCTTGTAATCGAAAGTGTATAGACCATGATACGGCCTAGTAATTTCTAGTTGAAGTTTATCCATGATTACTTTAGGCATTAAATTATGGGAAAACCTATAATCTAAAATACAATTGTATAAAATATAATCATGAACTTTCAGTGTGAATAAAAAGGAGGAACACTTTAATCAATCATATCAGAACTAGGACAAAAAACAGCTGAAGTTTTTTCATCCTGTAAACTTATGACATCCCCCTCTGCATCTACACTAGAAGATTGAATCCATTTAGAAACTTGATGTTTATAACTTGGATTCTTAGAGAGTTCAGCTAAAGGGATTGGAATGTTAATTCTTTCGAACTCCTTTTCGACATTAACAATAGTTGGGGCAATTTTTTCAACAGTAAGTTGTTCTTGTAACTGATTTTGTGGTTGGATTGATGATGTTTTTGTTTCGAATATTTTTAGTTAAGGTTCATCAAAGGTAAATTTTTTTAGAGGTATACTAGGTCCTTTCCTAGGTCTCAAGCCATATCTTCTATTCAATTCTGCAATAAGAAATTAAGAAAAAACTTGATATTCTGAAACATGATTTTGAGCAAGTGAATGATCTTGACTGATTGGAATAATAACATTCTGAGATGAAGGATATTCAAAACAATTTATATCATTGGTGACAACAAGAATAATTTCTTCAAGATCTTGATCATCAATCATTAATGAAGGTTGAATTTGTTGATCAGTATTTGGCCTTTGCAAGATTTGAGGTTGAAAAGGTCTTCTATATTGAACTTGTGGCATGTTTGGAACTTGTTGGGTTACTTTAGGGTGAGCTTCCATTCTTGAAACCCTATTAGACATATTAAGTTGTTTCATCAATTTTATGTTCTTCATCTTTAGTTTTTGATGATGATGTATATTCTTCCCTAGATTTAATTTTCTTTTCAGCCTTTTATGTCTTACCTTTCAATTTACTAGATGTTGGCCTATTAGCTTCCACTTAAATTGAATTTGTTTTCATATCCAATAAAATTTCAGACTTCCTTTCTCTAAGCATTACAAAAAAATCATCCTTAAATGATTTAGACAACCTGGCCTTAGCTGTATTGGCTGGAGGTTTACAATCTAGGGGCACTTTATTATAAATTTTATTAAATCTTTTAATAAAATCAGCAACATGCTCACCAAGATTCCATCTTAAATCTTCAAATTCTGTCAAATAGTAGACAAGATCCTTTTTTATTCCCCAATGGCTCTTGAAAATGTTGGTTATTCAACCCATGAGTTTATAGAATTAGCTTGAAGTTATCTAAAGAAAATTTTGACATTTCCTTCTAATGATTGAACAAAAATTCTGGTGTAAACATCTTCATGTTCAATATTTATATTTTCAGCAAAGTCAAGGAATGAAACTAAGTGGTCTTTGGTAGTAGACCATGTTTCTCCATTAAATATAGGTAGATTCTTTAAATACCCATAAGGAAAAGAATGAAGTTGAGTTGTTGGTGGAAGAACTAATGTTGCATATTGTGCATTGAAAATTGGTTGAATATCAACCATTTGATGTTGTAAAGAAGCTGTCCCTTTGGAGAAACAACTTTACTGGTTGATGCATGTGGTGGATATTTAGGTTTTTGGAAAAAGTGAGGATTAATGACTAATGTTTTAACTTCAGAATCCTCCCTATCCAAATCTTCAAAATCTAGAGGATTATTATAAATACTAAGCTCCTCTTCAGGTTTAGTAGAAGTTGAAGGGAAAGTATGTATCATAGAGGATATAAAATCAACTGGTTTAAATTCAGGAAGGGTAAGTTTCAGATCTTCTTCTTTTTTAGATAGTTATAGATGAGGGAAAGGAACTTCAAAGGTCTCAAGCTGATGAAATAATAATGCATATTCTAGATCTAATCCTTTAGAAATGAGTTCTAAAACCTTAGGAGGAAGATCCGATGATTCAATAGGTATTGGGGTTAACTAAAAAGGGTCATATTGTGAGGTAACTTCAGGTAAAACAAAGGCAGAGGCAGCACGATAGGTAGCCTCTAACCTTTGTCTAAAAGATGCAATTCTCACAAGTTTCTCTGGATCTGACAATGAAAAGAGAATCTTTAGGTCTGACTGAGATATGGTATGCGTGCATGAAGCTATATTTTAAAATTTGAAGTTTCCAAGTGAATGATTTTATCCTACTGAACTCTTATCCACCATTAAGAGGCAAGTATGATCATTGTCCTAGGTAAAATGAACTTCAAACTTTGTTCCCCAAAAACGACACCAATCTGATGTTGTTCCTTTGTAGACAATTCTAGGCTGAGGAACTATGCCAAAGCATCTAAGTGAGGTTTTGATTTTGATTTTAACTCGATGACCAATTCTTTGAAATTTAAATAGATGTAAATCCTAAGTATTTCTAAGAAAATAGAAGGGTTGATTTTTCCTTCCTAATAGAATTAATCTTCAAATTGAATTGAAAAGAAGAAATTAAGAAGATATATTATTTACTAAACATTCATACCGAACATTTAATTTATCATATATTGCAGATGCGTACATAAAAATTCTATAGCAAAAAAAACACATTTAAGAGATGAAAAAAAGAAACAATTGGAATATGTAGAGGAATTAACCAAGACAAACAGTTCAGTTAATTAATCTCTTTAAATGATTATAACTTTGCAAGGGGCTTTCAAATAGATTGACACTCAATCTATTCTTACCCATATCTCCTATGATACCTTGAACATGTGCATAAAAATAAAAAATGGAAACATAAATGAATAACTTGAATAACTCACAAAGATACACAATATGCTCAGAATGAATCCATAATGTTGGAAATATTGTCATTAATGGTAAAGGAGCAGCACCTAAACTAGCATTAAGGCAAGGAGCAACATTAGACTAGCAGCAATGGCAGACAAGGAGCAGAGGCAACAAAGAAGTAGAAGCAACAAAAGCACACAGGCAGCAAAGAAACATAAATAACAGAGATGCAATGAATACCACAGAGGCAGAAAACACAACAAAGAAGTAGCCGAGACATCGGAGGAAGCGAATGGAGCAGAGACAACAAAGAGGTAGAGACAGATGAATACAATCGGATTTGCAATAACAACTAGGACCATAGAACTGGGCAGAGCAACGGTGACGATCACATAGATGGAGATCAAAACCGCAAATCGCAAGGTATAGTGAGTAAGTATTAAGGAATTCGCATAGTAAGTAAAATATTTTGCGATGTGAAGCGGAGAAGGGACACATGGTGGCATGGCGCAATATCACAAATCACACAAAATAGAGATAACCACTAAGTTAAGCGGGTATAAGTCGCGAACAAAAAAGTGCGGGTGATGATGTAAGGATGATGTGTCAATGATGTAAAGGTGACATGGCAGGGTGATGTGGTGGATGACTTGGCCCCGACCCCATAGATCGCAAGAATTTATGATGACATGGCAAGGTTTTGTGGCGATGACATGGCAGGGTGACGTGGCAATGATGACATGGACCTTGCCCACATACCGCACATCGCAGTGCTTAAAGGATAACAATAATATGACCGCAAGTTAAGTTTAACATTTTGCGATGTGAAATGGAGGGACACGTGTCGACCCTGCGCAACATCACATCCCGAAAGAAATAGGATGTAACTTCAAGACATCACAACGTATGTTGTTTTGGTTGCGATGCGGTAAGGAACAAGTGACACGATGCAATGAAGAGAGTGCACGTGGCAGCACCGTGCATGAGTGCTTATCGAAAATTGCATGGTTTTATGGTTATCGCTAACGGTAAAGCAAGAAACCTGCGGGCAAGTAGGTGTGATGAGATGTGATTGGTTCAATATATAATGGGACCCTTCGACAAGGAAATCCAGCATATTTGCGATGATTTTGGGTTTATGCATTAATTTGGACTCATATATGGTGTGTGAATATTATATGTGCCATGTTATAAAGTATACGTTGTTTGATCAGAAAATGTATGTATGTTGATAAAACATGGATTTGTAATCCACCGCGTGTATAAAGGGAGTTGTATGTGGGCCATATCCCACAGGTTACAAAGGAATGATCTGAACAAAAATCAAAGGACTAGGAGCTCGGGAAAAATAGTGTTGCGGCAGTAAGGCAAATGAAAAGGTTGAACGGAGAAGAAAAGTCACAAATAATAAAAGAAAAGGATAGTTATATAGAAAAGTTGGAATATAAAGGCAGAAACAGAAAAGACACAAGGACAGCAGGCAAAAGAGGACAAATGCACAACAAAGCTAAGAAGATGAAAGGGCTGAGTAAATAATGATTGTAACTGTAAATGTATTATTGATTTTATATTGTTTATGATGCAAAGGCAAGTTTCTGTAGGCGAAGCAAAACTCCACTGTAATAATAAAATGAGTACATATTGTTATACTATCTTGAATGTGCTGAATAAGAAAATGAGCAGGTGGAAGGCAAAGAGTCATACCTGTTCATTTCATATTCCCATATGGAATGAAAACAACTATGAAGTGATCTCTATAAATGAAGTCATTGCTGTATGCATAGAGAAGTTAGAGAGAGTGGAATAATAAGAAGAAGACAGAGAAGATAGAGAAGTTGTGGAGATCCAGAGATGATATAAGGAAGATATGAAGGCTGGAGGACAACAATAAAGAAGGAGTAGAATAGAGTTTATATCTAGGTAAATCAGCATATGTTTTCATTGTAGTGTGAGGAAGTTGGTGCTTCCATATCAAGTTGTAGCTTGATAGATGTCCAGTTGTAGTTGGCTGAGGTAGGAGCCTCCTGTGGTTTGTAGCCTGCAAAAAATAGATGGGAGTTGGAGCTTCCTTGCAAGTTGTAGCTTGCAGAATTGAGGTAGTAGCCTCCTATAGGTTGGAGCCTACAAGAAATCCGTGGTGATAGGGAGTTGGAGCTTGCCTTTGCATCACAACAATAATAAGATGTGGTTTTCTCCCTTATGGGTTTCCACTTATATCTGTTGTCTATGTGCATGATGATTATGTTTTGATATTCTATATTTAATCTGCTTAATACCTGTGGCTCACTTATTAAGATTGTTGTTACATTATACATTAATTTGATCATGAATGAAGGTGTAAATAAGTGTAAAACAAAGTTTAAAATACATTGAATGGGTAAAATGATTCACCCCCCCCCCCCTCTCAGTTTAACTAAGGATTCAACAATTGGTATCAGATCAAGTTCCTTCAATATCAGTTTAACAACTAGAAGGAGATCCTAGGTCCCCAAGATGGCTAGCCTAGAAGGATGCTCAACAAATAAAGCCCCATTTTTTACTGGCACAAACTATGCTTTCTGGAAAATAAGAATGGGGACATACATAATGTCTCTAGGAATAGAAGTTTGGGCTGTTGTGGAAGAAGAATATGCTCCAAAGGATACTGACACAGATAAAGATGCCAAACAAAATTTCAAAGCCAATGCAAAAGCCATGAATGCACTTTTGAGCGATCTGTGTGAGTCTGAATTTATCAAGGTAATGCACAATGTGACTGCCAAAGAAATTTGGGATACATTGGAAAGTATCCATGAGGGAGATAAAAAGGTGAAGGCGGCCAAACTGCAAGCCTATAGAGCTCAGTTTGAAAATGTAAAAATGAATGAAGAAGAATATGTAGCTAGCTTTTTCTTAAAGGTTGCATAATTTGTGAATAACATGAAAGCTCTAGGAGAAACCATTAAAGAATGTGTAATTGTAGAAAATATATTGAGATATTTACCATCCAGGTTTAACCCTATGGTTTCTACCATAGAAGAAACAACTAACCGGGAAACATTGACCATGAACCAATTGCTTGGAAACTTGATGGCCTATGAGATGAGACTTCCAAAAGGGAAGTCAAATGTGAGGGAGGCATCCTTTAAGGCAGCTAAGTGCAAAGAAGAAAAGGAAGATACTTTCTCCTGCTCTAATGAAGAAGAGGCCAAATTTGTCAGAAGATTAGATAGAGGCACATGTAAGTATAAAGGTAAACTTCCATTTAAATAATTTAACTATGGAATATTGGGGCACTATGCATCTAAATGTCCTCATAAGAAAATGGAGAATCAGTCAAGAGGTAAAGAGAAAACCAATTTCAGCAACATGCCGAAAGGGAAAATATTTAATCGAAGATCTTTCTATGTTCAACAAGACATCAGTGCATCTAAGAGCTCATATGACTTCCCCAATGAAGAGGGAACATCAGAATTCATTCTAATGGCCAGGGATGTGCGTGAGGAAGATCTCCTGGAATTTGAAGACGAAGGTGAGGTAGATCTTGAGGGGGAGCTAATTAGTGCCCTGAAGGAAATAGAAAGAATTAAACTCAAGTGCAGAAAACAGAAATACATTCTCCTGAAATATGTAAAAGAAGAACCAAATTTGGAAAAACTCATTCAGTTGAAAGTAGAACTTGAAGAAGCCAAGAAGGTGGAAGACATTCAACTAAATCAAATTAAAAATAAAATTCAGGAGCAAGAGAAATTGGAAGCAGAAGTAGTATGCCTAAGAAAGAAATTAGAAAATGACCAAAAGGAATTATCTATGAACACTCCACGAATGACGAGCTCTGAATAGTTGGATAAAATACTAAATGCTCAAATATCTCCTCTCATAAAGGCTGGGATAGGTTATGAAGGAGAAACTAGCAAATCCAAGGTAGAAGATAACAAGCATATCATTTTTGTAAAAGTTGTAAAGGATAGTGAAGCAGAAAAGAGGGAATCCATAGAATTAGAAGACAAAAAGACCATGATATATAATGAATCAAACAGAAACAAGAAACAACCTCAAGTGACAAAGAATAAATGAAGATACAGTCAATTGCAAAAGACTCATATGCTTCTAAGGATGAATTGAACAAATTTGGAAGATGTCAAAGGAGGTTTCTTCCTCCTGTGAGAATTTTCACTTGCTTTGCCTGCCACAGACTTGGACATATCGTGGCATATTGTAAGATAAAGCAAATCAAGTCCAACCAGCAAAAGATGCAACAACCGAAAAGTTTACCTCAAATTACTCTCTCTGCTAGAGACAAATGCTACTTCCATGGGTATTGTTTTTATTGTAAGGGGTTCGGTCATAAAGCCATGGAGTGCAGAATGTATGGACAGAGACTGGTGTATGGAAACTCAAGGAGAATTATGAACAATGGATAATTCACTTGTATACATAATCCATTCAGAAATATAATCAAATGCTTTGGCTGCCATAAAATCGGGCACAAGTCTCACAAATGTCCTCTCAAAGACTGTGGTCCATATCCTTAGGAAAGTTACCAAACAAATAGCAGCATGCAGTGGAAAATGAAGCTGAATAAGTGTGATCTGGTTCTAATAGCTCAAGATCAGAAAAGCCAATGGTATGTGGACAGTGGATGCTCAAAGCATATGATTGGAAAGCGAAGCAAGTTTATAACCTTTGATGAAAAGAAATCTGTAAATGTAACATTCAGCAATGATAAAGCAAGGAAAATCAAAGGAAAAGGCTCAGTGAGTCTGAATAATGGAAGAGGAGAGGCTCAAGATGTACTATTTGTGGACGGGTTGAAAGCCAATATGCTAAGCGTCAGTCAAATGTGTGATAAAGGCTGTGAGGTCCTTTTCAGAGCCCAAGATTGTGAAGTAAGGTCTATCACCTCACGAAATACTTTGATCAAAGGTGTTCGAACAGAAAGTAATGTCTATATAGTAGAAGAAGAGAATGAAGCATGCCACATAAGAAAACTTGATGAATCATGGTTATGACATAGAATATTGGGACATCTAAACTTTGACCACATCATCAGTCTGAGCAAGAAGAATGCTGTCAGAGATATGCCTGCAATAAAGAAGCCTCCAATACCATATGTAAATCCTTCCAAATAGGCAAGCAAACCCATACATCATTCAAGGCCAAAGATCAACTATCTACAAGTAGGCCACTTCAACTTGTACACATGGACCTGTGCAGACCTTCAAGAACTAATGCACTGGGTGGAGAATATTATTTCATGCTAATAATAGATGATTTTACCAGATTTACGTGGGTGGCATTTCTCAAATATAAATCTGAAGCGTTTGAGAAATTCAAGATCTTCAAGGCACTGGTAGAAAATCAAACATGATGCAAGCTAAAATACATCAAGTCATATAGATGAGGTGAATTCATGGACTATGATTTTGCTGACCTATGCAATGAATATGGGATAAAACAATAGTTTTCAATTGCAGGTACACCTCAACAGAATGGAGCGGCAGAGAGGCAAAATATTTCAACCCAACAGATTACCAGAGCCATGATGCAAGAAAGTAACATTCCCCAAACCTACTGGGCAGAAGCAGTACACAAAACTGTTCACATTCTTAACAAAGCTCATCTAAGACCAAATTGTGACAAGACTGCATACAAATTATGACATGGGAAATCAGCATCAATCAAGCACTTTAGAGTCTTTGGCAACAAGTGTTTCATAAAAAATAATGATGAAAAAATGGGGAAGTTTGATGCAAGAGCTGATGAAGGAATATTTTTGGGATATGCATCCAAGAGTAAGGGTTATAGGTGCTACAACAAAATACTGCATAAAATTGTGGAAAGCATTGATGTGAGATTCAACGAAGATCTACCAAACAGAACAAGAAGCACAAGCTGCGCCAATCCTCCAGATGATCATGAAGTTGAGAACCAAGATAATGATGAACAGAGTAAGACAACATAAAATACTGAATTAAACTCAACAGGTCCCTCAAGACACACTCAGAAGAACCATCTATAAAATCAAATCATTGGGGACAAGAGTGCAGGAGTCCAAACTAGAAGACAACTACCTGAACAGACAGAGGAAGTATACCTGGCCATGTTGTTACAAATAGAACCAAAGAAGTTCGAAGAAGCCAGCAAAGAAAAAAATGGGTAAATGCTATGAATGAAGAACTAGACCAAATTGAGAAGAACAATACATGGGAGTTAATGCCAAGACCCACTGGGAAAAATGTCATTGGCACAAAATAAATATTCAAGAATAAGATGAATGAACAAGGGCGGGTAATAAAAAATGAAGCCAAACTTCTATGCAATGGATATTATCAAATCAAAGGACTTGATTATGATGAAACCTTTTCCCCTGTAGCAAGAATGGAAGCAATCAGAATGTTTTTGGCCTTTGCATGCTATCATGATTTCAGGGTATATCAAATGGATGTGAAGTCTGCCTTCCTGAATGGAGATCTAGAGGAAGAAGTCTACATGGAACAACCTGAAGGATTCTCCTTAATAGATAAACATGACTATGTGTGCATATTAAATAAAGCCTTATATGGTCTGAAACAAGCTCCACATGCATGGTATTCAAGGCTGGAAAAATACTTACAAAAACAAGGGTTCAAGAAAGGAGGAGTATACAACAATCTGTACATAAAGGCTAATGAAAATGAACTCTTAATTGTAATAGTATATGTAGATGACATCATGTTTGGTAGCAACAAAGATGAGTTAGAAAAAGGATTTGCAGAAGAGATGAAATCAGAATTTGAGATGTCTATGATTGGAGAGCTCACCTTCTATTTAGGACTTCAAATTCTACAAAAGAACATAGGAATATTCATTTCACAAGAAAAATACTTAAGATAAATGTTTAAAAGGTTCCAAATGGAACACTGCAAGCCTGTGCCAACTCCCATGATCATTGGATGCAAACTATGTGTTGATGATGGATCTATATATGTAGATCAAAGACTTTAGAGATCCATGATAGGAAGTCTGTTATACCTAACTGCCTCTAGACCGAACATTATGTTGGCAGTAGGACTTGTGGCAAGATATCAAGCAACACCAAAAAAAATCACTTGCTAGCAATGAAGAGGATATTCAGATATCTGAAAGGAACTTCACATTATGGCCTATGGTATCCAAAAGGAAAATAATTCACATTGATAGCATACATAGATGTAGATTGGGCCAGATGTGTGGATGGCCGGAAAAGCACAAGTGGAGGTGCATTTTATTTGGGAGAAAGTCTGGTGGCATGGCTAAGCAAGAAGCAAAATTTTGTCTCTCTATGTACAACAGAATCAGAATACATAGTAGCAACAGCTTGTTGCACACAAGTAATGTGGATGAAACAAAATCTCCAAGACATGAAGGTAAGCATTGATGAACCCATTTCTATCAAATGTGACAATACTAGTACTATATGTATATCAAAAGATCATGTACTTCATTCAAAAACAAAGCACATCCAAATAAAGTACCACTTCATCATAGAACAAGTAGCACAGAAAATAGTGAAGTTGGAGTATGTACCAACAAAGGAACAAACAATAGACATATTCACAAAACCTCTTGCTAAAGAACCATTCGAATATCTAAGAGACAAACTAGGGGTAGTATCTGCAAATGTTACTCTCTAATATGATAAAAAATCTATATATATATATATATATATATATATAATGTTGAAAATACACCAGCAAAGGCTGCAATACAAGGAACGAGATCAATGCAGTAGACAAGTGATAGTCAGTATCAGACAAGAAAGCATTATTCCAGGGGGAGAGTA
The DNA here is from genome assembly GCA_034641835.2 of Pinus albicaulis. Classification (NCBI taxonomy): domain Eukaryota; kingdom Viridiplantae; phylum Streptophyta; class Pinopsida; order Pinales; family Pinaceae; genus Pinus; species Pinus albicaulis. The sequence continues at coordinate 1,005,066,423 of CM076580.1, read as the reverse complement.
ATCAATAAAATTTCACACACACACACACACACGTATATATATAATGTTGGAAATACACCAGCAAAGGTTGCAATACAAGGAACAAGATCAATGTAGTAGACAAGGGATAATCAATATCAGACAAGAAAGCATCATTCCAGGGGGAGAGAAATCAATAAAAGTTGTCACATAAGAGATAGAGCAATGGATTAGTGCATGGTATAGGTCCTCAAGATCAGAGTATTATGAAAAGATAGAAACCACATTGGGAAATGTGCAACCCTTTGCCATTGATGTCAAAGGGGGAAGAAAAGAAAGCAGAGGAAGCAAGTAGAGGAAGAAAAGACACCTCTCAGAATGAGAAAGGGAGGAAGTCCTGGAGGAAGTATTGGAGTATTGCCATCAATGCCAAAAGGGGAGACTGTTGGAAATATTGTCATTGATGACAAAGGAGCACAAAGGAGAAACACCTGAACTAGCATTAAGGCAAGGAGTAACATCAGACTAGCAACAATGGCAGACAAGGAGCAGAGGAAGCAAAGAAGCAAAAGCAGCAAAAACACACAGGTAACAAAGAAGCAAAAATAGCAGAGATGCATCGAATACTGCAGAGGCAACAAACGCAGCAGAGAAGCAATTGAGATAGCAGAGATAATGAATGGAGCAGAGACATCAAAGAGGCAGAGACAGATGAATACAATCATATTTGCAAGCAACAATGAGGACCGTCGATCTAGGCAGATCAATGATGATGATCACATCGACGAAGATCAAAAGAGAAAATCGCAAGGTATAGCGAGTAAGTATTAAGGACGTCACATGGCAAGTTAAAGATTTTGCGATGAGAAGCGGAGAAGGGACACGTGGTGGCACGACGCAATATCACAAATCACACAAAATAGAGATAACCACTAAGTTAAGTGGGTATAAGTTGCGAACAACGAAGTGCAGGTGATGACGTAAAGGTGATGTGGAAAGATGACGTGGCAGATGACGTGGCCCCGACCCCATAGATCACAGGAATTTAAGATGATGTGGCAAGGTGACATGGTAGGGTGACATGGCAATGATGATGTGGACCTCTCTCGCATACTGCACATTGCAACACTTAAAGGATAGCAGTAAGATGACCACAAGTTAAGTTTAACATTTTGCGATGCGAAATGGAGGGACACGTGTTGACCCTGTGCAACATCGCATCCCGGAAGAAATAGGATGTAACTTCAAGACATCGCAATGTATGTTGTTTTGGTTGTGATGCGGTAAGGAACAAGCGACGCGATGTGATGAAGGGAGTGCACATGGTAGCACCGCACACGTGCGCTTATCGCAAATTTCATGGTTTTATTGTTATCGCTAACGGTAAAGCGGGAAACCTGCGGGCAAGTAGTTGCGATGAGATGTGATTGGTTCAAGATATAGTGGGATCCTCCGGCAAGGAAATCCAACGTATTTGCATTGATTTGGGGTTTATGCATTAGTTTGGACTCATATATGGTATGTGAATATTATATGCGCCATGTTATAAAGTATACGATGTTTGACCAGAAAACATATGTATGTTGATAAAACACGGATTTGTAATCCACTGCGGGTATAAAGGGAGCTGAATGTGGGCCATATCCCACAAGTCACAAAGGAATGATCTGAACGCAAATCAAAGGACCAGGAGCTCGGGCAGAATAGTGTTGTGACAGTAAGGCAGATGAAAAGGCTGAATGCAGAAGAAAAGTCACAAGTAATAAAATAGGAGGGCAGTTATACAGCAAAGTTGGAATATAACGACAGAAACAGAAAAGACATAAGGACAACAAGCATAAGAGGACAAACACACAACAAAGCTAAGAAGTTGAAAGGGCTGAGTAAATAATTGATTATAACTATAAATGTATTGTTGATTTTATATTGTTTATGATGCAAAGGCAAGTTTCCGTAGGCAAAGAAAAAATCCATTGTAATACTGAATTGAGTACATATTGTTATATTATCCTGAATGTGCTAAGCAAGAAAATGAGAATGTGGAAGGCAAAGAGTCATACCTGTTCATTTCATATTCCCATATGGAATGCAAACAACTATGAAGTGATATCTATAAATGAAGTCATTGTTGTATGCATAGAGAAGTTAGAGAGAGTAGAAGAATAAGAAGAAGACAAAGCAGATAGAGAAGTTGTGTAGATCTAGAGATGATATAAGGCATATATGAAGGCTAGAGGACAATAGTGAAGAAGGAGTAGAACAAAGTTTATATCTAGGTAAATCAACATATTTTTTCATTGTAGTGTGAGGAAGTTGGTGCTTCCATATCAAGTTGTAGCTTGATAGATGTCCAGTTGTAACTGGCTGAGGTAGGAGCCTCCTGTGGGTTGTAGCCTACAGAAAATAGATGGGATTTGGAGCTTCCTTGCAAGTTGTAGCTTGCAGAATTGAGGTAGTATCCTCCTGTAGGTTGGAGCCTACAGAAAGTTAGTAGTGAGAGGGAGTTGGAGCTTGCCTTTGCATCACAACAATAACAAGATGTGGTCTTATTCCTTATGTGTTTCCACTTATATCTGTTGTCTATGTGCATGATGATTATGTGTTGATATTCTATATTTAATCTGCTTAATACCTGCTGCTCAGATATTAAGATTGTTGTTCCATTATACATTAAGTTGATCATGAAATGAACGTGTAAATAAGTGTAAAAGAAAGTTTAAAAGACCTTGAATGCATTAAAATGAATCACCCCCCCCCCTCTTAGTTTAACTAAGGATTCGACACATAATCCTTCTATTATATTCATAAATATCTTAGAAAATTGTAGTCATATCATTGGCTCATCAAAAGGGTTCAACCCTTCGTCCTTTGAATTACAAAATATTTATAGAGTTTGACTCAAAATATCTAGAGTTGAATTAAAATTTATTACAAACTAAAATATCATCCAAACTGATTTGGATTTTTACAAAATAGAATTTAAAAACAACAAATATGAATTGATTTGAACACTCTACACATATTTTGAGGACTGATGTTTGATGATTGCTGCTTAGAAATTTGATTTTTTGTTCAATGCTCTTGATAATCTGTTGTCTACTCTTGCTTTTATGGCTACTAGTTACTGAAATCTAGAATCTTGTTCTATTCGATGAGCTCACATAATTTATCCCGTCTCTTAACATCTGGGATAGAAAAAATTGTTAACTTTATGTATGACTCATCAACTTTAGTGTATTTTTAAAAGTAGGTCTAGTTAGAAACAAATGCTTAATTTCATGTTGAATGAATAAATCATAATCTAAACCTTCGATGAAAGCTTTGCCAGTTATAACTCCTCTGATTTTGGAAAACTTGGTTTTGTCTGAAGCTATCCCATGTAACCTGTGTTGATAATCTTCAAGTGGAATCAATTGGCCACCTATACCTTGCAAACCCGGGAGTCCTTTTTTACGTAGAGAATTAAACTTTATGTGAAATTTCTTAATCTAAGTTTCTAAGTTTTGAAATTTATTCTCAAGCTGCAACATCAAATTCCTTTTTGTCAAAACTTTTCTTGCCTCTAATACTGCTTCAGTTCTGTATTTTATCCAAAAATCTTCAACTTCATCCTTTGTTTTTTATTTTAAGACTTTAATTATCCTTGTAGCCTTTCCTGGTTTATGGTCCAGAACTTCCTTGATTTATTCTACTGCTGCTTTGGATCTCTACAACAAACCTTCTTGCTTAGAAATAATTTTGATAGAAGGCCATAACTCTATTATAGATGCATTAATATTAATCCAGATATTTTTTTTGGCCTGAGATAAAGTTTGTACAATTAATTTTTCATTCTCGTAACTTTATAATTGCTTAGTTAACTTGAAATTATTTTAAATTTCAATGAAGTATGAATTGTCAGTTTTGATTTTACTTTCTTGAACTTTTTCAAGTTTCACTTTGAGTTTCTCAATTTATTTATCTTTCAAAGATAAATCTCCCATGGACCTAGTTGATTGCTCTGCTAGATTTTGATTAGTAGGTTGTGTCTCTATTGTGACTATTGTTGTTGTAGATGTTCTTGTTGTAGAAGTACCTGCTATGGATGTTGTCACTGTGGAAGTACTTTCTGTAACACTGAGTTGTTGCTCTCTTTCCTTGATCAATTTTTTCCATTACATCTTCCATCTTATGTATTTTCATGTTCTGTTCAACAATAATTTTAAGCATGTTTTATTTTTATTTCTCTAACTGGCCAACTTCTTGTTCTTGTGGATCTTCAGAGGTGGGAAACTTTAATTTTTTCCTTAAAGCTTGTATATCAATATTTATATTCTCGATTACCTCTTTTGTTTCCTTAACATCTTTAGGATCTAGTCCTAATTTTAAAACCTTATCTTCAAGTCTTGTGATTATTGTATCCATATTTAGAGAAGAAATTTTCTCTAGATTTCATTGAGAATGAATGTTATTTAATGATGCTTGTATCTTAGAAGCTACCATAACAGAACTTGTCAAGGATGTGTAATCATTTCTCCTTCTTGCTTATGTATATCAATTTGATCTATAGGATGAATCCATTTGGTGTCAAAATAAAACATGCAAGTTTTATAATCCTCAGTTGTCTTTGGTACATGGACCTTTGACTCTATAAATTCCAATTAGAGTTGTCCCTTATCACTGTCTAATGTTGAAAGTAACATGTTTTTTGTTGTGGGTGATTTCTTCCAAAACTCTGCATATGTCGAAGTCTTGAGTGCTTCATTCTTCTTTTTCATTTCTAGTAATCTAGAAAATATACTTTTTTGTCTTGAAGAAGGAGGTGAAGTAGAAGAAGTAATTATTCTGGTGTCCTCTATATGTTGCAGTGATAATGACGATTCTCTTGTGAAGACAATTGTAGAAGGTCCTTCAGAAGTTTGGACTTCTAAGGATTCTTCCTCCTCATTTGTTATTGTTGTCTTCCTTATTTTCATAGCTTTGAAAAATGTCTGTTGCAAATATGACCTTGATGGAGATTAAATATCCCTCAACCTTTTTAACTCCTTCTCTGTAGTATTTGGAGTCTCTAACACTGTTTGACTCAAAATGTTTTCTTCAACTTCCTGCAAGATATTCTCTTCCCAATCATCTTTGTTTGCAAACATATCAATCTACGGTTTGGGCATATGTGTATAAGGTGTTGAATTTTGTGAAATTCTTACTAATGATAAAATTCCCAGAGGGTCATAAGACCAACTGAAACTCAACTTGAAATTCATCTTTTTCAATAAAACATAAACCTCCTTCTCTGTAGCTCTTTTATTGACTATAAAAGGGCCAACCCGTGCTTTCAATTTAAATTGAGCTTTTTGTTTCCTAGAAACAAAATGAACCTCATCAACATTAATAATTTTATTAATATATTCAAGAGAAAAAATTATCATTGGGAGAAATACATACAACTTATATGGTTGTAACTCACACCCATAAATCCTAATCTCAATAAAATTATGGTATAAATACCAGTCTCCAGCTTTGGTCCGTTCACTCAAATGTAAAATTCTCTTGATCTGAGTTGAAACTTGAGGAACAACATCACTATTTAATAAGAAATTTTCCAAATACATAAATTGATTAAAAAAATCACTAAATGAGAATTATTTAGAGTTCTTTCTCACTACTGATGTTCAGTGAATAACTGACTGAGGGCTACCAATAGCATCTAACTTTTGCAAATGGAACTTAAACCTTTAAAACTGATGATATAGAAACAAGTAAACCAATATTGATTGATATTTGAAGGAACCTTCTACACTAAACTTTAAGAATTGATCATGGATTGCATTAGATAAAAACTGACTGTAATTGAACATTACTGAAGGCTTTTTACCCAAGGAAAATACCGACATAAAACCCAAAATTACCTCATCAACCCATTGGTCGTTGGGGTATCCTTATATACAATACAATAAATAAATGAATTTCCTATACATTTTAGGGAACATAGTAGTTGAATAGGGAGGATTGGTCCTGGGTAACTCAAAATTCTCACGCAATAAAGATTCAAAATATGAGCTTTGTCTGAAAATGACAGCTTTTTATAAATTTCCATTAAACCATCAGTGGAAAATGGATGTAAAGGTTCTTGGGGATTTAGTTGGAGGGCTTAGAAAATTGATTCAGAAGTCACATAAAAAAGGGTCTCGTGTTTTTGAGTTATTACAACTCTTTGGCTAGGTAGATACTGAGCTCCACACCATGCAACGAATTCTGGAAAGTGATAGGTCTGTGGGAAATATAATTGAGGTAATAGGGACTCCAAAAAACAAAATTCATCACTAGCATCTTCTTACTTTTGAAAATCCCAATTGTGAAATTCGTATAAATTGAATTTGCAATTGGTCTCTGGAATATTAAAGTGAGTATCTACTAATGGGAGTTCATCTAGGTTAATCACAGGTGGTAGCAGAGGATTATATGTAACTATTTTTTATTTTCCCTTATGAGAAATCATCAGGAAATAAGTTATTGAAACAATTGATAATAATTTACCTAATTGCAGAACGATTGCAGGATGAAGATGACAATTGGAGGTAGTTGTCTAGTGAAATTTATCTTGCAGAAGCATTCTATGGATTGTAGTGACAGACTGCATGCAAATGATTGTTTTGAAAAAATGAAATTGTTTTATTACAGAGTGGATAATGGTTTGAAATTTTAATCGTTATTGGCGTGTATGTTATTAATGCAGAGGAACGTTGGCGGGAAGGATGGGAATTGCCATCTAGCAGTTTAGCGGGAGAAATAACATTAGTTTAGTTTGGCGATATGTTGACAGGAGGGATAAAATGGTGGAGGAGCTAGTGGTGGGAAGGCATAAGCATAAGAGTGGCTTGTGGGGGATGCAGATGGTAATTGGTTTTCGTGAGGGGGGTACCGCAATTCATGCGATTTTTCCACATATCCAACAATGAGATCGGGAAAACCTCTTTGTGGACCACCCCCCCCCCCCCCCCCTTCGTTAATTGTCAACACTGTGGGGGGTTCCGCAATTGATCGAGGGTCATTGATCTTGGCAGGCTTGATCTCTTCCATTCAAAACAAATCTTCTATTATCGCTACCTGAAAAAATGTCATTTCAATCCTTATTACAAATTAAATAATCCTTTATTAAAATAAATAGAAAGGATTATGCTAATATAAAAAAATTAAAAAATAAGGCAAAATTTAGACTTGCGCACTAAAACATGGGATATATTTATTTTTTTATTTCATATATATATATATATATATATATATATATATATATATATATCCCCTTTCTTCTTTCTTTTGATTTTTTATTCCTTTTCATATTTTTCTTTTTTCTTCTTTTCTTTATTTTTCTTTTTTATTCTGTTTTTTTTTTAAACAAAGATAAAATTACAAAATCTAAAGGAGTAAAAATAAGTTACAACTGAACCCATGCTCCAAAATAATAATAATATTTTTCTTTCATTTCATGATTTACAAGAATCAAATATACATTTCATACTTATGAAGATCGAACCTAGTTACACATTTTTCAATACTCCCTCTTAACTAGGGAGGTATTCATAAGAGGTAAATGGACATTCTCAATCTGAATAGATATCATAAGAAGAGTTAGATTGGTAACCCATCTTTCTATCATAATATCAACCAGTATTGTCACATAACAAGGCCTTGACTAACAATTCTATCTCTCCACAAGATCATAGCACAATGTTGGCAAGACCAATGACTTATAGACACCATCATTATTGTCTCTCAAGTTACATACTCCACTCGAGTGTTCACCGAGTATGACCTTATTTGGACTATTATTATCTTGGATAGATATTCCTTAAAGAATATCAGTCCACGACTACTCTTGTCTTGAATGTCCTACCTCATCCTCAAAGAGTATCAGATTCCAAATGGTTAACCAATCCTCCATTATGTCTTCCCAAGTGAAGATAAGAATGATGCGCCTATCTCTCCCTCTCAACTAGGGAGGATATATCAACCAATCCAAGCTTGTCTCTTAAGTACACAAGATTCTAGTTAGGAAGATATTTTGTCAATATGTTAGCTACCTGCTCATCATTGGAGATATATTGTAGCTACAACACACCATTTTGTACTAGCTCCCGAATATAGTGATATTTTTTGTTTATATGCTTTACCTTTCCATGAAATATTGGGTCCTTAGCCAAGCATATACAACTAGTGCTGTCATAATGTATTATTGTAGGGTCCATCGGTCCTTCGAATAGGTCGAATAGTAGCTTCCTTAACCAATCCGATTCTCTGCTTACTTCATAGGCCACAACATACTCAACCTCAACACTAATAAAAGCAATTGTGTCTTGATTTCTACGCATTCATGAGATCATGGAGGATCCCAAACTAAAACATCCTCTTATATTGTTTCTTCCATCCTGGTCACTGCCTCCCCATTCATAATATGTATATCTAATCAAGTGGACATCATTCCTCCTATCATAGTTCCGGAAATAGTGGATAATTCCTCGTAGATATCTCAATATATGTTTTTCTTCTATCCAATGATCATGCTTAGGTTCCACTTGGAATTGACTAAGAATTATTACTGCAAAACATATTTCTGGTTGAGTATTTTCCAAGTAAATCAGTGATCCAATCAGTTGTATATATTTGGAAGGATCCACCAGGCTTGATTCATAACTCCTTAGTCTCTTCAAGTTAGTGATCATCAGAGTGGTCATAGGTTTGCAATCCATCATGTCAAACCTATTCAACATCTTGATCACGTACTTCCCTTGACCCAGATAAATATTATCATGTCCTTGCTAGACTTCTAGTCCCAAATAGTAATGCATCAACCCCAGATCCTTCATGTCAAATTCTATTGCTAGTTTCTTCTTGCTTTCTTCAATTCGATCTTCTACACCTGTCAAGAGAATATCATATACATACATAAGAATGATTATAGGTTCTCCATCTACAACCTTGATATAAAGGTTTGATCAACATAACTTTTTGTGAAGCATATTCTTTGTAGGTATGCATCCATTAATACCATGCCCTTGGTGCTTGTTTGAGCCCATATAATGCTTTATTAAATATGAAAACATATGCCTTCCTATATTTAAATTAAAATCTCATGGGTTTCTCTATATATAATTCCTCATCAATTGTACCATTCAAAAACATAGTCTTGAAATCCATTTGATGGATGTTACATTGCATTGATGCTGCCAGAGAGACCAATGATCTAATCATTGTATACCTTGTTATTAGAGAAAATGTATCTTCATATTCGATGCCTTCTTGTTGGTAGAAGCCCCTAGCCACAAATATTTCCTTATACTTATCGATACTTCCATCTGCTGCACGCTTGATCTTGTAGATCCATTTGGAAGTTACCACATATTTTTATTCGGGCCTTGGTATGATCTCCCAAACTCCATTATTCATTATAGATTGATACTTGTCATTCATGGCATCCTTCCATTATTTATGATTGACAGCCTCTTCAAAAGTGGATGGTTCTGCTTCTATTAATTTAGTCATATATGTAGCATACCCAAAATATGTATTAGGTTTATCGCTTTCTATAAATGAGCCTTTCGCTACCCCATGACATTTTGCAGCAAGTAGTGTATATTTCAACCAATTTGGTATCTTTCTTGATCCGGGGAGGACCACAGGTTGAATGGCTTCACTGGGAACCTCATATTCATGATGAGATTCTTCTTCTTCCCTGTTAACTTCTTCTTCAAATACTAAAAGTTATTCATCATCAGAGTCCATAGGAAGTTCCTTAGATATCTTGTATGTGATACTTTTTTCAAATATGACATCTCGAATTACTTGTATATGGTGTCCTTCCTTTATGTAGATTCTATATACCTTAGAGGAATTTTTGTAAACAACAAAGGTTCCTCTCATTCCTGATGGATCCAACTTATTTATTTTGTCCTTTGGTATATGAATATATACGGGACACCCAAAGATACGAAGATGATCCAAAGTTGGTTTCTTCCCAGTGAATAACTTTTCAGGAGTCTTGTTGTCTAGTGACCTATGGGGACTTCAATTTTGAATGTATACAATTGCCTTCATAGCTTCTCCCCACAGGAACTTTGGTAGATCTTGATCATGTAACGTCACCTTTACAGTTTATTAAATGGATCGGTTCTTTCTTTCTGCAACTCCATTTTTCTCAGGATTGTATGGGACTATAAAATCCATCTTAATCCCATACTCCTTACAGAATGATATAATATCCTTGGATGTATATTCTCCTCCATTATCGGATCTAAATATCATTATTCTTCTTTCTGTAAGGTTCTTTACTTCAACTTTGAATTCTTGAAATTTCGTAAATACTTTGTCCTTGGATTTCATTAATTAAACCCGGGTCTTTCTTGAATGATCATATATAAATGTGACACAATATACAAGACCTCCAAGTGATTTTGGATTCATAGGGCTAAATACATCAGAGTGAATGAGATCCAATATTTCTTTTGACCGCGAAGCATTACTTCCAAATGATCTCTTGGCATTCTTACCTAATGCACATCCCTTACATACTTCTTCATGATCTTCTTTTAGCTTAGGAATTTAGATATGGGAGGATCTTGAAATGAAGATGACCAAATATTCTATGCCATAGTTCACATGGGCTAATTTCTATTTGAACCAAGGCTTGAGCTAGAGGAGATATCAACCTATAAAGTATTCCTTCTCGAATACCAATTACTCTAGAATTTTCTATACTTGAGTCTTTACTCCATACAACAACCTTTCCATCGATGAAAACTACTCTATCACCCTTATCCTCTAGACTTGAAATGGAAAGTAAGTTTTGATGCAAACCTGGAATAATTAGAATGTTGTTGAGGTGAATGTTGCTTCCATTCTTTAGCTCTATAGTGGTTGATCCAATACCTCTTATGAGATAAATTTTGTTATCTCCGAGTTCCACTCAATAATAATATTTTCCCTTTGATAAATTATTCAATTGTTTTTGATGACCTGTCATCTTCCTAGATGCACCACTATAAATTACCCAAATGTGCTCGTCTTGGAATGTGCCAGTGAGTGCCGAAAAGAGACCTTCATCATTTACCTCGATTACTCCTTTATTTGTAGAGAATAAAAGATTCCATTCTTCCTTGAGGCCTCTCTTGAGATAGCTTGATACCTTTGAAAATTCCTTGATGAAATTCTTCAATGCAGAGGAGATCTTCATGATTCCCTTAGACAACCTTATCTCTAGTTCCATGTTGAGAATTCAATAGGGAAATGATTATGATTAATTATATTTACTTGATAACTTATTGTGTTTCATTTTTAATTATTATATTTTTTCCTTATTATTATATGTGTGAAGAATCAAATATCTACCAAAACAAGAAGAATAATGACACATTATATAGGTTGCAAGCCAGGGCTAGTACCCCACCTCTTGAGAGGAAAACCCTTAAATATCTTCTCTTCGTTATAGATTCTTCAATTAACGAATTATACAACCTTAATACTGAGACAAATACCTTCCACGACCAAGACCAAAATCTTTGGATGATGTTCCAACTTCAATCTAGTCAAACCCATTCAAATCTCTTCCAATAGCACCTTTTTGACCTTATGCTACAAGATTTTCGGCCTCCCTCCAACTATTGTAACTACTGCTTCCACGCATGGGAACTTCAATCTTCTTCTAGATACCTCCTCTTACCTTCAATTTCCTTTCCCTGACTCCTGGAGCTTGAGAGAGACCCTTGGTGACCTTCTCTTGACCTCTCTGCCTCCTTTTCTCCAAGGTCAAAATTGAAGATGGATGCCCTAGGTCTACTATAGAAACCTTAGTCCTCATAAGCACGTGAGAGAGAGAATTAGCCCAAAAACAAATCTCCTTCATCCTTCATCTTATTCTTTGCCTTCACCTTCATGTTCCTTCACTAGAATGAGTGATGCGTGAGTGCATCTCAAGGAGGACAAGTTCTCCTCTATATATAGGCTCTGGAAGGTGGAAGTGGCTCTTCCTTTTAGGCCTACTTTCCAGCTACAAAGTCGACTTGGTCTTGGATGGTAATCCAACACTTTTAAAGAAAAAAAAAATTTCTTTACAAGTGTTATAGGTCAATTTGGGCACTATTCCCAATGACTTGGTTAACTGGGCATCATCTACAGGATTGATGATCAAGGGTCTATCATTCCATATCATATCAGTTGCTACATGCCCTAAGATAGGAAACAACATGAATCAAACAAGAATTTCATCAAGCAAGGATTTTCCATGGTTTGAAGCTTATTATTAAACATGTGGGAGCTCACCAACGCAGGCTCTAAGGGGCCTAAGTGAGTTTCATATGCATGTAGCCCCATTCAAGGCTGCTCTGCAAAGAACTTCTCGACATTCAAAGGTGTGTTGGTCACATTGGGAGCGAAATTCTCATTGTTCCGGAATCTCCACTTGGCCAGTGTCTTTTATAAGGGTTCACAAGTGTCAAGCTTCAGATCCAAGTGTCCATTTGACATCTACATGAATGGAAACATGTCTTTCCTATTTTTGGAATGTTATTGATTACAAAAAAACCTACAGTTCATCTATAAATTGAACACATATCTAAGTGTTTGGGAGGAAGAATTTGAGTAGGGAAATGCTGGAGAATTTTCAATAGAGAGATTGATTTGTGGAGCTACTGCTAGAGATATTTATACTGTGATGAGACTTGGGAACTCTGCTGGAAGGTCACTACAAATCAGTCACTAGGTTATAACCTCTCCTTCTATCATCAATAAAGAGTACTTCTTGTTTTTCCCTACATGCATATATGTTTACTTTGATTTTCCATATTGAAAAATCTTGGTTGATGAATGTAGTTTATGCTTAACTGATTTAGCTAATTAGCTTGAATAGATATCTACATTATTTCATATTCTTCTGTTTCAGTGTTCTTTCTTGTAGGAAGCATTCAACCATTTAAAACCGCTTGAATTTGAAGCTGTAGTGGAAGCGACAGAAAGGAGCCATTTGGAAGTGACTGAAACAAGTAAGCATCCAATCCTCTCTGTGTATTTGTTCTGAGTTAGGAGAAACAGTAGTATAGTCTTTCACCTGTTGTTCTAGGCTAACACCTGCCTAGGGAAGCGTAATTTATCCGTAGATTACAATTCTGGCCCAACAAACTGGCGACTCCGCTAGGGAGAACTTCTCTTGTTTCTAGGTGTTTTAGTCTCTGATCTACTTTCTAAATCCACCCAGTAGCTGTTTCACATAAAGATTAGACTTTTTCAGAGCTTAATTTGCAAATTTAGTGAGCCAAACAGTAGCTTTTTCTTTGTTTACTGCACCCAATGCACCCTTGTTCAGGGCACACTGATTTGCAAAGCACTGTATCCCTTCTCATCCTGCGTTGCAGAGCACTGTCTCCCTTTGGAGACTGCATTGACTCCTGAAAGGGACCAAATCCCCTTGAATCTAACTTTGTATTTTTCTTTAGTTTTGTTTGCTGATTTGTTCTGAAAAGTTTGATGCTCCATTGACCAGTAACTCTATGTATTTCTTCTCCTTTGACTGAAAATTTGTTCAATGTTGTTTTAAATTTTTTTTTCATTATCACTGACAAGTTGATTTCAAAGTACTTTTTATGGTCGCATTAAGAATCATTTTCTTTTGAAATAGGAAATTGTCGTAAAATCTTCATTTCCTTGATAGGAGAAATTGTTGCTGAAGTCCTCATTTTTCCTTCAAAAAAGAAATTGTTGTTTGTATTCTTCGTTTCTCGAAAGTAAAAATCATTTCGATTATTGATCTAGTGCACCTAGTTTCTTTTCTGCATTCATAACATTAAGGAAACTGAAAATAAAAACTTGCATTTGCATGTAGGATTGTGTCTTTTTTGCAAAAGGAACATTAGGAAATCTGCATTTAGTTTGTGATTCATTGATTTTGTTTTGTTCATTGATTTGTTTGCTCACAAATTATTTTCTCTCTTTCCAAAAAACTAGCGTTCTTTTACCTTTGTAGCTAGGTTCTTCATTGAAAAAGCTGAATGTGAAAGTTTTTTTATCATTCTTAGCTGCATTTTATGAATTTTATATACATCATCGTGGTGAACCTGAAAGGCAAATTTTTAAGCAAGATCAACATAAAATAAATCTCAATTTACTTAACAACGCTTTGGAACATTAACGATAACATTTAGAAGGTCTAGGCTAGAGACATGTTCCGACGTCGTAAAACATAGCAGCTGTCGTTAACTTGTCTGCGATACATTCCGAGTGAAATACCTCACTCCACATACATAAGTATATCGTAGCTCGTCCATGTACTTTCGGGTATATCAGGCGGTGTTACAGTACGATAAGTATAAAGGGGTGCTCTCACTATATAGTTTCACATCAAACAGCGCTAATACGGACTTGGGCCTCCACGTACCTTCGAGTATATTTGGGAGGACAAATTTTAGGTTCTATCCATACATAGTGAACTAAGTCAGCCGCCCTGAAATTATGATACACTAAACACAACATTCGGGGAGATTACCTGCCCGCACTTCTTGGTTCGCCAGGAGGTATTCTGTAGTTCACATTTTCTTGGTAAACCCTTTTGCCTAGCATTACCCTCTTTTTGTTTATTTTTTTTTGGATAAAATAAATCAGTAATCATGGAAGAACACAATCCTACCCCCCATCGTTCGCGTAGATTATATTTTAAACCACCTTTACCACCGGAAGTTATTTATGGTAAGCGAAGGCGATCACGATCTGTCGAATCAAGTACAATTCGTACCTCTAGCGAAACATCATCATTTAAACCAGAGCTAGCTAAAATTGTTTCCACACATCTCGGTTCGTCTACTGTTGTCGAAACAGAGTCTTCACAGCTACTCGTGGTCACGATCCATTCAATCGCTGAGACCATACCTCATGGACCCGATGTTGTTCAATCACAAATTGATCTAGATCCTGTCTCTTCTTTGCTAGAAAATCTAAATCCTGAAAAACCAGAAGTTGTTCCTACTTTGGTCACTCCACAAACATCTGTAGCCACTGAAAATCATATATCACACAGTCAACCGTCTGAAATATATTTTGGGCCTAACGGTTAAGTTCTTCCTCCTGGTTTAATCGTGATTGAAGAAATCCCACAACCTGATACACCTTTAAGTCAAGCCCACTTTGGGGGAGACCTTTACCTATACCAGTCCTTTCCTCAATTGTTTCTGTCTGCTTTTGTTGCCCCATTTCCATTCAATCTCTCGTTGATTTCGGAGAGTATACATTTGGTCATAAAACCATGTCTGAACCAACATCTTCGGTTGGTATTTTGTTCCAATTACGTCAGCTCCTACCCTCGCTACTCCGTCGATGTTCACAACCTCACCAGAGTCATATTTTCACGGTGGCCCTTCGGTCCCAACAGGCTACAAATCATTGTCTATCACTTTCTCTGGTCAATATTCAAGACCATGATCGTTACCAATGTCATCATCTAGTTTTTTAACTGGTAGTCCTATAGTTAGTACTAAACGACTTGAATCATTACATCCATCATTAGGGCAATATCAAGTTGGTCCTTATGGGTCAATTCCTTTAAGTACCATGTCAACTAGACTCCCAACATTTGGAGAACAATATTTTCCATCTCATTATCCTCCTTATGCTAGGGGGGAAACCTATGGTCACCCAATAAGACAGTACTCAGTCACATTTTGGTCAAACTAATGTTGACATGAATGTTTGTCAATGGCAACCCACTCTGCCTATCCAACCACAAACGGTTGTCCAATCGTATTGACCAATTCAACCTGTTACACCCACTTCAATGTCAATTTTTAATACATCTATACCCCTATTATAGAATCAAAATATTGTACATCAACCTTATCAGGCGAGTTCTTCAACTCAATATCAAAATCCTTTGGTTAATTTACAACAACCTGTATCAAGAATCATTTATTCACAAGTTGGTGTACCATTTTATGGGATGTCACAAACAAAATCTGGTTATACATATCAACCAAATCCAACTTATACTAATCTGGGTTATAACATTGGTGGACAGACCCCTTGGTAGCCACAGGCGCAAATTCCTCAAACTTCATTTCAACAAGTACCATATCCAAGTTTTGGTCAACAGAATTCTCAAGAGTTTGCCATGAAAAACAACCCCTATCTGGGTTACCAACATCAAATCCCATATGCTGGTGCTCAAAGACCTGTTGCCCAAGAAATTCCATCTTATCTTGGCTATGCTCAACCTGACCTTAATAGACAATTTCCTTTTGTTGCACCCTTGGAATTACTAGATTTAAACCGGTTAACCAATGATCCTATCAATTATGCTCCTTGGTGGCCGGTGAGACCACATAAATTACCCTCCAAAATTCCTAAATTCAATGGAAACCCTGGAGAAGACCCATCAACTCATGTTATGACTTATCATTTATGGTGTTCATCAAATTCCCTAAATGATGATTCTGTTCGATTACGTCTTTTTTAGCAAACGCTCACAGGTCCAACAACCAAATGGTACATTGAATTACCTAGAGCTTCTTTCGACAATTTCACTGCCTTAGCTACTATATTTTTCACCCATTTCCAGTTACCGACCAGATATGAAACCGGAACGAAACTCTTGACCAACTTCAAAAAGAGTAATTCTACTCACATTTCAGATCATATTCATGAGAGGCGTCGTCGTTGATGAATGGTTAATACATTTGTTCCCGATCAACTTCTTGTTGAATGGTTCATCAAATCCTTGTTACCATCTATAAAAGAGGATGCGGCTAAAGGTGGCGTCATCACAGAAGAGAAAGTTATCGCTCGTGCCCAATATTTAGACTTGATTTATACTCAGTCTGGCACGCTCTATGAGAAAATCCCAAATGCGCCGCGATCTAATTTCAATGTTCCTCCTCAAATAAAGGACTTTCATGCCAGAGACAGCTTAATAAGCACTGTAAACACACACAAAAATACTGCATCTGATCCTGCTCCTACTTCTGAAATCAATGACGTCTCATTTGACAAAGGAAAAAGTGATAAGCAACCAGGAAGTAAGAAAAAGGGGAAATCAAAGAAAAAGAAAACTTCTAACCCACAGGAACGATCATCTGATCAACCGTCAGGACCACAGAAACCTCGTTATCCATGCATAATCTGTAATGAGGAAAATTTTGTTAGGGATTGTCCTCACCATGCTGAAGTCTCAAAAATCATCAAGACTTCTAATGCATCAGCTATGTTGACATACCCATTTCCAAATCTAGACGCAAATTTGGTTACTACGGATCCGGCTCCTAGTTCCCAAGTGTTGATGTTATCCACTACAAAACCTTCACAAGATATTTTGGTGTCGATGCAGAATAAATACTATGGTAGTCTGGCCACTGATCAACCTACTACCTCGACAACGAATCCATCTAATGAATCAGTACCACCTCCTGTTATTCCTGAATTGACGATTAAGCCATCGAAGGGAGTAATTCATAAATTGACATATAATCCTCGAGCAACAGCTACACAAAATTATAATATAGTTGAATATTTGGCTCAATCCCCTTTAGCTATGTCTGCTCTTGAGGTATTACAAAATTGTCCCTCCCAGAAACAGGCTTTATTGTCGGCCATTGGTGGAATTGATCCAATTGATTCTAATCTTGTCGTCTTTAATCATATGGGCTATGTGCCGCAGCTACCAGCAGAATTGGCATTCTCCATCCAAGTGAATGTTCTCAATCACCTTGTTCATCGCACTATTATTGATGAGGGAACATCTACGTGCATTATGTCTCTAAGATGTTGGAAATCACTTGGCTTGCCGTGATTATCGCAATCATCAATGACGTTGAAGGATTTTGATGGAAGAACATATAAACCTTGTGGTATTATTAATAACCTGCAAGTTGAATTAGGGGGAAAAACAATAAGTATTGATGTTGAGGTTGTTGACAGACCCCTTGACTATAATATTCTACTCAGAAGACCATGGGTATATGCGATGACTACAATTGTTTCTACATATTTTAGAATGGTTGCCTTTCTTCATAAAGGTACTATTACTGTCATTAATCAATTATTGTTTTTTTCCTATGCTTCACAGGTAACTGGAAGCGTTCTGTATATTCACTTACCCCAACTAGAAATCTAGAACATTGGTGTAGGACCCTTAAAGGATTCTTCTTATGGGAACCTTTGCATTACCGCCGCCCGCGATGTCAGCAGAAATTACAAGCATAGAGACCTACTACATGATCTATTCCACTCTATCTGGCTTAAGGAAGAGTATGGGTGATTCTGATATTTCTATGTTGGATGATGTTTTACCGCTCAGCCCTATTGAGCTACAATAGCAATCAATCTATTTGGCTTGGGCAGCAAATCCGAAATCAGCGTCGCCAAGTGTTTGGGTTGATCGTTCATTAGATTTTGGTACTCCATCTGATCCATTTTCCTCAAAAATTTTGACAGATGAAAATATTTTGGAAGCTATGATGGCAGAAGGAGAACCATGGAAAGATTATCATCATCATTCCCATCTTCCTGATTATGAAGAAAATAATCTCAGTTAACTATATCACCCATCCATTCAAAATTTCTTTTCGAATTCTTTTTCGATTAATGCAATTGAATTTGAGCGAAATTTATCAAATATTGAAGAAACGATTTCTATCGATATTTCGACTAAACCTAGCGTTGTAGAAAATATTCATGTCGGTGTATCTTGTTCTCCATCAGAACTTGATTCATATCGCTCTCTTTTTCGTGAATTTCGTGACGTATTTGCTTGGTCTTATGAGGAAATTCCAGGCATAGATACTAGTATAGTTGAACACACTATTAATATGTATCTTGATGTCAAACAGGTGCGTCAATGGCTTCATCATGTTCATCCGAAGAAAGACGCTGCCATCAAAGCAGAAGTTGAAAATATTTTGCGTGCTGGTTTCATTTACCCTGTTCCACTCACTGAGTGGGTTTCCAATATCGTTCCTGTTATGAAAAAACAAGGAACCATTAGAGTGTGCATCGATTATCGGGATGTTAATCAGGCTTGTCCAAAAGACAACTATCCTACTCCCTTCATCGACTAAATTATTGACAATTGTGCTGGATGTGAAATATTTTCTTTCATGGATGGATTTTCCGGCTACAATCAAATCAATATCCGCCCAGATGACCAACATAAGACAACATTCATCTGTCCCTAGGGCACATTCGCATATCGGAAACTCCCATTTGGTTTAAAGAACACTGGGGTGAATTTTCAGAGAGCAATGGATTATGCTTTCAATGACATCAAGCACATTGTTAAACCATATCTAGATGATTTACCAGTGCATTCACGAAAACAGACTGATCACTCGATGCATTTGAGAGCCATTTTCTTACGATGCCGACACTACAAGATACGCCTCAATCCGCACAAATGTGTGTTTTGTGTTGGGTCTGGTCGATTTCTTGGATTCGTAGTCTCAAAAGAAGGAATTCGAATAGACCCACTGAAGGTACAGGCCATTCTTGATTTGCCTGCACCATCAAACTTACTTCAGATACAGAAACTTCAAGGAAAGGCTAACTTCCTGAGAAGGCTCATTCCAAACTACGCCGAAATGGCTAAAGGATTTACTCGATTATTGAAAAAGGGGGTTCCCTTCCATTGGGACAAATTTGCGCAAACATCTTTTGATGTTGTCAAGGACCATCTTGTCTGAGCGTCATTAATGTATCCTCCAAATTATCAAAATGATTATTTCCTATATATCGTCGCGGCTGAAACGACCATCGTTATGGTTTTGGTCCAAGTAGAAGATGGAATTGAACATATGATCTATTATTTGATTCGTAATCTCAATGATACAGAAGTTAAGTACTCATATGTGGAAAAGCTTGCCTTGGCAGCCGTTCAAGTTTTCCAAAGATTTCGCCATTATATCCTGCTCCGAAAAACAACAATAGTTTCGGATTGCAACCCCATGACTTACATTTTATCATGTCAATTGCTGGGGGGGAAATATTCAAAATGGATCGTCATTTTACAGGAATTTTATTTGGAATTCATCAAATCCAAGTCAAAAAAGTCTTTATTTTTGGTTGATCTTCTCTGTGACCTTCCCTGTGATAGTACTTCAACTACATCGGAACCATCTATTCTAGACAAGTCTCTGTTTCTGATCAGATCATCTGATCCCTGGTATGTATATTTCATCATTTATCTCCAAAACCAAAATTTTCGACCTAATACCTCTCACTCTGATCAACGACGTATTCGATACCAAGCCAAAGATTATATGATCGTCGGCAATACACTTTATCATCGTGGTGTCGATACCATTTTAAGGAGGTGCCTCATTCATGAGGAGGTTGAAAAAGTGTTAAATGATTTCCATGTTGAGGCTTGTGGTGGACATTTATCTAGTTATGCTACCACGCAGAAGATACTCCGTGCCGGTTACTTTTGGCCCACTATTTTTCGAGATTGTATCCTCGCAGTGAGAAGTTGTCATGCATGCCAGATTTATGACCGTAAAATCTGCAAACCGCTAGCGCCAATGCATCCTGTTGTCTCTGCTGGACCATTTACGAAATGGGGTATCGATTTCATGACCTGTAACCCTCCTTCGTCCGGGGGGCATGGTTATATTATTGTCGCAATCTACTATTTTACCAAATGGGCCAAAGTGATGCCTACATTCAATAACACAGGACAAACAACTGCATTGTTTTTCTTCAATCACGTCATTGCATGGTTTGGAGTCCCACAGGCTATAGTTACGGATCATGGGAAGAATTTTCGCAACCATATGATGTCTGAATTGACAGCCAAGTTAGGATTGTCGCATTATAATTCTACTCCTTATTATCCACAATCAAATGGACAAGTTGAGGCTATTAACAAAATTATTAAAAAAATGCTTCAACGAATAATAGGAGTATGTAAAAGGAACTGGCACTTGATCCTGTACTCCGCCTTGTGGGCGTATCGAACCTCGGTGAGAAACACGACTGGATTTACTCCTTTTCAATTGGTGTATGGTCTGGAAGCTATCTTACCAATCCAATGTGAAATATCATCGTTAAAACTCACGATAGACTTGTTACCTGACACCTCAGAAGAAGAAGTGCGTCTCCTTAACCTCATCCATCTAGATGAAATGCGTCATGAAGCCCAATTGGCCAACGAAGTGTATAAGATACGTATAAAGGCGCAATACAACAAAAATCTTCAGCCTCGCATCTACTCAGAGGGTGACTTGGTCCTTCTTTACGACCAGGAAGCTAATGTAATTGGTACAGGGAAATTCGAGCCATTATGGCATGGCCCCTATATTTTCAAAAGAGTTCTCGCTAAGGGTGCTTATGAGTTAGTTGATTACGATGGGATTCCATTGACACAACCTAGAAATCAGGGTTGTATTTGAAACGTTACTATGCTTAATCATGAGCATGGTAATTTTTTGTATTATATTGTTTATATGTTGTTTATTTGCATTCACTATCTTAATTTGTCTTTTAGAGTTTTCTTGACATTAGTAATCCGCTTTACATTTTATGGCAGATGTCTAAATCTTTGGAACCATTTGTTGGATATGCTGATGGTGCTAATCGTAGTACGTAGAATCTATCCTCTGCAGCGTGGGCCATTTTCGCTTTGAACGAAGAGTTAGTGAGTTTTCAAGGGATTTGTATCGATAGATCGACGAATAATATCACTGAGTATAGCACGTTGATTGAACTTCTCTCTGATGCCATTTCATTTGGTATTAACCGCATAATCATCAAGTTATAATCACAACTTGTGGTACTACAACTTACTAGTATTTATACTGTTAGAAATCCAACACTGCTTAGATTGTTTCTTAGAGTTCGACTTTTGGAGAGACATTTTGATTTCATTCAATATCAACACATTTCCAGAAATCTGAACACTTTAATTGATTCATTAGCTAATCAAGTTTTAGACAGACATTTGCGACATAGGTAAAGAAAAACATTCACATCATTAAATAGGATTGCGCATTAAACATAGGAAAAACTTTGAAAACACATAGATAAATAGTTATAGGTTTTTTACAAAATTTGTGCCTAAGACACGTTGGTCATCTAACCTCAAAATGTATGCAAAAAGTCATAAGTAAACTAGTGGTGCTCATGATAGCACGCTGTAGATCTAGAAATCCTACGAAGCAATCGCATCCAACGGTTAGGAACCCCAATTGTGTGTCGCTGCAGTCGCATAGGAAGCTCTTCGATCCGGAAATCCGGAATCCCGAAGGTCAACCCCTCTATGTGCTACTGGAGCTCAGCAAGAGTCTTAGCCATATGAAGGTCCTGAAGGAATGCTCTCTCGACAACCCTCTCTGCTGGCGCATCCACTTCGCGCTCTGGTTCCTCTACTGGTTGAACGTGACCGATATCTGCATTACATTAAAACATTTAGTTTAGTCTTGGAAAGAAATAAAAACACAATTTTTTTTTTATAAACCTTATAAAAATCAAAAAACATGGTCAAATAAATCTTACCTATTGCACCCCACTGAGCACCTTTTGGTAAAACTAGATCTGGATCTCCTCAGAAGTCGACGCCTGCATATGCATACTCATCAATGGCGATAATCTATCGCCTGAACCAGTCGAAGAATGCAGTTGAGAACACAACTGTCGATTAGCCCGAATGCCGACCCATGAGTTCTACCCATCTCTGCATTCGAGGATCTCTAGGACTGGATAGATCCAATGTTACATGTTGTGGCTGCATCAGTGGAATCCGTTCCAAAGAAAAAGAGATAAGGATGGAACCATAACTGAAATTTTTCTTCCTTCCTCCCTTTGATTTATTCAGTTGTTCCTTTATCTAAGATAAAACAGCTTCAGACCAGTTGAAATTTTTTAGCTCTAAACATTCTAGCGCATACTGCATATACGATCTGTTCGCTACATGAAGTGTAAAGGTTCCAGCTAGTTTAGCAATCGTGAATAGGATGGTTCTCAAAGGAAAATCCCTGATATAACGGATGTTTATTTTTCCATCTTTGCTAGCTTCTGACCCTGGATAGCAATACTGCATAACATAATCCCTCACTGTTTCTCTTCCAACAGTAGATCCTGTGAGTGAAATGGGTAAACCTCTCCTCGACAAACCTATGAGAAAATACACATCCTCAACTGTTATGGACAACACATGATTTTTTATGTGAAATGCCTCTATCGCCGGATCCCATGCTCGAACAAGGAACTCCAGGAGTTCTATTTGTTGCCCCATTCCCGATAGTTTGAAGTACTTATGCAGCCCGCAATCTCTTAAATATCTTACAGTACCCGGATCATTCAAGGCAATCATATCTTGTTCTTCATGTTCTCTTTATCTCCATGTAATCGTCACTATAATCCGATGGAAACCTGAAAATCAACCATAAGATCCATTAGATACCATTCATTGCAAAAAACTAGGAAAATTTTGGACACAACATGAAAACAAAAACCTTCAACTGCGCCCAACGCACTCCCTAGGCTGAGACAGTGCATTTCACATGCAAGTACACTTCACTATACCTACTATGCAACACAGGTTTTGACATTCAAGTATGCATTGCCCTCAATTTTGGCAAAATTTACCCTAGGGGCCTCAAAACCCTAAAAATTTGCAAGGAATGGTAATGAAATGAATACTGAAAGAAAGAGGAGGTTTTTACTACTGAACTAGATCAAACGGTGATGAAATCTGTCCACTGAAACGACGGCAATCAACGACTGAAGTTTAGGGGCAAAATCAGGTTCAGAGCTCCAAAATGCAAATGGTAACTATGAAATGGTAAAAATGAATAGTGAAACTGCTTTATATAGTCATTTAATTACTTGCAAGTTAAATTTATTGCTATGACTATAGTTTTATTATGTTTTTATCATGAAACAAGTATTTTTAATCCATTTTATGTTGTTCTGAACAAGGAATACAACTGACGAACAGGTTAGTCGTGCAGATTTATTTCAAGAAAGACTTGACCACAAAGCATGCTTTTTCTCCTTATTTTTCGAGCTTTGTTAAAAACGAAAAAGGATTTGAAGCACACTTTTATCTCTTTTTCGAGCTTCTATAACAGTGAAAAGGAACCCCTAGAGTCTTCTTTAAGCTCTTTTCAGACTCCGATAATGTGAAAAGATTGCTGAGCACTTGTCATTTTGAGCTTGTTAAAGTAAATGAATTGATATCTACTAAGTATAAGTTTAACCCTTTTCTGGACTAAGATGGATTATTTAGGAAAAAGAAATACCTTGGTTAAACATGACCAAAGAGGTTCTTTGAGATATTATTTTACACTTTTTCGGATCTGAGAGACAAATTTAAGAAAAAGTAATTTTGGAGTCCTCTTTCGTCCTCTTTTTCAGACTCTCTAAACATGAAAAAGTACCGGTCTATCACTGTCGCTAAGCTCGTTAAAACATAAAATAACGACGTGCTTGTCAATAATGGCAAGAATCGAGTTTCATTCATCGCTAGATTCGTTAAATTATTAAATAGAGATACTTTATTCTTTGTTCACCCGAAGGGTTGAATTATAGATCAAGAAAATGTTATCCTCCTCAAGCTTGTTAAAAAATAAAAAGGTATTGGTCAACAAATGACCGGGGAAAATTTGGGAAAAGCAAGCAAAGTTTCTTTTTGGTAGCAAGTCACTCTTGAACATGACACTTCTTTCACTCCATGTCCGTGACTGTTTGGGTTGGGTAATCATCTTGACGGTTCATTCACACCTATGGTTCATCATACCTTCACTTCGGTTTTGGGTCAATGCTCCCAACTCATCATAGTGTCGCTGATATGTTCAAGAGAAGTCATCCAGTGATTAAGAACTCATCCATCTGCAATACTCATAAAACTTCATTTTCATGACCATCATCCCTGAAAATTGCTATATCAAGTCATACCCTTGTCTCTGAAATCAGTAACTCCAGTTTTGCAATAAGGTGACTTCCTGTCGACTACAAATCAATATCCAGGAAGTTCACTTAGAAACATCAGATTCCAGTACCATGAGGCTTGTTATAGCATCGACAAGATCCTCGCTTTCGGACCTTTGACCGAAAGATTTTGTCTGGCATTCGACATCAAATCATCTATTCACGCCTTACGAAATGTACTACAGTACCTTGAGGGCCATTTACATTAATGGTGGTTCTCTCGCGTTTGTTAACAACTCACATAATTGGCTGGTAATCAAACGATGTCTTTCCATGTTCGACGACAAATCATATATTCGCATGGCTAGACTTGTACCTGAATGATCGAGTGAATGAGATAAGAAGACCCCAGATCTCGTTTCAGCCATCTGGGCTGTGATTTCAGGATTGTTGTACACATCATCTATATGGTGACCTTACATACAGATTGTCATCCAAACATGGGCCTATATCTGTAGGCGTGTCTGCATCTGGGCAACATTCCAATGTAGACGACTTTCTAAATTATATACATGTTATTAGATTGTTTTATGTGCTGACTATGGGAATGCCTACCCTCAGCAATTATGATAAATAGAGGATATATCATGATGTAATGTATTGTAATATTGATGCAGGTGACTGTTCCTCTTTGTTTCCAGGCTCATCACAGTGTAAAGCATCTCAATCAAATGTTTTTATTATTTGGATCTCATGCTTTAGGGGGCAATTGTTATAGGTCAATTTGGGCACCATTCCCAATGACCTGGTTAACTGGGCATCATCTCCAGGACCGATGATCAAGGGTCTATCATTCTGTATCATCTAAGTTGCTACATGCCCTAAGACAGAAACAACATGAATCAAACAAAACTTTCATCAAGTAAGGATTTTCCATGGTTTGAAGCTTATTATTAAACATGTGGGAGCTCACCAACACAGGCTCTAAGGGGCCTAAGTGCGTTGCATATGCAAGTAGCCCCATTCAAGGCTGCTCTGTAAAGCACTTCCCTACATTCAAAGGTGCGTTGGTCACATTGGGAGCGAAATTCTCATTGTTCCGGAATCTCCACTTGGCCAATGTCTTCTAGAAGGGTTCACATGTGTCAAGCTTCGGATCCAAGTGTCCATTTGACATCTACATGAATGGAAACATGTCTTGCCTACTTTTGGAATGTTATTTATTACAAAAAAACCTACAGTTCATCTATAAATTGAACACAGATCTAAGTGTTTGGGAGGAAGAATTTGAGTAGGGAAATGCTGGAGAATTTTCAATAGAGAGTTTGATTTGTGGAGCTGCTGCTAGAGATATTTATACTATGATGAGACTTGGGAACTGTGCTGGAAGGTCACTACAAATCAATCACTAGGTTGTAACCTCTCCTTCTATCATCAATAAAGAGTACTTCTTGTTTTTCCCTACATGCATCTATGTTTACTTTGATTTTCCATATTGCAAAATCTTGGTTGATGAATGTAGTTTATGCTTAACTGATTTAGCTAACTAGCTTGAATAGATATCTACATTATTGCATCTTTTTCTGTTTCGGTGTTCTTTCTTGCAGGAAGCATTCAGCCATTTAAAACCGCTTGAATTTGAAGCTGTAGTGGAAGCGACAGAAAGGAGCCATTTGGAAGTGACTGAAACAAGTAAGCATCCAATCCTCTTTGTGTATCTGTTTTGAGTTAGGAGAAACGGTAGTATAGTATTTCACCTATTTTTCTAGGCTGACACCTACCTAGGGAAGCGTAAATTATCCGTAGATTACAAGTCTAGCCCAACAACAAGTTATAAGGTGCCCAGTGGGGTCTTCAACTTATGAGAATGACTCTTTTGACTTATTGACCTAGGAAAAATCATAGAATCACTCAATGGGTGCTTGACCTATAAAATAAAATACCTTGAGCATGAAACCCATGCTCTAAAATAATAATAATAATAATTTTTCTTTCATTTCATAATTTACAAGAATCAAAAATACATTTCATACTTATGATGGCTGAACCTAGTTACACTTTTTTCAACGATAAGAGATCGGGCCCTATCCTTATAGTGTTGCAAAGAGGAAGCCTTTAGAGTACCCATCTCTTTTTCCAAATCAATCACTCTTTTTGAATCCCAAAAAAAATTTAGTGAATTAATCCCCATTTACTTTTCACATGTTAAATTTCTCTATAGTGTAGTTAGTTCATCCTTTGTGTTTGTGCCAACTCCCCCATTCTAGTGTATCTTATAGAAGTGGTTCCTCTCCCTGAAGATACTTCCCCCTCATCCACAATTGTTAGATTGAACAACCCCATTGAAATTCCCATAGGAAAATCCATAAGGTTAAGAGGTAGTTGGATATTTCTGTTATGGTGGACATTAATTTTTGGACCCATCTCTTTAAAATTACCTACAACCTAAATGTTGTTTTTAAAAATATTATGAGGCATATATTCAAATATAGAAAAGTTCATTTTTCTCTAGATTCCCCACATGATATAAAAAGGAACAAAGATATAGTTACGATTCAAATCCTTCCAATTCTTTATACAATACTAAATATCATTTATATTTCAATATGAATTGATCTTCAATGTATTTTGAACATTATTCCATACCCCATCCACAAATGAACATTGTATAAACAAATGGATGATAGTTTCTATCTCAGCCTTGCACATTAGTCCTCTTCCAAGTCCCTCATAACTTATTTTTCCTAGATTATCCCATGTCAAAAATTTGTTCTTTAAGAAGAGTCATCCAAAAAATTTAACTTTAAGGGGGTTTCCATTTTCAGATATTATTATACACCATAAATGATTTGTAACCACCAAGTAATTAGTGATATACTTATATGCCTCCTTTACTGTTACCTTCCCATTATCTAAATTTCCATTCCAATAAAATCAATATACATCCTATGTCAACCTTACCCCTACCTGATATAGGTCCAAAATATAAGAATTTCATACAAATTCCCATTCCCCTTCCAATCTAAAATCCCTACAAGATAACCAAATCATATTGGGAGGATGTACAAATTTTGTATTTGATTCAAATAGAATATCCCCTTATGATTAAGGATACAAACCAACTACTATGGGAAACGTGAGTTACCAATGGATCCAACAAAATCATTCTTACCAATCCTTACCATAGTACCATATCCAATTTTCCATTGTTAGTTTCCAACTAACCAATGTTTTATCTTCAACAATGAACACCAAATGAAGGGCACCTCAATGGGTGAAAAAATGTTTGAACTAATCCAAACATGTACATGGGTGTCCAAAATATATTTTTCCTTTATCACATCCTACAATAGACTTTCTTCAACAATCACCTGCCTTAAAGTTTTGATATCTAGAGCACATCCAAACCACTGAAGGTTCTTAAGTCCCCATCCCCCTGCCTTTTTAGGCCTAGTCATATCCTCAATTTTTTCCCAATGTATTCTCCTCTTGTGAGCACTACTATCCCATATGAAATTTTCTATCAAGGAAAAAAGTTTCATTAGAATATATTTTGGCACTGAGGTTATGTGCATCCAATACAAAGGCATATTTTTCAAAAAAAAATTAACGAGGATGAGTCTCCCTCCCCTAGATAGACATTTTGTAGTCCATAAGTTTATATTCCTTTCAAATTTCATTATCAGCCACCGCAAATCTTGTAAAACATACTTATTTGGTTTTAGGAAGAACCCCAAATATGTAAATCCTTGTGCTAAAGGCTTAACCTGAACAATAAGAAGTTCATAAAATATCCAATAAAACTCCATCATCCACCTCATACTAAATGAAAACAAACTTTTGTTTACTCACGTGTAAGCCTATATCACTATTGAAAGTAACATAAATTTTGTAATAATTTATCCACTCCCTAAGGGCACCATTTCCAAATAGAATAACGTCATTTACAAAAAGTAGATGTGCGATAAATAAATTCTTGGAGATCCTAATTCCTGTAATATAACCCCTCATTGTTTACAAATGTATAAGCATGTTTAATACTTTTATAACAATGATAAATAGCTAAGGAGATAAGGAATAACCTTGTCTCAAGCCTCTAGTAGGCTTGAAGAACTGGGAAGGGACCCCATTTATCAAGACTACAAATTGGAATGAAGTTACCCACACCATAACCTATTGGACCACATCATAGGAAAAACTAATATTATGGAGTGCCATACACATAAACCCCCAATCAACATAGTCTTAAGCTTTCAGTAGATATAATTTTAGGATGAGAGAAATTTGATTCCTCTTTTTTATCGAGTGTAAATACTCTTGGGCCACTGTGATGGAATTATGGATTTTCCTTGATTTCAAAAACCCAAATTGTTATCTAGATGTAGACGATGATAAATTTTCTCTCAACCTGCAAGCGATAATATTAGAGATCAATTTATACTCCTCATTACACAAAGAAATGGGTGTAAAGTCTTTGAAAGAGAGTGGCTGAGAGGAATTTGGAATGAGCGTTATAAAAATAGAGTTTAGTGCCTTGGAGACCTTCTTTTTCCATCTGGACCCTTCAACCAACTGCCTGAAGTCTTCTCCCATTAGATAAAAAAAGTGTAGAAAATTTCCATCGTCTAGCCATATGGTCATGGAATTTTTTCTCTGGCAAAATTCTTTAGGACCTTATCTACTTCAAAAATTGTAACTGGCCTCCCAATAATAAACCTCACCAGGCATGAAGAAAATTGGATATGTATCTAAAACCTTCAACTCATTATCAATGTACACATTATTCATGGCAGCATATATACCCTAAAAATATTTTATTTCCTCTTATTGTATATACTTCCAAGAGGAAATGATATTACCTTTTTCATCCTATAATTCCCATATAGATTTTTCCCATTTATGTTGAGTGACAACATGATGAAAAAACTTGGATTCTTCTTTTAGAGATAGATCGATCGACTTCATTGCTTCATTCTAGTACCTTCCTATCCTATCGGAGTGAGGCCGACATTCCATTCAGTTAAGGGTTTTCCCCTTCCTCTCTCTACGTTATGGTCGAGCAAGTGCCTAAAGGCGATGGCGGCCTGGCATAGCATGGATGGCACGATACAACCTTCTTACCCTTACCCCTTACCTTCAGCCTTACTACCTACCCACATATAGAGATATAGATATGCCTTATACTACTTGGATTCTTGGTTTTGTAATCTCCAACCCTTATCCAAATCACTCGAATCTTCAAGCATCGTCCTTCCTCATATAGCCTCAACAGATATATTTTCCTATCCTCATGTTTTAGTAATTCCTTTATGGTCTCTTCCGAAAAGTAATTTGGATGAGTTGGGTTATCTAGGGCTTCAATTTTCAAATCAATTTCCTCCAGCTCATGTTGGTTCTGCTCCTTTTATTTTCTCTCCCAACATTTAATTGTATTTTTTAGCTCCCAAAGTCACATATTTGAAATGAGAAACCTATGATTCATGGCGTGGATTCCTTGTCAAGAAGTAAGCCCTTTCAAACTCTCTTGTATTTTTTAAATACTTTTCATTTTTTTTTTATCTTATTTTTTCAATTTGATTCATGGGGATTTGAGTTTTGAATCTCATACTTTACATAATATTTTATAATATTATGACCCTAAATTGAGGTGTCCCCCAATGAGAAATTCTTTTCATTATTCGAAAATAAATAAATAAATACATTTTATTTAAATATAAATATCTATTTTAAATAAAATATTAAACTAAAATATGTGTGTATGTGCACGAGTGTGTGTTAAATGTATATAAGTTAAAATAAATAAATAAATAAAATCAATGAATATGTATAAAACTAAGAGAGTAAATCATTATTTCTATTTTTATATAAAATTTTTGAGTGAATTATTATTTTTGGAAAACAAAAACACTTCCTTCGCATAGGTATAGGAGTCTCAACAAACAACTAAGCAAAATCATGTGCACTTCTTCAAGGTATATATCTAACTATTAGTTCTAAAAAAATATTGTTGATTATAATTGGTGACTTAATAATTTTTCTTAAAACCTTGAGACAACAATCACCTCTAAGGAACATCAAGGTAGCCTCCAATCTCTCTCAAATCATAAAGGCTTCTCCTTCCCTATCTCATATCTCATATTACCATGTTTTAAGAGAATATAATGGGGTCATCGATCACTTATAGAATGAGGCTACCCATTTAACACGAGGAAATTGATTAAAAATGGGGAAACTTGTGCCTTCCAAATATTCTAAGGTTATGATTATTTAAGATTATGAGACATGTCGCTCCATATTTATGCAACAATGGAATATCACATGAAGGAATCATACCCATATGTATTGAAGTAAGGTGAAAGGACACAAGCCACGAGCTATGGTACATGAACATTAACGATCATTATGAATTTCATTCCCTTGAATATTAACGCAAACATGCAAGGTGGGATTTTATTAGGGATGCACTAGTAGGGAATGTGGATTTGATTCATTGTTTTATGGGTTGAATTGATTTGGTCACCTAATTTGTTCATCATGGAGGATGGGTTTGTGAATTATAATTTAGAAATTTTAGGTTATATATCTTTCTAGAGACTTGGTACTCATTTAGGGCAGGTAAGACTCTTGTCACCTTGGTCATTTATCTCATGTTTTAGTTGTTGTTAGGTTATTCAAAGGATTATCCAAGCTCTGCATGTTTGGGTTTGCATTTGTTTTCTATCACTAAGTGTCTGATTTAGAGTGTTGGGGCTTGTAAATATAAATCCTAGCCCTAAGATCTATGCATGTGTTCAACATCTTTTGGGAGTAGTAGAACTCCTTTCATCAAGCTCAGGTAGTTCAATGGTTGGAAGTTGGAATTATTCTATATATTTTATACATAATTTTCTTTTCTAACTTTGGCTTTGGAGTTTTTTCCACAAAATTAGTTGCAATTTTGGGCTCTATTTAGTAATATGGGGACCTGTTATCTCTAGTTTTAAGTGTAGGTAATTCAAGGACTTAGAACGGTCTTATATTGGCTTTAATTTTCTCTATATGTGCTATATTATGTTGTTTATATACCTTGGCATTACGGATCCAAGGGATCTATTGGAAATTCATAAGATTCTAAGGAGACATGAGGAGACATTATAAAGCATTGGCATGGATCTTAGTTTGACCTCTATTAGTGTCATAGAGAATGAGAAGCATTATGTAACATATAACACAAAGATGATGAATATTTTGGTTGAGCAAAGGAAAAAAATAAATGAACTTAAGGAAAAATGTTGCAATGAGAAACTTGGTCCTAATAGCCTCAAACCAATGTATCATCAATAATTTAAATCAAGGCGAACCTAATAAGGACGAGACTATACATTAATCTAAGGAAGCTATGGAAGTGAACTAGTAACATTTTTGGGAGGAAGTAGCCTATCAACATGTTTTCATTTAGTCTTTATGTTGTTTAAAGTAATATGTATTTTGGGAATCTTTTATAAGTAGGTTTCTACAAATTGGCCTATGGTGCTGTTAAATTTTAGCAAAATTATGTATATTTCATATGAAAAGTTACAAATTTTGTTTGAAGTCACATATCAAACAATTTTATATTTTTTGCTAGCCATTTTGTGGCCCATTTTAATATGCTACCTTCCAATCATAGTTTAAAATAAAATGAAAATGACGATAATGATTGCCATTCATCGAGATCAGATTTGGTTTACTGTAAACCTTAAGTAATTGGATGAATAATTAATTTGATTTTAAGCATTTATATTTATGATAAAAATATTGCATAGAAAATTTCCTAATTCTCTTTGGTTGTCAAGATTTAACAAATTATGAAGATCATTACTATTCAAAATATTGTAGAATTACACCCTAAATTGGGCATAGGAAGGGTACTTTGATTATCTGTTCTTCTCAATGCATTTTAGGTCTTGTACAACTCTCAGTTTTACTATGCAACTCATGAGAGTTGATTCTAATTTTAGAAATATTGATTTTTTTTTCATGAGCTCAAGGATTTATCTCAACTAGTTTTTGCTAATGTTGTTAGGCATTTGGTTAATTATGTTCTAATAGGTGTCTATTTTGAATCCCCCGAGCTAAGACACTAATCTACACTACTGAGTTTACTAAGGATGCCAATCATGAATATGTTATTTTTTGTAGAGTCGAATGTGTTTTAGCCATGAGATTTGGTAGAGAGGCTAGAATACATGTTTTCTCCAATACCCAGAAATTGTTTATGGAAATTTCACTTAGAGACGACTTAATTAAATTAATTTTTCAGTTTTTAATATTTCCGAAGTCTAAACTAGGAAATATGATTAATTAAAAGGAATTAAGTAAGTCATGGTGAGAATGTTCTAGAAAAATGCATGGATCGATTTCTAGTTAATCCTAGCCACCGATTAAGATTTAACCGTGGTCGTTGAAGTCTCAACAGAGGATTATAAGAAGAATTCGATGGGGTTTGGAGAATACACACCAAATTAGTTAAGCATTCAATTTTGATGAGAAATCGATCTCCAGAGTAGCAACATTCAGTTGTTAGAGGTGATTCAGTGAGGTCGAAGTAGTGAGAGAGGGGAAAAGATAGTGAGGTCGGAGGAAGATTTTCTAGATCCGGTGAGTACATTGCAGAGAGGCAGTGATTTCCATAGTGAGTCAGTGCAAATCCCTCTAGAGGAGATTTCCATTTAGCTGGGGAGAAGGCGAGATTCTGAGCCAGAATATGGGCAGAGGGTCTGGAGGCAAAGAGTATTAGTTTCCCAAACAACAGTTGACGAGATAGTGAAAGGAGACACATTTATGAGCTAGAGGGACATAGTAACTGCATAGGATGACACATTGACTGCGCATAGATAACAAGTGGAAACTCAATTCGAGCTGAGGTTAGTGTCAGATCGCCTTTGGAGTGAGATATTTTTCTCGCTAGTTAGTTTTTCCAATATTTCTATGTTTGGATTTCCAGTTTGGGCATCCATAGTTTGTACTCAGATTTTCACTACTGCTTAATATCAAACCCTCAGCTGCTGCACCGGTTTTCCCAAATTGGGTTTTTCCGGGGACTTAGTCCAAAAATAACGGTGTTATTTTGTGTATGTGCATCTATTTCTTCTGCAAATTTTTTTTTTTTTTATGAAGGTTGCAATGAATTTAATCTGATATCTACCGTAGGAAACAATAAGTAAACTGTTTAATTGATTTAGCAATTAGAAGAATTAACATCAATTGTTGCAAGAGGATTGGGGTAACCAAATTTTCACATGGTATTAGAGAGCAGATTGTAAGCCAGAGAGCTCAGTAGTAGAAGGGAAGAGAAATTTCGTAGCTCTGTGTAAGTAGCAGTTCGAAATCCTCAGAGGCAATGAAATACTTTGATCAGGAGGGTCAATTTCTTAAGGAAAAATTGATTTCTATGAGAGAGCGACAGAGAAATCAGATTTCCCCAGATCGAGGACTACTATAGGCAAATGGAGCAACCAATATTTTCCTTGTAGAGAGGATCTCTAGCTGGATGCAGTTATTTTCTAGTAGCTTGCTAGAGAAAAATAGCGTCGCGTGGAATAAGAGCACGCACTGAGGGAAAATTTTTCTCAGGGAACTTCTAGTCTTAGGTAGTTCGATTTCCTTGCAGATCAACAGTCATTGTGAGCATAATTTCTCACTCCTGAAGGGAGTGCGAATAGCCTAACAACAACTGAGCAGAAGGGAAGAATTAACAACAAGTAAATTGTTTAATTGATTTAACAATTAAAAGAATTAACATCAATTGTTGCAATAGGATTCAGGTAACCAAATTTTCATAGAATATTGGGAAACATCCTACAGGTTTCATTGTGAGATTTTTCTTGAATTGGAAATGAGGATTTTTTTTTTAATTTTCTAACTTGTGGTTGATGGAAATATCTTTATAATACATTATATTTCACATATATTTGGTTTCTTCATGGCCCATTATCTCTCTTGAAATCTAGTAGTGTTGGTGTTTTTTATATAATCGATATTTTGGATTATGTCCTCCTCTTGAATCCTCTAGTAGTTTATCAAGGAAGGAGAATCATTATGCCATCATCTATTAAGCCTTGGGTGATTTTTATTTGGATTAGAAGTAATATCAAAGATTTTTGTACCCTTCATGTTAGTTAACTCATGCTTATATGTAAGAAACTCGATCATAAATTTACTCCTAATGGGAGAATGCCTAACTTTTTAAGAGGAGAATGGAATAGGGAGTATTGTTATTAATTTTATGATTAGAAACTATAAATTACTTTTAATTGGTTCAATTATCCTCCCATTTTACAATAATTAATTTTCATGCATGTAAACAAAATATGAAAAAATAATAAATTCATTACAAAAAATAACTTAAAATTGTTAACACCCCTTTTTTTTAAATCTATTAAATATTATTACATATAAATTTAGTAAGAAATTAAAAAATAATAATAGTAATTTTCGCAAAGTTATCATCTATTTCGCAATAATGTGATTGTCTTATGAAAGTAAAGTGAGTCATATATGAGTAAACTCACTCTTACCTTTAGTGAAAAGCACAACATCTATAGGTAGAAGGTGTAGGATAAGTTTAAACATTTTGACTATGGTAAGAGAATTATACATTTTATTTATTAAATGAACATATTTTAAGAGGACTAGATGTTGCATCTTGGATTTATGAAGCATTAAGATAGATGAAAAGTTAGTTTTTTTTTTTTTTTTTTTGGTTGAAGTTAGACATTCAAAAATAGTTGTTTTTGGTTTACTTGATGGGAGACTAGACCAGAAACATAAGTTCAAGTTTTGAGGTTGTTGAGTTCTCGTTTAACCAAAGCATCAAATTTTCAAAAATACATGGAAATGGGTTGAATATTCTGAACCTCGACATACATAGACATGATAACATTTAAAACACTATACAAACTAAAATAAGAAAATGGATAAAACATGAAGACTATTAGACCGAATCTTTAGGTTATAGAGTTGGATGAATATTTTTCTCATCCATGGAGGGGTGGTTGGATAAGCCTCTGATGAGAGTGGTAATTTATCAACACTTCTATCAAATTTATCTTCTATCTTGGCTAACCTAATTGAATTTTCATGTTGTTGATTGGCAACTTGATGTTGATATATCTTTTGTGTAGCCAATGTTGATTGTGCTGATGGAGACATACGACAAGCCACCATTTAATAGGAAAGAAACCCTATTGAATCTGA
Source organism: Pinus albicaulis (assembly GCA_034641835.2). Taxonomy (NCBI): domain Eukaryota; kingdom Viridiplantae; phylum Streptophyta; class Pinopsida; order Pinales; family Pinaceae; genus Pinus; species Pinus albicaulis. Next base: position 1,005,030,384 of record CM076580.1, on the reverse strand, counting down.
ACATTCTAAGGTTGGAGAATCAATCATGCATTGGCATGGGATTAATTTGTAAGGTCGAGGAGCAGGGCACTACTGACCAACACATACGCCACCCAAACTGAGTAATGTGTGATTTCCACTCTAACAAGGAATGACGGAGTTGCAGGTTCCCTAGTAATGAGAGAGACTGCATGTAAAGACCCGAAATCATAATAAGCTAATTTTACATCAACCCATGTTATAAAAAAATATCAACACATAAATATTCATCTAGCTAGCACATAATTTACGAGATCATGAGATGAAATATTTACTTGTAAGCGATGCTATTTTTTACTAGATAGTTCAAAGTGGTTTTGTTCTTCCACTCTCATTGTTTGCAACATTGTTTTGAGGATGACTCACCACCCAACTATAGCCTTAGTTGCACAAAATCTTTCTACAGTTTTCCACCTTCGAGCCAATCAACTACTACTGCCAATGACTCCTTTGTCTCTTAGCATTCCCTTCCTGCAAGACTGAATGCCCTCATCCCCCTTTTTAACCATTAAATAGAACCAAGTATTCCAAAATTGGAAAGGGTATTGGAAAGAGATCCGCATGTGCATAAACTATAAGTTATCATGCCAACTATTATTATTATTAACATTAACCTTATCTATATATATATATATATATATATATATATATTCCAAATTTCAATGTATTATTATCTTATATTTAATATTTTACTATTATTATCTTTCTCGTCATTTGTTATTTTATTTATTTATATATTAATATTATTTCTTCTATTATTATTATTATTATTATTTATATATTAATATTATTTCTTCTTTTATTATTATTATTATGGGGCATTACACTACAACCTCATTGCTTGCATTGGCTGTGAGAAATGCACATAAAAAACAGGAGCCACGAACATAAACATCATAATAGGAGTCGGGTGAAATGTTGATGTACCAAACCACTGAGGTGGGTTGTACTCTTTGTGTTTGCGTGCCTCCATTGAATGACATCTCCTTTCATGTGACATAATAGGCATAGTATTTGATTTGACTGGGGTGCTTGCAAGGTGTGAGATACTCCGCGCAGCTAAACCTCTCTGTTTTACTTGTCATGATGTCAAGACAAGGGGAAAGGGCCCACGCTCTAAGGCTCCCTCCGTGAAGAGAGATGAAAAGTATTTTTATAAACATTTAAATTTTTATTTAAAAAAATAAAAACACATTTCTTAGTTATTAATAGATGCATGCCCGGTGAGTTATATCTTCAATATGTCTATCTTTACAATGCCAATAAACTTACTCTATAATTAACTATTTTAAAATTTTCAAAAAAAAATCAATAAAAAAAAAAATTAATACTATTATATTTTTAAATTAACATGAATACCATTAACTAAATTTGTTATAATCATTTTTATTTACTTACTAAATTTAATATATTCATCACAACTTTTGAATTTAAAAAATAATAATAATCAATAAGAAAAAACATTAATATTATTATAGTCATGTCAATTAAACTCATTAATGTCAATATTTTTTAATTTAATATATTCATAAAAATCATCCAAGTTCATTTTCAAAACATCACTCTATATAACATTAAATAATAATTAATTAATTAAAATAAAATATTTAATATAGAAGCAACCTAACCTTTTGCAAATATTTCAAAACATTCAAGTCAATATAGAATCTCTAATAAACTAAATTTATCCCCCCGGATGCGGGTGTTTAAATTGGGACAGGAGGTGGCAGTGCCACTGCGTGGCACATGGCCTAGCCACATGGCCACGCATGGGGCCTGTCCTGCAGCCCTTAAACGCTCCAGTTGCTCGCTTCATGTCAACATTACTGCCTCTGCTCTTCGCCTTAACGCCCGTCCGGTCCGCAGCCCTGAGCACTGCTTCATGGGGTTGCGCCCTCCTTCGCTGTCATTCTCTTCCTACCGCCTTTGCTTCTTAGTCTTCTCTGCTTCGAGTTCCCCTTCGCCTGCTGAGACACACTGTGACCTTCATCTTCTGTTGGCTTCGACGCCTCATCACTCTTGCCATCCTACTGTCTTGCCGCCTCTGCACACCATCCTCGACGCTCACTCGACCTCAATGCCTTTGCAAGCTAGCCTCCCTCACGCTCACTCCTACTCAAGCATGCCTTAGAGGCATAGAATGTGATGCCGTCGTGGTCGAGGCAGGGGCTAGTCCTCACGCCCGCCCATCTCAATTCGCTCAGACAGTCGCTCCCCGCCTCCTAAAGAAAATTCATCTCATTTCCATTATGATTTCTCCCTGGACAGACCTCGAGTTACAGCCACCATCACTATTAGCTTTTAGGAGACGCCTTCGAGCTTTGCTGGATCAGGTTCTAGAAAATGTTCCAGGAAATCTACAATTTCTCTAGCACCCCCTCAGCACTCTTGGAAATCTGAAGCTCTGCCGGTGAAACTAGGAGCCCACTCCTCAAGCAGCGAAGGCAGCGGAAGCGATAGTGCAGAATGCTCGGTGGATGAGAAGAAGAAAGGCAGTGACAGCCTTGTGCGCACCACTACCACGCTCAAACCCAATGCACAACACTCAAAGAAAGACGAGGATTCTTCTGATGGTTACAAGTGTCTTATCATTGAAGAGCCTCCGACACAACCTCATGACACATAGCATGACATGCAGCCACAACAATGAGAGGTTTCCTCTCTCTTTTTTGTTTAATTTCTCAGATATCATGTTTTTCCGGAACAATTTGGCAAACTCTTTGTATTTTCTAGGGAATGATGGTTCCTTACTAAGGGCAGCGATTTTTGGACCTGTTTCCCCATCTAGGGCGGTCATATTTTTGTTTTTTTAAACTTTGGTCCCTTCGAAATTGACTAGCATAACAATTCTGGAGACAAACTTCAACCTGTATACCATGTTCATATTAATAAAATAGAGTTATTTAGAAAAAATAAATAAACCAAATTTATATTTAAATATTTTAATTAAAAAATCAGCATAAAATCTCTAATAAACTAAACAAACTTTATAAATATTTTAATTAAAAAATAACCTTAAATTTGTATACTTAAATATCACATCCAAATAGTTTCCAACATAATGTTTAAATATCACATCCAAATAGTTTCCAACATATTGTAAATTTTAATTTTATGGTAAAAAAAGGTAAATATCAAAAGCATGCACATGTATATCGAGGAGAAGGTTGCAACGCTGTTCATAAAATTGGGGACCAGTGGAGCTCGGAATCTGAATCACATTAAATAAAGGCGACACGGGTACGTGTATGCACCACAAATATTTAATAGGACTAACAACAAAACTGTGAAAAAGGCTTGGACGATATATGGAATAGGGCTAACAACAAAACTATAAAAAAGGCTTGGACATATATGTACGCCTATGTTAATGTTTAAGAATAATTGGTACCAGGTAGTTCTTCATGTTAAGTTTTTGTGGGAAGATCAAGTGGTTATAATATTGAGATGTTATATTTTATAATTGGTACCAGGTAGTTCTTCATGTTAAGTTTTTGTGGGAAGATCAAGTGGTTATAATATTGAGATGTTATATTTTTTACTTGGTTTCAAATTTTATGAAATTTTATGTGGGATATTTTTGGTTTATTACTATAAGGTTCAAGGAGCAGGTTTTCTCATTTTTATGGAGTTTTGGGTCTAGCGGAGTCATAAATTCTTAGTATATTTGATTTATTGGTTGTTGGATATACTCTTAGTACTATAGTGGTAGTTGTTAGATTTGATTTTGGGTCTCGCTCGGATTACTCCAACAAATTACTAATTCATAATTTAAACTCAAATTTTTAAAAATTACTAAAAATTTAGATAGTATTAATATTAATTATTTTAATTATTTTTCTTTAATTAAAATGAATCAGAAACATATTCAATTAATTTTGTAAGATTTAAATCAAATCTTCTCATTATTATTAAAAAAAAAAATTCATATATATATATATATATATATATATATATATATATATATATATAAAATCTCATTATCATTATTAAAATTGATTAAAAACTTTGATAATATTAATTATTTTACATTATTTTATAAAATCAAATATATTGATTTTTTAATAAATTAAAAATAAAATTTAAATATACTAAAAAACAAACATTTATTTTTTTCATTACTTTAAGTTAGTGTATATATACATAAAAATTTATCGAGAGTTGTCTTTAATGAGACTTCAGTGGATTTTTGCGGTTTAATTTAGGAATTTATTGGAATCACAAGTTTGATGGGTAACCCTTGCATAATCGAAGTTTCCTAGGGTTTTTTAAGGGTGTTGAATCCATATATACAGTAAAAAAAACTAGTTTAAATAAGACAAATCAAGATTTCACCTCAAATTTTTCCATTAGATTCCAACACCAGAAATTCCAAAAATTCGCACTAAAGACAGCTCAAAAGCTAAGATCCGGAGTTCCATAAAGTGGACCCTAAAAATATGAAAGATGTTTATGTTATCCATTTCTCTTGTGGGACGCCCTACATAGGTGAGACATGTTGCTTGATTAATCAAAGGATTCATGAGCACGCTGTTGACATCAAGCATGGTAGGATCCGCTCCTATGCTTTGGCAGAACATGTAGATAAATCTAAGCATCACATATGCATTGAGGATGCCCAAGTCATTGCCAGGATTAGTCATTTCCATCATCGAAAATTCAGGGAAGCCCTAGAAATCGAAAGAAGACCCAATAAATTGAATAAAGACGATGACTGGAATATTAGCTGAAGTTGGGTCCCTGTCATGTCTTCTTAATTATTTAATAAACAATTTTGTAAATTTTCTTAAATAATTTCTTTATTTTTATTTATATGGTTTATGTTATTAAGTTTCTCTGATTGACTTTTCATTAATTAAGTTTTTATCTTCTTGGTCATTCTTGACTCTGGGAGTATTTTTATCATTTTGATCTTTCTTAGCTCCTCTAAGCTTGTATTTTATGTTAAACCTTATTTATTTATTAATTCGTTGAATTATTTGTAGGGCCCGCGCCCCTTATTTGATGGTTGACCTTGATTCTTGAGTCTTTCTTTGATTATTTTTAGTTTAAAATTTATTAATTTACATTATATTAATATTTTTTTATTATGACATTGTTTCACAAAAATTATTTTTATATTTTAATAGGGTCTTGACCCCATTATTTATTAATAGGGTCCTAACCCATTTTGTTTTTTTGACTTCGCTCTTTGTTTGAAGTTTGACTTTGAAAGTTTGATTCTTTTTTTTTTCTATATATTTAATCTATATTCTAGATGAGTTTGACCCCAATGATTATTGTTAAAAATTAAACTCATCATTTATAAACTAGCTGCTTACTATAGAAATTATAAAATTATATTATTTATAAACTATCCATTTTATTGAACAAAGGGTCTGCACATTGCTCTTGCTCTCTATTTAAGCTTTTGCCATTATCTGCCTCTTCATCTTGTCCTCACGATGAATCGCATTTGGTGGTTCGAAAATCATTGACAAAATAATCTTCTATGTGGTTTCTACCAAAAGTTTTTTACTTAATTTATTATGGATCACAGAAGCGTGAATTCATAAACTCCAAAATTTATTAATGATATACAATAAAGGTAAATAATAAATAATTATAAAAAAATATTTTTTTTGTTTATTAATTAATATCTATTATTTGGGAAAGCATATTATATTAATAATATAAGATATTTGATTCAAACTTGCATTTATTTGTGTTTATGTTAAGGGTAGGCTGAGTGCACTTAATGATTAGAGTGGTAGGGGAGGGAATTATCTAATTATACCTTCATGTTATGTTAAAATTATCTAACATGGTGTAGCCTATTAGGTATAGATTACTTGACATAGCATGTTATGGTAAGATAATGGAGTTCATGAATACTATATTATCTTAGTTGTCCATTTATTAGTCATGATTATAACAATAATAAATCTGACAATACAATTTCAAGATTTTTTTGTTATTTAAAATACATTTTTGAATGCATAAATAGATTCTTCAACAATTTAAACTCAAGCTTTTAAAAAATAATGTCAGATTTTGATTAAAATTAACAAAAAAATATATCGTGAAAAAAATCATTTCATCTATAAATTAAGCTATACCATCTTTAATCAATATATTAATTACATTAAAAAATATTATAGAAAGGAAATTTGAAGATAGATATTCCTATGTGAATACTCTAAAGCACGCACATCAATATATAATATTTGTTAAGCAGAATTTATAGTTAACAAACATAGGGTTAAAACTTTTAATTTGTGCAATCAAAATGTTGAATATTGCAACCGAATAAAAAAGTTAAAAATTTGTAAATGTATGAAGGGATGAAAAGCATGGGCATGCACGTCTAGACGAAGGGTGAAGATTCCACGCACATGCATCAACATCAATGTCAATGAAAAGGGGGACAGTCTCCATCACCTTCAAAAAAAATAACACACAAATCCAAGAGAACGAAGACCACAACGGTATGTGTATACACACCAAACGTTGAAACATCAAAACTACAAACGCCTTTATATATTTATTTTTATATATACACGCACGTTTATGCTAATGTAAAAGTTTAATTATAATAGCATTTGGGAATTCCATAGATTAATTTTATCTAGTGGCTTTCCATTGAGAATGGTTAGAATGTCTTGATATCATAGATAAAGTTTATGAAATGCCCATGATCTGGTCCTCCTAACTTTACTCAATAAAGGTTATGAAATGTTGATGGTCTCTCTTACATTCAATTTCTCTTGAGGTAAAGGTGAATGGCAAAGCTTTTACCTTTTGTAAGAACGCACTACTTTTACCTTTTATAAAGAGAATGCAAGGACAAACTTGATTGCTTGGTAGAATTCATATGGAGCATTACATATTATTGATAGTACAAATCGTGTGGCTAGTTTACTATGCTCTAAGTTTTCACATTTGGTTGAAATAAAAATATGTGGTCATAATTAAGAATAATAAGGTTTTATTGATTTCCCATGGGGTGATAAGAAAGGAAAAACATAGGTGCTCCCATGTGGATGGCAAGTACACCATTTATTTGTATATTTCATGTGTGAGGGAATTTGGTAGGTATAAAGATTTAGTGTGTGTTTAATTTATTTGTAATTTGTAGGGTATGCATGGAGGTAATGATAATTGATTAAGGAAGATGTCGACAACCATGAAGGAGATTTAGATGGTTAGGTCATGTATAGGATCTAAAGGACAAGCATGCTTGGAAATCAATGAACCAATAATGTTGGTTGACCCATATTTGATTAATCCCAAGCTTAGATGGGGATATTAGCATTGACATCCAATCCCTTGTAAATGCATTTCACCTCTCAAGGTGAACCAGTCTAATTCAAGGAATTTTAACGATAAGGTAAATATTCTCTAATAGCTTCCTAATGTACCATTTCTTATAGTTTGCAGGTTTAATGCTCTATTTTTTACATCTTTTGGCTAGACTATCATTCGCATTCTCATCTAGAATTTGATACACTAATTAGAGAGTTAGGGTTCAGGAGGCCATACATTATTTTATTTTGCACTGAAACCAACTACTTCCACTAGTTAATTGTGGTCCAACTCACCAAATGGGATTCATGTGTGCCAAGGGTGTGATTTAAGGTACATAAGCTTTGGAGTCGGGGTTTTGGGTGTCTCTCTACTCTATCCTATCATAATCATGGCCGCTACTAACAATACAATGACTTAAGGGTTAGATAAGAAAGAAAATGAAATTTGCTTAAGCCTTGAGGGGTACAAACAAGGACATATAAGGGATAATGAGGTGAAGCCTTAAATACCAGATAAGAATAAGGCTCTCCTAACACAAGCTTAGTAAGAAGCAAAGACAAAATATTTTTGACCATATTAAATAGTCCCTAAAAGCTCAAAAATCCATTATTCAATATGAATAATTAATCAAAGATAGAAAAGAAGCCACTACCAAAGAGAAGATTGACGAGGAGTTATCAAGATGGACGGATTATCCTAGTTATTAATGAACTAGAATACTAAGTTATACCTAAAAACTAAGCTATTATGGACAGTGAAGGTATTGCTAGCACAAGCGATTGAGGGACGAGTTCTACCATAGTAGAAGATTATCATGTAGATGAAACTCTGGCAAGGAAGAAAAATAAGATAATGGAGAAAAATATTGAGGCACTAGGAAACTATGCATTCCTAGATTAGATCATTATAATATTTGTCATCTATCTCAATTCTTTTAGAGTGGAAAACTCAGAGGAATTGGCTTCTAGGGCCATTTTTACCAGTGTCCCAATTTAGAGATTTGGGGTTTGAAAATGTAATATTCCTAATTAGCGATTCTCCTAACCAAAATATTAATTTTGGCCAATTTTGATATTATTACAGTTTTGGCTTAGGAAATGTAGATTTGGGGGCCCAAAATTAGACTTAGGCAACTATGGGCCTCTAGACATTAGGTTGAGTCGAAATATTGTGACAATAGTGGAGGATGGGGTCCAATGAGGAGAAAATACGACCCACATGGAGGCAGGGTAGTCATTGGTGCGTATTGGAGGCTAGAGGCATGAGGTGGGGCCCAAGAGTGTTGGGAAACATTGGATAAATAGGAAGCATGGGGCTCATTCTTAGCATTCATTAATCTATTTCAAATTTTTCTTTGACAAGAGCATGCTTGGGTAGTGAGCCAAGTCTACATGTGTTGTTCAACACACGAGTGTCTCCGAGCGAAGATCCCAACCTTTGCTTCGGTGGACTTCGAGTGTTAGCCCAAGGAAGGTGTCTTACCATAGCTTGATCATTTCTAGCAGAAAAAGCTTCATCCACAATGAAATCATCACTTCAGCAGCGCAGTGGCATCCATAGCAGTGCATAGGCTGCACAGTCAGTGAGGAGCACCACTCTGGGAGCTTGAGGAGTGAAGGAGATTTTGGAGGAGATTTGGTGGGGAGGCTTGGAGCTTCCTAATAGGTTTTTTCGTGGAATTTTGGAGACTTCCAACAACATGATTTATAGGAGGATCGATTTACCCAGCAATGGAGAGAGCCAAGCCCAAGTGGGCCAATTTACGGGGTAAAGCTTTGGGCGAACCCTTTTTGGGTTTTTCTAGGTTTATTGAGGAGAAGCCAAGATTAATATGGAAGAAATTTTTTGGGCAGGTTTGAGGAGTCAAACAAAGATCCTAACTCAACCAGCAGTTAGAGAAGCTAGGGGAAATTGGGCTGAAAATATGGGGTCAACATTTGGCCAATTCCTTTGTAATTTTTTGTGGGTTTCTTGAGTAGAGTTCGGGATTAAAGTCCCGAATTTTTTTGAGCAGTGTAGCAGGCCCTAACAACATTTCTTCGGGAGAAACAACAACATTTCTGGCAGATTTCAGCGCAAATCTACAACCATACATCATACCATCAATGGGGGATTTCAGCATTGATTCAAATGGGCTTCTCTAGCTTGCCTTGAGCGAGCCCAGCTGCCTTCATTCTGACATCTCCATTGTACTCATTTATAGAAAATTAATAAAATGGCTCAGCTCAATTTTATCGCTCAATTTGTGTTCTAATGGCGTGATTTTTATTTGTTGTTATTTAATGTATCTTGATGCATGTTATTAATGTAATTTACCATTAGGAATATTACAATGGTATCAGAGCCATGATCTTGGCCAACTGTGGGGTATCCAAATAGATTAGGGAAGATTTGTGCATGTATACACAATGATGGGTTAAACCATAGACAACCCATGGTACAATGAGGATTTAACTACTACGAATTCTTTACCCATTTTATGAAGGTGTCAGACTATATCTATCCTCTTCCTTATAAAAGAGACACTAGACTTGCACAGGCCGTGGGGGTGCAACCATCTACACAGGTTCGTGGGGAGCAAGTAGATACACCCAGTGTGATGTAGGGGCCACCCATGTTGGAGACTCCCTTGACCGTGCCGGTTGACATTTTAGTGAAGAGAGTGGAGCATACCCCAATAGTGTCATCTGTTGAGGTGGTGACCAGGGTTGTGTCCAAGTTTTTGGGTGATAAGCAACACACAACAGATGGATGAGGTGTCAGGAGACGTATCCACCCTTGATGAGGCACCAAGAGATATAAAGGTATTAGACGATGGTCACACATAATAGTGTCATCAGTTTCAGGCTAACCTTATAGCATTAAAAAGAAGGTCATGACAGTATGAGAGGCTATTTTGTAGCAGAGCGAGAAGCTGGAGGGCATGAGAGTGGGTTGTGCCGAGTCAGCGACCAAGTTGGCTCACATTAGGGAACAATGGGATTCCCTAATGGTACAGTTAGAGGGCACATTGGAGCGTCAGAGCAACCATCTTTAGGCATACATAGACGGGGCTAGCAACACTGTTGGGTCACCTTTGGCCATTGGAGATGTTGACCATGTCAGCCCCCATTAGAATTTTTGGCCATTAGCCTCGCTCGAGCCTTTTAAATTTCCTACCATGGCCTAAGGAATTCATTTTTTGCTTACCGTTACCTTTCCAGCCCCCAAAAATGCACAGAAAGGGCCACAAATGCGTACTCGAAGTCATAAGAGGTTCAGCCCCTTTTAGTCCTAGCCCCCTATATCTTATTGTCTATGTGACCAGGACTCAGGACCGAGCATTAGTACCCAAGGTGCTTACCATATATATCTATCGGGTGCACTCTGAACCGTTCGATCAAAACGTGAATCAACGGCCCAAAGTCTCATTTGACATGATGGTCCCCGCCGCACCTTACTCCAAAACCGACGTGTTTTCATCGCACCACTTATCCAGAGTAGGCGGTATTCCTCAAAACGGAGTGATTCCACTCAGTGCTCGCCACGCGTCCTAGCGTACGGCTCCCATACCGCCCTCCATCGTGCATTAATGTTCGGTCAAAGTCATGTAGTGATATGAACGTGAACCGTCAGATCTGTGGGCCTCCATCCGATGGTGGTCGCTTTTCGAAGTTGCGCGAGTGTTAGTCCTAATGTACAGTGCCCTGGGCCCGCAGTTTAGCGTCCTCTGATGTGTTTTAGCCGTTGATCTCCGCCGAGATCAGACGGTCCACATTCAGTCATATACCCGCCATTGACTTTGTACCACCACGTCACCCCCCCCTCCATACAATCTGTCGTGCGTCCACGCGTCATAACTCCCACGTGTTCATCACATTTTTCTCCACCATTCATATTCTCAATTCGTAAGTCATATTTTAACATTTTACATTAAAAACTCTTGCCAGTCCATCCTTCACTGTTTCAATGTATTTTTCCGCCACCCTGCATCATTTCGCCATTCCGCCAGCCTGCACGACTGTTTCCATTCATCCCACCACAATCCTCCATCCCTGCGTCTAGTTTTCCTTAACATGTTTGTGGATTTTTGCAGGTTTACAGTGACGGATAATTTCCATTATTAGCAGCCTCCACTACAGAGGCCGAGACCGCTTCAGAGGAAAATTTTTCCAGTGGCCAAATTTATGTAGAAAGTCCCGGGTAGCTGCTGCGACATGACTTCTATTAAAAGAAGCAAGGGTAAAATATATCAAACCCTCCAGAGGCATTCAAGAAACAGATTGCGCAGGTAGAGATATTAGTGGAGCAACAGAGAGATAGCAGGAAATGATCAAGAAATTCAACGTTCGGCATTGAAGATCTTAGGCTTTAATTCAAAGTTAGAAGACAGAGGGTACAACGCACAAAAAACAATGCCCTCCATGTTTTATTTCATCAGGATTTTCCCTTCAGGAAAGGACAGATTATTTATGGGATTTCATCCATACGTTATGTTCCTGAAGAGGCTTTCACCTAGCACATTTATTTCAAAGAACAGGCAGCAGAGTACTCATAGCACTTCAGCGCCGTCAAACAGTATGGGCGTGCACCGTCTCCACCATTTTGTTTTAATTATGCAATTAAACGTTCAACACCCACCACTTTTACTAGGTTTTGGTTTCTTCTATAAAAACCATGAAGAAATGCTTTGTAAGGGTTCCAGATTTTTATCAGAAAATTATGCAGTGAAAGGTTTTTTTATATACTGTTTGTAAAACTCTTGTATGAAGGCTCAGAGCCCATAGGGTCTCAGAGAGGAGGAGTTCTGTCTGTCAAAGAGGATTCTGGTCTTTGGTATTTCACAGTCTGTAACTCTCTTTATATGTTATTTAATATATCATTTCATCTCATCCATCTTTCCTGTATCATGTTTTGGAATGCGAGTGGCTCACTGATTTCTGGTAAGGATTCATCCTAGTTGATGCCCATACTCGGATCCGTCAAGGGCTTTAAATATGGCTCATGCATGATATTCTGTTTCATTACTCATCTGAACCGTAATTCTGCTATATTAGTTGCTTTGGGAGGATGCTTTTAAAATGCTATTATCATGTATGGATTCTTAGATTGGTAAGCCCATGCATGGTGGTATTGTATATCTGGGTATCAGCTCAATGTTAACTAATATCTTCTCATTATTTCTTTCACTACATACACTTTCTGATAATTTATGTCTGTGAAGTATTTCTGAATCGGCCCGCTTTGCAGTAAACTGTCTCTGAATTGTCTGTTGCTTTTGTATTAGAGTTCTGCATCTTGCCTCTGCAGTATCTCTTTCTCTGTGTCAGTTTCTGAGGGTTTGGTCCCATTCTATTTCATTTACCTATTTACAGGAGATAGCATGTGAGCTGGAGCTGACAACTTCATACAAAATATTATATGCTCCTTGCTATGCTAAGATGTCCTAGGCACTGGTCTATCAGAAATCTAGGCTATCTCTAGGAGCTACAACAAGAGAGAGAGAGACAAATCTACCTAGTCAGATCTCATGCGTTAACATGGATAGCGGTATGAGACGACCTGAATTGCGTGCGGTGTAACATCTTCATGTTGGCGTTGTTATATGCGTGGGAGTTCATGCATTTGATCCCCCACTTGGGGTTGGATGGTGAGTGATTCTAAGTTGGTACCTGGTGGAGTGGGCTATGGAGATGGTGGTGGACCCAGGTGTAGCTCAATAGGAGTTTCCAGGCACTGGGGATACCATAATCCCAGAATGGCATTGGGATCCGGGCGAGACTACCCATCACTTTCCAAGTATTCTGCTTGACTACGACCTCGATGGTACAGTTGACCTAGAAATTGAGCGTGCACATTCGCTAGGGGAGTTTCGGCCAAAACCAGTGGAAAACCAGTTTATGGATAGACTTCTTGAGTTATCGTGGTATGACGTTTGTACATAGGGTCACAGGGTGATCCACATACTCTAGCTGGAGTTTTTTGGAGGAGGTGGCATTGACTAGCCACCAGATGGTGCCTTGCATGGGGCTGGGGATTCTTCACCTTTGTATGGGGCACAGAGGTTGCGGAGGAGTAGAGCAGTGGTGGCTTCACTACTGACACCTAGGGAGATTCACTTCTTGGGTCCCTTAGGGAGGATTTGGAGGGGAGATCCATTCATTGGAGAGTATGGTGATGCGGCGGTGGAGGTCATGGTACAAGTCGGGTGTGGGCCGACGCATATGGACACAAATTTCAGCCATCACATCTAGGGATGTGTAGGAGCATCTAGTGTTAAGCAGTGGTTTGCAGATGAACATGGAGATTCATGGGGATAAGTCATAGTATGTCGGACTGCGTGGTGGAGTAGGAGTAGCTCACATAATATTGAGTACCCGCGAGGAGTGTCAAGTACGATGACACATGCAGAACATGAGGTGATACAGGATCGGAAAACAGTAGCAGGAGGTATCCATCGATGTACAACAGTAGGCCGTGGTGTACAGTGGCATGTCTAGGAGTACATGGATGATCGGTGGTATGCGAGAGTGTATAGTGCTACACAATGGGGTCTTTAAATGTCACCTCAAGGGAGATTCATGGATAGAGACACCATACATACCTTTGGGAATATTCATCCCAAGATTGATATAAACACAAATGAGCGATACTTTATGGTATCCATGGGGACTCACATGTTTGACCCTCTTCTACATCACTTACAGGCGCAATTGTTTTTGTTGTTTTCGTTTGGCACTCTAGGCATGAGCAACAAGGGACAAGGAGCTCACCCAAGACATTTGGATGACACTCTGCACACTAGGGGAGAGACTTCTCAGTAGTAGCATTGGGTCAGTGTGCTAGTTGAAAACCATAGGTTGGGGTATGATATGATCATTTGCAGGGGTGGCATATCATTCATAATTGAGCCTACGCTTGGGGAACAAGTCACGCGGGAGACATGTATCACTCTTTTCTCAGGGCGTGTCGTGACCATGTATGAGAAGAGGATACTTGGTACGACCTAGGTAGCATCCTAGTACGTATATGGGCTCCAAAAATTGTATTGGCACATTATCAAGAGGGCGGATGGAAGACCCAGTGGAGATGGTTGGCAAGAACAGGAGGAATCCACATACCCTGAGTCGATTGCGAGTATTAGATACCCATATATTGGTTGCATTTTGGGGGTAGCTATTCAGCACATGTGGCTTCCAGCGGTCATCAGTAATACATGGTGGCAGGCAGAGGGAATATTAGCATCCATAATATTATCCCATGATATATGGACCCTCTATATTGATCACATGTAGAGACTAGAGATGAGACACGAAGAGATTCCTTTAGTTGTGAGAGCTATGTCGCATCAGATCCTATGGGATGCAAATATTATATTTGATTGATAGATCATTTTTCCTCGTGATGGTTAGAGTCATGACATAGAGTGATCTAGTTCACTATTTGGTTGGCATATGGGGGTACATAGAGGCCTTGATAGGATGGCGAGGTAGGCTTTCTCTGTTGTTGCATAGGCTCAAAGTTAGATTTGGAAGGGTAGATATTGGAATCATGGTGATATCTGGGTGGGATGAGATTGGATCTCACATACCTTCTGCCACTAGGCCTCAGGAGAGGAGGATACATTCTACACATGGCAGTGAGTGTGTCATAATTAAAGTAATGCAGCTTCGTCATAGTGGCACCACTCTAAGTTTGGTAGGGGACATGATCATCATCAATATTTACAGCTCAATAAACCTTAGGGATGAGCTAGATACCATATGGGAGATCATGCAGATCTTCCATGGATTTAGCGAGTCCCTGATGGCATGGGGAACTTCAGTAGCATGGCAGATGGGCCAACAACATGATATCCAGAGAAGATCACGTGAGCAAGACACTATCTCTACAAGGATTTGGTGGTATCTTCGAGGGTTTACCCTTGGAGTCCATGGGATGGACTACTTGGTAGGGAAACTTCATGAGGAGTTAGGCATAATGCCATATTATCATGATTCCCTACTCATTGATGGTGTGTAGAAGGCTTCTGCTATTTATGCCTGGCAGGATGGTGAGTGGAGCAGAGGGAGTTTCATGCTAAAAATGATGGCTTGGGATCTTGGTATTGAGGGATCCTTTCATATCGGAGCGATGCAAAGGTCAGAGATGATTCAGTGGTGCATATGGGACCCTGGCACATTTTTTCAGTGACAATGGGAAGTGTAAGCTAGAGAGGAGGCTTGTTTAGGAATTGCATGAGGACAATCAATTTTTGGTGGGGATGACTGTAATATTCCTAATTAGCAATTCTGCTAACCAAAATATTAATTTTGGCCAATTTTGATATTATTGTAGTTGTGGCTTAGGAAATGTATATTTGGGGGCCCAAAATTAGGCCTAGGAAACTATATGTGTCTAGAAATTAGGTTGAGTCGAAATATTGCAGCAATAGTGGAGGATGGGACTCAATGAGGAGAAACTACAAACCACATGGAGGCAACGCAATCATTGGTGCGTATTGGAGGCTAGAGGCACAAGGTGTGGCCCAAGATAAAATTTGGCATCATTAAATTAATAGGAAGCATGAGGCTTATTCTTGGCATTCATTCATATATTTCAAATTTGTCTTTGACAAGAGCACACTTGAGTAGTGAGCCAAGTCTGCATGTGTTATTCGGCACACGGGTGTCTCCGAGTGGACATCCCAGCCTTTGCTCCGGTGGACTTCGAGTGCTAGCCCAAGGAAGGTGTCTTACCATAGCTTGATAATTTCCAGTAGTAGGAGATTCATCCACAACACAGTCATCACTTCAGCAGCGCAGTGGCATCCATAGCAGTGCAAAGGCTGTGTAGTCAGTGAGGAGCATCACTCCAGGAGCTTGAGGAGTGAAGGAGATTTGGTGGGGAGGCTTGGAGCTTCCTAACGGGAAATATCATGGCATTTTGGAGACTTCCAGCAACAAGATTTATAGGAGGATCGATTTACGCAGTAGCGCAAAGAGCCAAGCCCAAGTGGGCCAATTTACGAGGTCAAGCTTTGGGTGAACGCTTTCAAGGTTTTCCTAGGTTTATTGAGGAGAAGCCAAGATTAATTTGGAAAAATTTTCTAGGTAGGTTTGAGGAGTCAAACAAAGATCCTAACTCATCCAGCAACTAAAGGAGCTAGGGGAGATTGGGCTGAAATTCTGGGGTCAACATTTAGCCAATTCATTCATGGGTTTTTGTGGGTTTATTGGGTAGAGTCTAGGGTTAAAGTCTCGAAATTTTCTTAGTAGTGTAGCAAGCCCTAGTAGCATTTATTCAGGAGAAACAACAACATTTATAGCAGATTGCAGCGCAGAGCTACAACCATACAACGTACCATCAATGGGGGATTTCAACATTGATTCAGAGGAATTCTCTAGCTTGCCTTGAGAAAGCCCAAGTGCATTCATTCTAGCACCACCATTGTACTCATTTCCAACAAATTAATAAAATAGCTCAGCTCAGTTTCATGGCTCAATTTGTGTTCTAATGGCATGATTTTTATTTGTTGTTGTTTAATGTCTCTTGATGCCTGTTATTACTGTAATTTACCGTTAGGAATATTACAGAAACCTTCTAGAGGAATTTGGTGGAACTAAATGAAGTTTTTTGGAGTCCAAAAATATCACTTGTGAAAACCTCATGGTTCTATCCTACACTCGAAGACCATTATAATGGTTCAAGAAAGATGTCAATCAGATTTCATATGCAAAATTTATGCCTTTAGAAGTTGACCTTCCAATTCAACCACCATGGTTCGAGAGGATGCCACACTAGCCCTCGTTACTCTTACAAAAGGGGCTAGCCATGTGTGGACTTTGAATAAGAATCTGGAAGGCACAAAGTTGTAACTCTAGTTGAAAGTTGAAGATTTCAAAATTGACCCCTAGTTGGCTACCAGGTTATGTTAAAAACTAGGCCACTAGAAGGAGTAGGGGTTCCATTCTATTCGATTGTACCTTATTCCATAGTAGATTATAAAAACTAGGTGTGGGAGTTAGAGAGCATAATATAGGGGGTTAGTGTTCTGTAATAGCCTCATAGGCCACAACTCTTAGGTAACTTCATATAGAGTGCATTCTTCTTTATACATGCATTTTCCCACTATAAGTAGAAAAGAGAGGACAACAACCTCACCTTCCAACTAGGTTTTCTCTTGTAAGGGTTTCCCATAAAAAATATTCCTATTCATTATGGATGGTATGTGAATGAATTTTTTGTTCTCTATTTTTTTCATTTTATCTATTTCATGCATAAGCACAAATTCAATAATTAACCTATATGCAATCTAAAGGAATTTAACATTCATAGTATAGATTTCAGTTTATTTTATTATATATGTTGTGAAAAATTGGCAAGTGGAATATCCATTGCAACTTACAAATCATATTGGTGTTAGAGAAAGTATTTTTGAGGAATGTCATAGGAAGTTGTAGGGGATCCAAGAAGTTGTTTAAGAAAAATGTCGCAAACCCATAACCACGGCCAATGACTTTGTTGACAATAACCATGATTTAGTAGAAGAGATATTTGTGTGGCTAGAAGTGCAAGCTATTGATATCAACCATAATATGAAACTCCTCATAGAAACTTTAGCAAACAAGCATGGAATCAGAGAAGATGAAGATTCCAACTTAGAGGTCATATTAGAGGGTAACTCATAGGATCATGAAGATCCAGAAAGTCAGTCAAGGAAGTAACTCGAGCAAGAGTAGTCGAGTTTGAGTATTCTTACCCATTAATAGTCCCTGTTCAAGATTGAATAAAATATTGACACAAAGTCATATCAAGGTGACACAAAGTCCCTATTCAAGATTGAATAAAATATTGACACAAAGTCATAAAATATTGCATCAATTACACGTATATTTTAGCATTCACCATATAGATATGGAGCATAAGATATAATTTTCTAGGTTGAATTTAGAGGGCCATGCCCTAATCTAGTGGGAAATCCATACATAGACACTTAGGCTAGAGGGTGATTACCCAGTGAATAAGTGGGAGGACTTCAAACCCATCTTGAAGTCTCAATTTTACCCTATCATGTAAATAGAGGACCGATGGATTCAATGGCACTAATTCAAGCAAAGAAGGGGGGAAAATGTACAAGATTATGCCACTTAATTAAGGAATATGACATTAATGTTGTGTATCTCTCCCAATATCTCATATGTACTCCAAAATTATCTAGGGGATCTACACAACCATCCGCGAAAGTAGGTGATGTTGTTCAAGCGAAGGAAAATGGATGAGGCTTATGTACATGAATAGTACCTGGAAAGCATAGGCCAAAAGGAATGGAATTCATGTGGTTTCAAATAGAAAGAGTACCTTGAAGTTTATAATGAAGAGAAGAAGAAGTGGAAAGGGGCGAAGGATAAGAAGACAACAACCATTGCGCATTAGTGCAAGGATCCTAGAAATCATTGCAACCACTACAAACATTAAAACCATTGTAACATTTATGGTCATATTGAGAAGAAGTGTTGGAAATTACATCCTGAGTTGAACTTGCCAACCCATAAGAAGGATGGGAAGAAAAAAAATATTATCTCCATGGATTCGAGAAATTAGGTGGAAAGTAACTTTGATGTGGATGAGAATATTTTTTGCACCTTACTGCAAAAGGAAGTGAATTTGAATATATTTCATCAATATGAAGAGAAGGAGATGACCAAAATCTTCCATATTAAGATACAAGTCAAGAAGAAAAAGATAGATTCCTTCTTCAACTTAGGTTCATAGGCTAATCTCAAGTAGATGACCTAGTCAACAAAATTGGATTGGAGGTTCATAATCATCCTAGCCCATATCCATTGGGATGGGTAAATAATGATGTCGAAATTAAAGTAACAAAATGGTGTAGAATAAATTTTTCTTTTAGTGATGATTATATTGATGAAGTAGAATTGGATGTAGTACCACTTGATGTATGTGGAGCCATGTTTGGAAGTCCCTAAATGTATATGTGGGATGCAAGCTTTATGCGAAGAGCTAACCAATATTGCCTTCTAAAATATGGGATATCATTCAACATCAATGTGCACAAAGGAAAGTCCAAAATTTCACTTATAAGTACAAATAAAGCTAAGAAATTCATTAGTTATGCAATAAATATGGTTTACTATTCTTAAGAGAAATTAATTATGGTGAGGAGTCAATAAGGGCAATGGCATCCTTGGAGGGATGTAAAAAATAACATAAACACAAACTAGAAGGGTTGCTACAAGCGTAAAGGGGAGTTTTCCAAGAGCCTAAAGGGATACCATCCAAGAGGGAAGTGGTGCACAAAATCCAATTATTCTCAAACACTCCATTTCCAAATATTGGGATGTAGAGATAGTCCATTCAAGAAGAAAGTGAAGTGAAGAAGTTTCAGAAACTATTAGAATATGGTTTTATTTGACCAAGTAGCTTACCCTTGCGGGTCACCCATCATAATTGTACTAAGGAAGGATAGGACTTGGCGAATATGCATTCATTATGGAGCATTAAATAAGATTACAATGAAGAATAGGTACCCCTTTCCTAACATTGATGATTTGTTAGATTAGTTGTAGCACGTGAAGTACTACACCAAGCTAGATTAAAATCAGGCTATCACCAACCACAAGTCAAATAAGAAGACACCTAGAAGACCATATTCAAAATGAGGGAAGATTTGTGTGAGTGGTTATTCATGCCATTTGTTCTATACAATGCACCAACTATGTTCACGAGACTAATGGATGAAGTACTACACCCTTATGTAGATTAATTTTTTTATGTCTTATTTGGATGATTTATTGACTTCTAGTGCTACCTAGGAGGGCTGCATTTCACACTTGATGCAAGCGATGGAGACTTTGAAGAAGCACCAGCTACTGGAAAATATCAATAAATGTGAGTTTGCATAGAATTATTTTGTGTTTTTAGGCTATATGATTGGAGGAGGGAAGCTTAAGATAGATTCATACAAATGTATCTGAAGTTATAAGTTTCATTGGTGCACCACTACATGCTATAACTATGAGTGGAAATATCTTCTGATGGGGGAATGAGTAATAGAGGAATTGTCATGAAGTTTGAAGAGAAAAAGCATTCGAGCACTAGTTCTCCATGGGAGAAATATTGATTCAAGGAGGAAGGCATGTATGCTACCATTATGAAGTATATCATGGGGTACTAGCTTTCAAAAAGTGGAAACACTATATGATGGGAAAGGATACCATTGTCCACATAGATCACCAACTACTATAGTAGTCCCAAACTAAGCTACAAAAAACCAAACATTACAAGTGGATGGG
Source organism: Pinus albicaulis (assembly GCA_034641835.2). Taxonomy (NCBI): domain Eukaryota; kingdom Viridiplantae; phylum Streptophyta; class Pinopsida; order Pinales; family Pinaceae; genus Pinus; species Pinus albicaulis. The sequence goes on along the minus strand of CM076580.1, from coordinate 1,005,009,805 downwards.
GTTTTTACAATAATTTCATTTAGTCATGAAGTACAAGAAGGGAAGCATAAACAACTTGGATGGAATTTTTTCAAGGCCACCCACATCAAAAGGTACAATGTTAGAAACTCTTATGCACATGGATCCTACATCCATGATTCATATAGAGAGGAATATATAGAATGTGAGGAGTTAGAGGATATTTTTTATTAGCTGCAAGGCCTGAATCTTGCAAAAAATGGTGGAAACAAAATTGACTATTATATCCATAATGGGTTATTGTATAGACTAGACAATATTTATCCTTGAAAGTGAAAAAATGAAAATTATCATAGAGGTTTTTACCTCTAAGGTTGTATATTATTTTGGTATTAGGAAGACAATTACAAACTTACAAAGGTTTGTGTGTTGGCCCAAAAAGTAAGAATATGTAGCAAGTCTCATTAGTGGGTGTATGCTTTGTTATAGCAGAAGGACTAATAATAGGAAACAAGGCCTTTACCATCACTTACCAATACCCCTCATACTTGGGAAATAAATTCCATGAACTTTGTGGGAGGCTTACCAAAAGATATGAAGAGGTATGAATGCATGTTTGTGGTATTTAATAAATTCAACAAGATGTGCATTTGCATTCCCTATAAAAATATCATCAAAGGGAAAGAAGCAACAAAATTGTTCTTTGAATAGGTTTAGTGTTTACTCAACTTAGTGTTCCTAAATTGATGTCATAAATTGTCAACCAGGGCTAGTAAACTGTTGAAGTGAAGTGCACTATATGTGCCTAGGTATCTTCTTCCTTCTTCGTTGTGTTTAGTGTTTTTGGTTTTGTGTTTTTATGCTAAGAGGAAAAGAACTAAATTGTTGGCAAAGAGAAGTTATTGATCACACTAAAACAGAACAAAACCTACTCTCAACTATGTATGGCACTTAAGAACATAAAATGCTAATCCACAGATTGTAAAGCTTGACAAGAAAAATAACTCATAACATTAAACTCAGTCCAATTCATTTCATTAGAAGTATGTTGGAACAACTTGAGAAAATGATAAGTTTGATGCAATGAAGTTCTCTATAGTAAACAACAACTTACAATATCACAGAGAAAATCTCATCCATAGTTAGGAATTTGTTGGAAAATTTTGAGAAAAGATTATCTGCAACATAGTAAGGAACCCTATGCTAAAATGACTTATGACACTAAAATTAACCCATTCTACCACTCAAAATGTTACTATTAAGCCTCATTCAAGGGTTAGAGATCTCTTGGAATAGCTTTGGAAAAAGGCTGTTTGTAAAATTATGAGAAATTACAGAACAATCAAGAACCCAAAATGATATAACTAATTCTTGTCCATATGATAATGATGTGTTAGAAGAGATTAAGAACAAGAGCAGCTTGTAAAATAATGAGGGTCTTTTAAGTCTAATTAACAGAACTAGAATGCAATTAACTAATAAAAACTTGAAATACAATGAACAAAACTGAACTAAAATGCAATTAACCTCCGAAGTACTACAGCTCTATCTCATGCACGTGTTAGTGATATATTGGAACAATTCATGAGAACATGATTGACTGTAATATTCGATGTAAGTAGACATAAAACATGATGCTCAGAAAACTGCCTAAACTAAGAATAAACAGAGTTAAAAATCACTTATCTAGAAAATATGCACAAAGCCTCTCAGACAGTAGGGGCCCTCTACCATCAGATTAGCACACGAATCCTTAACTCCTTAACATTGCCTCAAATCATGCATCAAAGTTGTACTTCTTTCATTAAAGGAAAAAAATGCTCAGAAATAGAGTATCACAGTCTTTTGAGAACTTAACAACAAAACATCAACTAACTAACTGTCTCTCGGTTCACCGAGTTATTCTTATAAGCAAAATACATAACTGTCATTGAGTAGAAATAGGCATAGGTGTATTTTTCAATCAAAATCGAATTAGAACTCCTGTTGAGGACTCGTACTTTGCTGAAGACATCTGCAGAGTCCTTGTCCTTGTAGAAGTCTACTTCTTAGTTTTGGCTTCCTCCACGTGCATAACCACTTGCAGATTTTTGCTCAGACTTCGTAGAGGGCAAGGAATGATGTAGGAGAGTTTTGGAATTTAAGCATATGCGTTTTTCCTTGAAATGACACCTGTAACTTGTGTGAACATAAAGATGGTTGTGGAATATGCGACTAGCTACAAAATGGCCGCATTCTGTAGCTAAGTCTGATAAAAAATCACTATGACAACAAAACCACAAAATTTTAGTAAGTCAATCATTGCAGGCATTCTTAAAGTAACTTTAATCATTCCTATTGATCTTTTAAGCCTATAACTAATAAAGGACAAATGGAATGAAGTGAAATTTGGTGAAAGAAAAGGACATCTTTGGGGCTCAACATACCCCCACTGCAAAGCTTTTGCATGTCCTCATGCAATCAATCCATGTATTCTGAAACTTCTGCTAGGACATCTAACTTCCTTTTTCTACTTTGCTTGTTGTTCAATGGCATCCTAGGCTTCCTTATGACCAATTTGAACCTCAGATTTATAAGTGCCCTGCTCAACTTTTTGTTTTTCTTCTTCAACTTCTCACTAGCCTTGTACAATTTTTCCATTTGCAGAGAGAGAGTTGTGTTCATATCACTTTTCAGCTTGACTTGCTCCCTTAAAATTTCATTTTCATTTTTTATATGCCTATTAAGTATTTCCAATTCATATTTATCTCTTCTTAGCACTTCAATTGAAGATTCTTGTGGGCTAGGAGTTCTTCCTCTGTTTTTTTTAGGCTCTCTTTTCTAATGACTCAACATAATTATAGATTTATTGTTGGGCTGGGTCTACCTCCGGAGTTCCTCCATCAAGATCTTCTTCGTACTGGTACTCAGGAGATCTGTCAGTTGGTGTCTCTTCATCTTCAATATCTATGATTCTTGTTTGCTTAACTCCAGTCTTCTTCAATATGCCTCTAAGCCTATGGCTTATTCTTAGTTTAGATGGTCCCTCACCTCTCTCCTTAGCATACTTTCTTATTATCTTCTCCTTTTTAAGCTGTTTCTTGATTTCAGCCAATTTTTCAGAGATAATCTCCTCGTTGTCTTCTTGTATGGATTTACCAGTTTTAATTTCAACATATTTGGAAATTTTTCCTCTCCTGCTTCTTCTTACAAGTTTTCCTTCAGATGGAGTTTCTTTAGGTTCTTCAAAATGATTCCTCAAGAGGAACTCATCCCAACTGTCTCCCACCTTTTTTAAATGATGCTCAATTAAGATTTTAACTAGGCCATGGTGATATAGGGTGGTTTCCAAGAACTGAACCCTCTTTTGGACATTAGAAGACATTCTCTTTAGGCTATGAAGTAAGAAAAAAGGTAAATTGATTTCTTCATCTAGGAAATGCATCATAAGTCGAATGTGATAAACATATAGGGTACCGAACCTTCCCTCACAAGTTATAAACTTTTGCAGAATTAGCAACATATTTCGCCATTTATTCTTTAAGGCTGAACTAGGAATGCCTTTCTTGAAAACTGAGATATCCATACCTGGTGTTTTTAGCATCTGCCTCCATGCTTCACCTTGCCTTGGTAACTCTGTTGCTTCTACTATAAAGGATTCTGTGATAATGAACTTGACATCACCTATTTCAACTTCTGACCCGTTGAATGACCGGGAAAATGACTTGGTGACCTCCTTATGAAACCCATTGAACTTCTCCAAAAACTGTAGCCATCCAACCTCCTGTAACATCTCTCTAATTTGTGGGTAACCTTCTAGATATTTGGTTCCGACTGGTTCAGACCTTACAATGAGTCCCATGGATTCTTTTCTCAATCTTCAATTTACTGCTCCGTCACTGCTCTCCTATTCAAGGTAAAAATGGCTGTAGAAGGTTGTTTTCACCCCAAAGATGACTTCTCTGTTTCTGCAGACAAGAATTGGCTACGGAAAAATGACATGAAGTGGATATGGAATGAGTGAAATACGATGAGGGTAAATCATACGAATAAATGAGTTTGAGAGCTGTCATGAAGTAAAATACCACGGAGAAATCCCATGAGGATTTCAAAATCATCACTGAATATTTCGGGTTAGTGACGTGACCTAATAGGTCACTTCAAGTACTAACCGTTAATTTTTAATAAATGATGATTTGATATGGCGGAATGGAAGGGATTTGTCCAAGGATTTTATGATAGGCTTGATCAATATGAATAATCAAAATAACTTTATGAAACATACATATAACTTAACCATACTACAACTTTCATAATCTGTTATCATAATAATTTCACAATTTTACCTTAGCCCTTCTTTCGATTTTTTTTTTTTGCTTTTTTCAATATGCTTGGTCTTTCCTTTGAAAATCATTGATCTTTCAGTCTTCATAATCCATTTGATTTTTCTTGTTGACATAGGTGTGCAGGATCAATTTGCTACTGAACACATGGTTGCTGGATAGTTGGCTGCAGAATGTCTGGCTGCAGAATGTACCTGTGAAAGCTTTGAAACATGGAATGAAATGTTTTGAAATATGGATGAAATGAAGTATAAGATGAAAATGGATCATGAACTATAATGGAATGAAACATGAATGAAGTGGAATATGATGGAATGAAGTAGATCACAAATGCGAAGTGAAATGAAATATGAAAAGTGGTCTGCAACTTATGATTTGTAATACTCAATTGCAGAAAGAGATCAATTTTGAAAATCTGAAATGAAAATGAAATGGATCATGAAATGGAGTGAATAAAGTATGGATGAATGGAGTGAATGGAATATGGATGAAGTGAGATGTGATGAAGTGAAATGGATCATAAGTGGAATGTGATATGTAAAGTGGGCATGCACTTATGATTTTATGATACTTGTTTGCAGGAAAAGAACAATTTTGAAAAGTTAAAGTGTCAGAAGGATTCTGATTTTCACTTTATATTTTCTGTATAAACATGCTAATCAATGATTAGTTTTCATGTTTATACTTTATTTATTTTTTTATTTTTATTTATTTTTTCATCTGATTTCAGAAAATACAATTAAGTTGATGAAGAAGAAGGATTCTTCTTCATTAACTTCACATCAATGTTCTCTTGGAATCTCTTGACAAATTATTCTCTTGAAAGTGGCTTATGATACAGCTTCAATCTATGACCATTTACAAGAAAAGTGACATTCTCTTCATCTATTGTCCTGATTTTTATTGCTCCATTGTCAAAAATTTTCACAATTTCATATGGTCCAAGCCAATGTGTTTGGAATTTACCTTGAAAATATTTGAACTTTGAATCAAACAAGAGGGCCCAGTCACCTTCTTTGAATTTATTTTCCTTAATGTACTTATAATGCCATCTAGTCCTTTGCTGTTGGACTATATTTGTTCTTTGGACTGCATCCTATCTGATCTCATCCAATTCATTAATATGCTCCAATCTATGATTTTGTGCTTCTGTTAAATCAAGTCCTAACTGGACTGCCATTTTAAAAGTTTGAATCTGAAACTCTATGGGAAACAAGACTTGTTTTCCATAAACAAGTTCATAAGGAGTATGACCTGTTGTGCTTCTCCATGTAGTTCTATAGGCCCACAAGGCTTTAGGAAGCCTATCTGCCCAATCTCTTCTATGTAAATGAACAGTCTTTGTTAGGATCCCTTCAATGACCTTATTAGTAGATTCCGCTTGACCATTTGCTTGTGGATGATAGGGAGTAGATTTTCTGTGTCTGATTTTGTAGCTCTCCACCATTTGTTCCACTAGCCTTGATGTGAATTGAGCTCCTTGATCTATAACAACTTCTCTTGGGACACCAAAACGAGTAAAAATATCCTCAAAAAGAAAATTAACTACAAATGCTTCAGTAGCAGAAATTAATGGCTTGGCCTCTATCCATTTGGTAACATAATCAGTGCAAACTAATATATATTTATTTTGTCTTGATAGAGGACTAATAGGTCCTACAAAATCTAAAGCCCATTTCTCAAAAGGTTCAATATGTACCTGAGGCTGTAATGGAATTTCACCTAAAGGGGAAGGTTTCCCTACCCTTTGGCAACTGTCACACCTTTTGACATACTTTTTAGCATCTTTAAAAAGGGATGGCCAATAATATCCCAAATGAAGGATCTTATAAGCTGTCCTTTTATCAGCAAAGTGTCCACCACAAGGTTCATCATGACATGCCTTAAGGATCTCAGGCATCTCATCTTCTCGAACACATCTCCTAATGATAAAGTCTGGACCTGTTTTGTATAACTCATTAGCAACCCATGAATATTTTGCACTGTCATAAATGATCTTTCTTTTGTCTCTTGCATTCATTATTGAAGGAAATTTTCCCGAAACTAGATAATTAGCAATGTTAGCAAACCAAGGAGTTTGAGTAGAAATTGCAAACAGATATTCATCAGGGAATTGATCTTCAACTGGAGTGTTGTCTTTAATGTTTTGGAGTCTAGATAGGAAATCAGCTACGGTATTTTGTTTTCCAGGCCTATCCAGAATGGTAATGTTGAATTCCTGTAAAAGCAATAACCATCTTATGACTCTGCCATTAGTAATTGATTTGTTCATTAGATATTTAATTGCAGAGTGATCTGTAGTTTCATAGCCTGTTATATAGTGTCTGAATTTATTTATGGCATGAAAAACAGCTAATAACTCTTTTTTAGTTACAGTATAATTTAACTCTGAAGGAGTCAAATTTTTAATTGTATAGTAGATGGCATAAGGAATCAGATCTTTTTGTCCCAATACAGCTCCTAAAGCTGTATCTGAGGCATCTGTTGAAATATAAAAAGGTAATTTCCAGTTAGGTCCCCTTAAAATAGGTGCTTCAGAGAATTTTGTTTTCAGGGTCTCAAAGGCTAACTGGCAATCAAGATTCCATTTGAATTCACAGTCCTTGGTAAGTAATTTGAAAAGTGGAGATGCTATCTTGGTGAAGTTTTCTATAAACCTTCGATAATATCCTGTAAATCCTAGAAAACTCCTAACATATTTTTGACAACTTGGAACATATAAGTTAGAGATGACTTCAACTTTTGACTCATCAACTCTAATCCCATCCCCTGAAATGTGATGCCCCAACACAATTCCTTCAGTAAACAACATAAAACACTTCTCATGACTTAGTGAAAGATTTGCTTCTTTACATCTCTTTAAAAATTTTTCCAAGTTTGCTAAGACTTCTTCAAATGTGTTTCCATAGACTGTGAAATCATCCATATACACCTCTACACAATCATGTATTAGATCTGAAAAGATTCCTAGTACTGCCCTTTGAAATGTTGCAGGTGCATTGCATAGTCCAAATGGCAATACTCGGTAAGCATAGGTACCCCAAGGACAGGTAAATGTGGTTTTGTCTTGATCTTCAAGTGCTAATTGAATTTGATTATAACCACTAAACCCATCTAAAAATGAGAAGTACTTTTTTCCAGCTAATGTATCTAACACCTGATCTATGAAAGGTAGGGGAAAATGATCTTTAAGAGTAGCTTTGTTTAATTCTCGGTAGTCAATACATACCCTCCGTTTACCATTTTTCTTTGGCACAATTACCAAAGGAGAAACCCACTGACTATCTGAAATGGGATAGATAAAGTTGACATTTAACAATTTCTGCAATTCTTCTTTAACAATCTCCCTAAGATTTGGATTCATCCTTCTCTGAGGTTGTCCGATTGGTTTACAATTTTCCTCTATGTAGATGTGATGAGTGCAAGTCTTAGGGCTTATCCCTTTTATATCAGTGTACTCTCATGCATATGCAGAAGAATGTCTCTGTAATATCTTGACTAGCTCTTCTTGTTGAGATTTCTCTAGGTTCTTGTTTATGTTTAAAGTTTTTCCTGGAAATATCTCAATTGCATAACTGCCAAACTTATCCATGGAATAAAGAGACATCTGTCTTGATGATAAAAAATCAATGTTGGATTCTTCTTGAAATTTTTCATGTTTGTATTCCAAAGAGGATTCAAAGTTTTCTAAGGTATTTAGAATCTGGCTATCTTCACTAATTTCTGAAATTGTGAAGAGAGGTTGTATGTCTTCTTCATCCTCAATCCATTGAGTATCATCTAATTTTGTAATTGTTTTTTCTGGAGGATACAAGCTAAATTTCTTGATTGAACTACCATCAGAGATGTACATATCACCGGATCTACAGCTAAAGAAAGCATCAGCTGTAGCTAACCAAGTTCTTCCTAATATAATTGGATGTCCTCCTAGATTATTTTTAGGAGTTAGGATCATAAAATCCACAGGATACTCCCAAGAATCTAGGGACACTGGAATGTCTTCTATTACCCCATCAGGTTTGATCACAGATCTGTCTTCTAATTGTAACAATGTGGGTGTAAAAATAAGATTAGGAAGTTTTAGTTTATCCATGATTTGTCTACTCATGATATTGATTGCTGCTCCTAAATCAATAAGTGTGTTCCATTGATGTGTATTTTAACAACTGGATTTCCTGGGTCTAGATACTTTGGAATAGAAATCTTACCCATCATGATGTCTGCTATTTTTCCTGCCAGTTGAATTTTCTTTGTCTCTTTGATTCTTTTTCCTGTTTTTTTCATGCTCAACTCTTTTATTATCTTTGCTAAGATTGGAATTTCCTTGATAGCTTGTAATAATGGGATCTTAATACAAACATTCCTTAGCTCATCTAGGAAATCATAATTAGGCACCATAATTTGTTTTTCTACACCCCTATCAATTTGTAATCTTTTTGGAAAGGGAGGTGTAGAGGTAGATGTTGATGGCTGCTCTAATATAGGAGTTGAAATTATTGGTTCTTTTTGTTTTGATTTTTCAATATTTGGGTCTTGAAAATGTGTGCTCTCTTCAAGACTTTTATTTACCCGTAGAGAATCTTCCTCAGAGTTGTTTTTATCTTGTATGATTACAGAAGGTTTCTTCTTTTCAAGTATTCTTCCAGACCTAAATCGAACATCATTAAGGTCTAAAGGAGTAATCAAATAGGTTGGAAAATGTTGGCCTTCTATCATGTATGTGTTCTGAGGATTTTTATTGTTGGGGTTTGGTATGGGTTGGGCAGGTAACTGATTTTCTTTTTGAGGAAATGGAAATGGAAGTGGTGGATTTTGATGTTGTGGATTTTGAGGATTTTGTTGAGGAGGGAAATGTGGATATGGTGGATAGGATGGTGGATATTGATAGTACTGAGAGTATCTTCCATAGGGATTTTGTGCTTCTTGTGCCCAAGTTTGAGATTGATTTTGGAATTGGGGCCAAGGTTGCTGCCAAGAATTCCAATTTGGTGGGGGTTGATTATACAGCTGATCATGGAATCCTTGTGTTTGAGGTCCTTCCCAAGGCCGCCTAGAGACAAAATTGAGAGATTCTGTGGAATTTGTAGGGGTTTCTTCTTGAAAGACAACTTTAAGACCAGGAAGTGAAGGAAAACTCTTGGTCTCATGCTTTTTTGAACAAATTACACAAGTCTCTACTATTTTTGCATCCAAAGGGCACTCTCTCAAGGTATGCTTCTTTCTACATTTGGGACAAAAGATTGCTAAGGCATCAGATTCAACTTTTTGCTTGTTTTGTAATTTAAGGGTGTCTATTTGTTCACTAAGACTCCCTAAAATGTGAGATTTGAATTCATCAAGCATATGTCCTATTTCTGCCCTAATTACTGTCCTAGAAGTAGACTTACTTGCCCTTGCAAGAGCAGGGTCTCTTGGTCCTTTTACAGTTTTAGATTTCCCTCTTGAAAGGTTGATACATAATTCAGCTATTTCAGGTAATGTAAGCTGAGATATATCCCCTTTTCCCATCATATTAAGGATATCTAACCATTCATCCCTAATTGTCTTCAACAAGAGAGCTTTCAGAGTATCTTGGTCTAAGTTTTCCATTTTTTCTCTTTTGATGTTATAGTTAAACCTCTCCAACAAATCTTCCAAATTTTCATCCTCTTTTTGTAACATTTTAAACACTTCCTCCTTATGGTTGATTGGCATACAGTAATCCAAATACCTCTCTAGAAATGCATGTTTCATGTCTTCCCATGTCCTAATAGAACTGTTGATCAAACTCATAAACCATTTTAATGCTGCTCCTTTCAATGTTGAAGGGAATAGTTTAAGTTTTTGGGAATCTTGTAAGTAATCATAGGTTCTACACAGGACTTCAAATTCAAATAGAAAGGTTTCAGGATCTTCACTTTTGAGTCCATAGAAGTTTGGAAGGACAGAGGGTGAAATATTTTTCATAGTTGCATTGGTTTCTTCATCTACTATAGGAAACCCAAAAGAGCTTCCCATTTCCCTTCTACCTCTTCCTCTGCCTCCTTCTTCACCTCTACCTCCTTCTCCTTCTGCACCTCTACCTCCTTGTCCTCTACCTCTACCTCTACCCCCTCCAAATAGTGTATGTTCTCCATTAAAGACTCCTCCTCCCCCTTCTTCTGCCATGGTTGATTCTTCTATGGAAGTAGAAAAGTTTATGTCCCTAACAGGGGTTCCTGAATCTTCTTCTAAGACAGGTTCAGCGGATGAAGTGGAAGGTATTTCTGATGGAATATCTGATCTTAAGTCTTCTGGAATTCTATTATCAGTAAAGTATGGGATTTGGGTTTGAGTTGGAGGTGTGCTGCCTCTTGGTCTTGGTGAAACAAGTGGTGTTCTAGGAATCAAGCTTCTGCTTCTTATGAATCTACCCCTTGAGTATCTTTATCTACGCATATCATTGTTTTTGGGAGGTAAGAAACAAGGCTACCTAGTTACACTTCCCCGGAACCGGTGCCAAAATGTCTACTCAACTTAGTGTTCCTAAATTGATGTCATAAATTGTCAACCAGGGCTAGTAAACTGTTGAAGTGAAGTGCACTATATGTGCCTAGGTATCTTCTTCCTTCTTCATTGTGTTTAGTGTTTTTCTAGTGTTTTTGGTTTTTTGTTTTTATGCTAAGAGTAAAAGAACTAAATTGTTGGCAAAGAGAAGTTATTGATCACACTAAAACAGAACAAAACCTAATCTAAACTATGTATGGCACTTAAAAACAGAAAATGCTAATCAACAGATTGTAAAGCTTGACAAGAAGAATAACTCATAACATTAAACTCAGTCCAATTCATTTCATTAGAGGTATGTTGGAACAAATTGAGAAAAGGATAAGTTTGATGTAATGAAATTCTCTATAATCAACAACAACTTACAATATCACAGAAAAAATCTCATCCATAGTTAGAAATTTGTTGGAACATTTTGAGAAAAGATTATCTGCAACATAGTAAGGAACCCTATGCTAAAATGAATTATGACAGTAAAATTAACCCATTCTGCCACTCAAAATGTTACTATTAAGCCTCATTCAAGGGTTAGAGATCTCTTGGAATAGCTTTGGAAAAAAGGTTGTTTGTAAAATTATGAGAAATTGCAGAACAGTTAAGAACCCAAAGTGATATAACTAATTCTTGTCCATATGATAATGATATGTTAGAAGAGATTAAGAACAAGAGCAGCTTGTAAAATAATGAGGGTCTTTTAAATCTAATTAACAAGACTAGAATCCAATTAACTAATAAAACTTGAAACATAATGAACAAAACTGAACTAAAATGCAATTAACCTCCGAAGTACTATAGCTATATCTCATTCACGTGTTAGTGATATATTGGAACAGTTCATGAGAACAAGATTGATTGTAATATTCGATGTAAGTAAACATAAAACATAATGCTCAGAAAACTGCTTAGATTAAGAATGAAACAGAGCTAAAGTTACTTATCTAGAAAATATGCACAAAGCCTTTCGGACAGTAGGGGCCCTCTACCATTAGATTGGCACACGAATCCTTAACTCCTCAAAATTGCTTCAGATCATGCATCAAAGTTGTACTTATTTCATTAAAGGAAAAACGCTCAGAAACAGAGTATCATAGTCTTTGAGAACTAACAACAAAGCATCAACTAACTAATTGTCTCTCAGTTCACCGAGTTATTCTTATAAGAAAAATACATAACTGTCATTGAGTAGAAATAGGCATAGGTGCCTTTTTCAATCAAAATTGAATTAGAACTCCTGTTGAGGACTCGTACTTTGCCGAAGACATCTGCAGATTCCTTGTCCTTGTAGAAGTATACTTCTTAGTTTTGGCTTCCTCCACGTGCATAACCACTTGCAGACTTTTTCTCAGACTTCGTAGAGGGCAAGGAATGATGTAGGAGAGTTCTGGAATTTAACCATATGTGTTTTTCCTTGAAATGACACCTGTAACCTGTGTGAACATAAAGATGGCTGCGGAATATGCGACTAGCTACAGAATGGCTGCATTCTGTAGCTAAGTCTGATAAAAAATCACTATGACAACAAAACCACAAAATTTTAGTAAGTCAATCATTGCATGCATTCTTAAAGTAACTTTAATCATTCCTATTGATATTTTAAGCCTATAACTAATAAAGGACAAATGGAATGAAGTGAAATTTGGTGAAAGGAAAGGACATCTTTGGGGCTCAACATTTAGGTTCACTTTTGGATACCTAGGAACATCATTTTAGATAGGGAAATCAAATTTATTAATGAATTTTGGACTGGTTGTGGGAGAAGATGGACATGAAGTTAAAATGGTCTACAACATTCCATCCACAGAAAAATGGGAAAATAGAAGTAGTCAATAGGACTTTGGTGCAAATTTTAAGGGGCTATAATTACTAGAAGCATCCGAAGACCCACGACACAAATATGGTCGATATAAAACACTCTTATAATAGATTAGTCCACACTTCTATTGCTAAGTCCACATTTGAAACTTGTTTTGGATATTTTCCAAATTCATCTTTGGATGTCATATATGGACAAAAGAGAAGTGAGGGATGATCTTGTAGGGGATGGATTAAGAGCATAATTTTTTGTTGAGTAGATTAGGTAGATCTATTTATAAGTAAAGGAGACATTGAATAAGTCATATAAAAGTATAAGGCTACGCATGATCAACATAAAACATATAATTCATTTAGAGTGGGAGAGAGATTACGACTACAATTGAATAATGAAAGACTATAGGGTCCTAGAAAGAAGACAAAAGGCTCTACAATATGGTACTTTCGAGATACTGGAAGAGGCAGGAGATAATTCCTACAAACTCATTCTACCCCCATATATGAACATTTACTTTGTGGTGAATGTGGAAAATAAAAAACTCCATGAGCCTTCCATGTTGGATCAGGGGGAGGGGTAGTCCATAGAGAAGTCAACACCATTTTCTTAGATAGAACAAACAGATGACACAGTTTTGTAGAAGAGGTCCATGTTCTAATCTAGTGAATTGTATACATGTGTTACCAATTCATCAATACATCTAAACAAATACTATATTAATAGATACATGCAATACATATGGAAGAAAAAATAGAAGAGAAAAAGAAGTAGTGGCAAACAAAAAATAACACCTTCAATACTAGTCCACTACATTACATTCTTCATCTCATACATGCTTATTTATATTAGACTTTGGTAGTTTCAATGGATTAACTTATAACTGACAATGGATTAACTTTATAACTAACTTAGTTGGTTGACCTGACTTATATCTTGGTACGTCAACTATAGAGTCTCAGTCAATTATCTTGACTTGTTGGGTTTAGTCAAGTAGGTCGACTAGCCCCTCCAACATCCCTCCACCCATGATTCCTTCTTTGTCCTAAAGAAGGGGATATTTAGAACTTTACATTACAAATTGTGGAACAAAAATATAAGAATAAGGTGCTATTAATGGCTGATGCTTGATTGAATTGTTATTGATATAGATTTGAGTGCCTTATCAGTATGCACTGGTGTTGTTGTAGTTGTCACTAGTTGATCAAATATCTATGGTTGGTGTTCTTTTGGGAAAGAGTGTAGATGGACATATTTATCTATGAATTTGATTCCTCATCTTTCTAGTTTTGTAGGTGATCAGTTGGACCCTTCGAATTCTATTTCTGTTGTAGACGATTGACTAGGATGTGCCTATGGAGCATAATTAGACGTAATTGAGCTAAAAACATATACTTAATATAGGGAAGTGAAGGTTGTTGGAAGTAAGGTGTGGCTTGTGTTTCACCAAATGTTTTCATGTGACTTGCTATAGTTAGCCTTTGTAGATACTAATCAAATGTGCTCCATTCTCTCACTGAGTACTAGACCTATGCTTCTAAGGAATTAATTTGTGCTAAATATTTAAGCTCGTCTAAAAGTAATCTACCCTAGAACTCTAGAAGTTTGGGATTAACATTTGCTCCATTTCCTACACTTGTTGTCAAATTATATGGAGGTGCTATGAGGTATTGTTGGGACCCATCTGTTCTTTATTACCTTCCCTTAACCATAAACTCTTCTCATGTATCCATTTTATTTCAAGCTTCTTGTCTTGTTCAATTTGGGCATCAAGTGGTGTGACTGCTTTGCCTTTAAGAGCCGAGTTATATTTTTCGGTTAAGCCTTTTATGAGTAGTTGTTGTATAATTAGTCAGTTTCATGTAACGACCACGTAAGTTAGCTAGTTATTAAGAACATAAGTCATAGTAACAATGTTCTTATTAAATTTGTTAAGTTCTTCTTTTATATTTATTTCATCAAGAAATCATCAAAACAAAACACGAAGATCAATGACACCAGATATAGGCACTCATCCAGGGATAAAACCCATCAAAATCTTCCAATATAAAATTCAAGTTGAGATAGACCAAGACCTTAGACCAAAATACCTCCCTCCTCCACTAAGTCAGCCCTCAAAATGTTCTTCGAACATTCAAATATCGACTGCAATAATACTACATCAACATTGCTTCAATATTGCATCAATACTACATCAAGGACAAATTTTCGACCCTATTGCATCATAATTTCAGCCAAGCTTCAATACTGCAATATAGGCCCTCCTGCAACTTCAGTTACTTTGCATGTGTGAGACAAGAGAGAGAAAATTTCAACTTCCTTAGCTAGATGAATAATTCCTTCTCCTTCGCTAGCCCTTTCCTCCTTCTTCCTTGAATTTCACACCTTTTACTGCTTCCATCTTCTGCAACTAGAACTTGTGAGAGACGTGCTTACAAAAGAGTTGAGTTGCTCCAATATATAGTGAGTTTGTGAGGTCAAATTCCCTTGTTGAGGCTGGCTTGGTGGAAGAGGCCTAGAAGACCTAATTTACATAAAAATAAATTTCTTTCTTGACAGATGAAGCCCAAGAAGGGTCGTTTACATTATGACATTGACAGGGACACTTGACATAAACCATAGAAGCCTACAATGGAGGATTTTACCTACAAATAATTGACCCAAGCATGAAACCCATGCTTTAATAAGTCAATTTATTTTATAATAATTTTATTTCTTTCTTTTAACGAATACATTACATCATGACTTAAATACAATTATGAAGACCGACACTAGTTACATTCTTTAAAACTCCCTCTTAACTAGGGAGGTATTCATAATTACACATATATAAAGATACATGGAAGATCTTAATTTGATATGCTCTATGAAGAGTCACAACACACACAATGCTACAAATTAGATACTTGACCAGGGTATTCTAATTAGGTGGGACCAAGGTGAACTCAAGCTTTAGCCACTCTAGGTACCATTAGGATTTTAAGCTCTATCACCAACCCATGGATATAGGTGTGTATCCAAGGTCAAAGCTCCATGAACAATATCACCCTCCCTACTTCGGGATCTAGACATCAACACATAGGCCGACCAAATGTCCTCCCAATCATCTTGCCATAAGATGCCCTGTCTCTCCTAATCAACTAAATCAAATATATCCACCAATCCAAGCATGCTTCAAACGTTCAACATTTTATTGAGAGATCACGTGCAATCACAACCCCAATCAGTAATAAGCCTTCAAATATATACACAAGTAAAAACAAACCTTCAGGGTCCTTAATCATTATGATGCTACTTATATCATCATCAAGTCATCCAAATACAATTTGTTGGAAGCTTGCTTCTTTCACTTCTTCAGTAGCACCAAACACAACCTCAATACTTCTCAAGTATTTTTTTTACAACTTCATGAATCACTAACATTTATTTGTAGTAATTTAGTTTCATTATTTCTTCAAAGCATTCATTTTCATAATATGCACTCCCTCTCAATTGGGTAGATATACCCTTTCTTCTATCTAGGCTCCCTCTCAACTTAGGGAGATCAACAATTTCATAACATCAGAGAAACTTCGTCCTTTCAAGGCTTTATTCATGGGAGAAAGGTTATATTGATCATCATAATTCTTATAGCTTCCTTCATTATGAACATATTCAATTGAATATCATGTACCTGCAAAACCCTAATAGCAAGTACAACCAAATACAAATCAAAGCATGAAGTTAACTATATCAAAATCATGTCAATACAATGGAAGCATCAAATCATTCATGCTTTGACATCAAATACCTAAACCTAGTTAGGTTCATAAATAGCAAGGGTCATATCTTTTATATTCTAGACTTAAACTTCTTGTTAAGTTTTTTGTCATAAACCCTAGACTCCATCTTCAAGACATAAAGCCTTATATATCAACAATTAAATCAAATAATGATTCTACTCTACATCTTAGGTTTTAACAATATACTTTTATAATTACATGTTAGAATCTACTAGGGTTTGTTGCAAGCCCTATATTTTATCATCAAAACTAAATCACATCAAAATAATAATATCATCATATCCTATAATATCAATCTCTACTAGGGTTTTGTTACATACCCTATATTTCACAAATTAAAACGTGAGTTTCAACAATTAAATTAGCATACTTGCATATACATATCTAGGATGCACTAGCATTCAATATTCAAACCTAATAGGTAAACCCTAGACACAAACATCAATACATCAAAGTTAGATATACAACGATTTTGAACGGACTAGGGTTTTAGTCATGCATAAGAATATATACCTAGGGTTTCATTTCTAGGATCTAAATATAGTTATTACAAGGGTTTTGTTCATAAACCCTAATTCACCAAACCCTGAAGATCTAGGGTTTCAATATATAACCTAGATATTAAAAAGAAACCCTAAAAGACTAGGGTTTTTACCACAACATTATCAAAACCCTAAACTTGAAAAGAATAGGATTTCCAGACTTTTTCAAAAAATCCTAAGTACATTAGGGTTTCATTACTCAATATTGACATACCTTTATCATTAAGAGGCTAAGTTTTTATAGTGAACCCTAAGGGTTAGGGTTTCACAAGAATGATCAAATGATAAGAGATGGTAATCAAGGGTAGATTAAATCTAATGATTAATCACCCTAACAAGAATATTTACGATTCAAAATACTAGACATAACAATGTAAGCAATGTAAATAAAATTTCAAAAGAAAATGAACATACCTTTTCTATGAAGAAAAACTTGTAATAAAACTTGTAGTTTAAGACATACCTTCAATTTTTCTTTAACAAACCTTATAGGACATCGATTCTTGAAAGCCTTCCTTTGTAACATAACTTATTCCATGCTTCAAGTCTCCTCCATAACCATTATGTATTCTACAACCTTTCCTACCAAGGAAAATATAAAAGGTTATTAGCACATAATACAAAAAAATCTTGATATGAGAGGGAAACCAAACATAAAAGAGGAAACAAGGAACGAGATACTTATCTTTTAGTAGAATGGTGAATGCTCCCTCTTAATCCAATCTTTGTTAGGGATACCTACAACTTATCAAAATAATTCAAAAATTTTCTAACAAGACATATTAGACATACAAACTCTATAAATCAAAACATAAAGGAAAACAATACAAGACTACGAAGGATATTTAAGAGAGGACTTACTAGTATAAGTTTTTGAATTCCGATTCTATAGCCTTGTTCTTCTTAGGTGGAGCTTCATCGGTAATATTTTATTTTCCCCTATCTCTCTTATTATTCCATGGATTCTCAAAACATTTATTTTTGCAATGACCCATATTATGACAATTGTAACATTCAATTTTGCATAGGTCAACTTTCTTCTTTGATCCTTTGAAATTCTTGAAGGTTCCTTTCTTCTTGTGATGAGAAAAATAGGCATTAGATGTGTTGTATTAATCATCATCCTTCTTGTTTCTTACTAATGATATTAAAGTTTCTTCTTAACAACATGGATTCCACATTTGTTCAAAGGCTGGAGTATCCTTCCAACTGCTAATTCCTGATGCAAAAGTACTCCAAGATTTTGGTAGACCTAGAAGAGAAACAATTACAAGTTCTTTTTCTGGCACAACCTCATCTATTGCTTGGAGTTCATCTTTTATTCTAGATATACTTACAAAATATAATGGCACAATATCATCTCTTATCATCCTAATTGTCCTTAATTCATTCTTGAGGCTATCTATCTAATTGATGTTCTTGATGGTGAATAATTTGGAAAGAGCTTCATACATTTATTGATCAGAGTCAATGTTGGATATGTATGGAATTAGGTTGTCCTTTACTCCATATACTATATGATTCATAGCCAAGATTTTAGTTTCTTTTAAATTCTCCTTTCCTACATCATCAATAGTTTTCTTGACCCTTCCTTGAACAAGTATTCCAAAACTTTATGCTTAGCGAGGATAAGATCTATCCTATTTTTTAATTCCCCGGAGTTGGAGGCTCCTTAGAGAATCCATTTTCTTAATGACCTTCCTTTGATCCCTTTTCTTCAATAGATATTCAATTTTTTTTATTTTTTTTTCCCTTCTTCACCTTAGCTCTGATATTATGTTACAAAATTGGAAAGGAAAAAATATTTCCTTATGTTGATAATTACTTGTGATATATATGTGTTCTTATTAACTCCCTTATGTTCTTATTTTATCTTTGTTCCATAAAGTAATTATCAAAACAAAATATGAAGATCAATGGCACTAGATGTAGGCACTCAACTAGGGATAAAACACCTCTCTAGGGGAAAGCCCAGTCAAACTCTTCCACTAGAAAATTCAAGTTAATATAGACCAAGACCTTAGACCAAACGACCTTCCTCCTCCACCAAGTCAACCCTCAAACTATTCTTCCAACCTTTAAAGATCGAATGAAATAATACTGCATCAAGGACAAATTTTCAACCCTACTACATCATAATTTCATCCTAGATTCAAGATTGCAATGTTGAACCTCCTGCAAATTCATTTCCTTCACACGTGTCAGAAAAGAGATAAAATTTAAAATTAATTAGATAGATAAATACTTCCTTCTCCTTCGCTAGCACTTTCCTCCTTCTTCCTTGAATTTCACACCTTTTACTGTTTCCATCTTCTGCAATTCAAACTTGTGAGAATTGTTCTTCCAATGAGTTGATTTGCTCCAATATATAGTGAGTCTGTGAGGTCAAATTCCCTTGTTGAGGCCGACTTGGTGGAGGAGGCATAAAAGAACTAATTTACATAAAAACAAATTTCTTTCTTTATTGATGAAGCCCAAGAAGTGTCTTTTATATTATGACATTGACAAGGACACTTGAAATAAACCCTAGAATCCTACAATGGAGGATTTTACCTATAAATAATTGACCCAAGCATGAAACCCATGATTTAATAAGTCAATTTATTTTAGAATAAAATTTATTTTTCTTTATTTTTACAGATACATTACATCATGACTCAAGTACAGTTATGAAGACCGACACTAGTTACATTCTTCAACACATATAAGGGAGAAGGGGGTCAAGGCTAAAATATCAAAATAGTATAAGGCTCTCATGACACAATATTAGTAAGAATAAAAGAGCATAGAAGTCTTACCATATTAAATATTCCCTAAAATCTCAAAAATCCATTGATCAATATCAATAATTAATGAAAGATATAAAATAATCCAAAAACAAAGAGAATATTGGGGGGTTATCAGGATGGATGGATTATACTAGTTATTCATAAGCTAGGATGCCAAGTTATACCTAACAACTAAGATACTATAGATAGTCAAGGTGTTGTTGGCACAAGCTATTGAGGACCAAGTTTACCATATTAGCATATTATCAAGTAGATGGAACTCACAAGGAAGAAAAATAAGATAGTGGAGAAAAATATTGAGGCACTAGGACATTGTGAATTCCTAGGTTATATCATTATAATATTTTTTTTATCTATCTCAATTCTTTAAGAGTGGAAAACTCACAAGATTTAACTTGGAGGGCCATTTTTATTGGTGGGTCCAAATTCATATATTTGGGTTTTTGAACCTTCTATAGGAATTTGGAGGAACTAAATGAAGTTTTTTGGAGTCCAAAAATTTCACTTGTGCAAACCCCATGGTCCTATCATACTATCAATGAACTTTTCAATGGTGCAAGAAAGACATAAATTGGAGTTCATATGAAAATTATGCCTTCATAAGTTGACCTTCTAGTTCAACCACCATGGTTCAATAGGATGCCACATTATTCCTTATTACTCATACAAAGGGGGCTAGCCATGTGTGGAATATGAATAAGACTCCAAATGGAAAAAAAATGTAACTCTAGTTGAAAGTTGAAAAAGTCAAACCTTATCCTGGCTGGCTATCGGGCTATGTTAACTTACCATACCACTAAAAGGAGTATGGTTTCCATTTTATTTAATGGTATCTTATTCCATATGAGAGTAGAGAAACTAGGTGTTGGGTTTAGAGAGCTTAATGGAAGGCGTTAGTGTTCTGTAATAGCCTCACAGGCTACAAGTATTAGGTAACTCCAAAGAGAGTTCATTCTTCATTGTACTTGCATTTTTACAATATAAAGAGAAAAGAGAGTATATCAGCCTCACCTTCCAACTAGGTTTTCTCTTGAAAGGGTTTCCCATAGAAAATATTTTTGTTCATTATGGATGATGTGTGATTGTATTTTTTGTTCTCTATTTTCTACATTTTATTTATTTCATGCATAAGCACAAATTGAATAATTGACAACTATGGAATCTAAAGGAATACAAACTTCATATTTCAATTTATTTTATTGGATATGTTGTGACAATTTTTCAAGTGGAATACCCATGGAATTTTATAAATCATATTGGTATTAGAGCATATTTTTTGGGGAATCTCATGGGAAGTTGTAGGGGATCCAAGAAGTGGTTTAAGGAAAATGTTTCAGAACCATAGCCATGGACAATGGATTTGTTCACAACAACCATGATCCAATAGAAGAGATATTTGTGAGGCTATAAGTGCAATTTGTTGATATCAACCACTATATGAACCTCCTAGTAGCAACTCTAGAAAATAATCTTGGAACCATAGAAGATGGAGATTCCAACTTATAGGTCAGATCATAGGGGAAATTAGAGGATCATGAAGACCTAGAAAGTTAGTCAAGGAAAGAACCTAAGAAATATTAGTTGAGTTCGAGTGTTATTACCCATTCATATTCCTTGTTCAATATTGAAGAAAATATTGACGCACAGTCATACCAAGGTTAGATCGATGCATTAAAATGGAATCATTGGAAGCAGAAGAGGGCCATGCCCTAAACTAGTGGGAAATCCATACATAGACACTTAAGCTAGAGGGTGATTCCCTAATGACTAAGTGGGAGTACTTCAAACCCCTCATAATGTCTCAATTTTACCCTATCATGTATATAGAGGACCAATGGATTGGATGGAACTACTTAAAGAAAATGTAGGGGAAAATGTATAGGATTATGCCATTGAATCATGGAAGATGAAAATCCTATCATGTGTATCTCCCAAGAGCTTAGATGCACTCCCCAACTATTTGGGGGGTCTATACAACCATCTACAAAAGTAGGTGGTGTTTCTCAAGCCAATAAAAATGGATGAGGCTTGTGTACATGCATAGTACTTGGAAAGCATAGGTCAAAAGAAAGGGAATTCAAGTGGCTTCAAATAGAAAGAGCACCAAAAAACTTACAATGAAGGGAAGAAGAAGTGGAAAGGGGGAAAGGATAAGAAGACAAAAACCATTGCACATTAGTTCAAGGATCCTAACAATCATTGCAACCATTTAAAAAATTACAACCATGGCAACATTGATGGTCACATTGAGCAGAAGTGTTGGAAATTACATCCAAAGCTGAACCCACTGACCTGGAAGAAGGATGGGAAGAAAAATAATATTCTCTCAATGGATTCAAGAAATCAAGTGGAAAGTAACTTTGATGTGGATGAGAATATTGCTTGCACCTTAGTGTAGAATGAAGTGCATATGAATATCCTTCATTAACATGAATATGTGGAGATTAAGAAACTCTTCCAATTAAGATACAATTCAAGAAGACCAAGATAAACTCACTCTTCAACTCAGGTTCACAGGTTGATCTCATAGTAGTTGATCTAGTCAAAAAACTTGGATTGGAGATTCATAATCATCCTAGCCTATATCCATTGGGATGGGTAAATAATGATATTGAAATTAAGGTAACAAGATGGTGTAGATTTTTTTTTACTATTGGTGATTATTATATTAATGAAGTAGAATTGGATGTAGTACCACTTGATGTATGTGAAGTCATATTTGGAAGTCTCTAAATGAATATGCAAGATTCAATTGTTTTGAAAAAATCCAACCAATATTTCCTTATACAATATGGGAGATATTTCATCATTAATGTACACAAAGGAAAGTCCAAGATTTCACTGGTAAGTGGAAATGAATCCAAGACATTTATTATTTCTAGCAAAAAATGTGTTTTACTATTCTTAAGAGAAAATAATTCTGGTGAGGAGTCAATAAGGGAAAATACATCTCTGGAGGGGTGTAACAAAGAATAGAAGCAACAACTAGAAGGGTTGCTACAAGAATACAAAGGATTGTTCCAAGAGCATAAATGGCTACCATCCAAGAGGGAGATGATGCAAAAAATCCAATTATTGTCACTCTCCATTATCAAATATTGTGTTGTGTATATATTCCATTGAATTTGAAAGTGAAGTGACTCATTGCAAAAACTACTAGAATAGGTTGTGATTCGACCAAGTGCCTCACCTTGTGGGTCACCCATCATAATTGTACCAAATAAGGATGGGAATTGGTGAATGTGCATCAATTATAGAGAATTAAATAAGATTACACTCAAGAATAGATACTCCTTTCATAATATTGATGATTTTTTAGATCAGTTGTAGCAAGAGAAATAATACGCCAAGCTGGATTTAAAATCAAGCTATCACCAATTACGAGTAAAAGAATAAGTCACCAATAAGTCAATATTCAAAAAGTGACAAGGTTTGTATGAGTGGGTATTCATGCCATTTCATGATACTAATGGATGATGTAGTACAACCTTTTACAGATTAATTTGTTTTTGCTTATTTGGATGATATATTGGCTTGTAGTGCTATGTGGGAGGACTACATTTCACACTTGATGCAAGTGATGGAGACTTTGAAGAAGCACCAACTACTGGAAAATATCAAGAAATGTGATTTTGCATAGAATTATTTAGTTTTTTTAGGCTATATGATTATAGGAGGGGAGCTTAAGAAATATCGTAAAGATGGAGGCCATCATGAAGTGACTAGTTCTTACAAATGTCTATGAAGTTAGGAGTTTCATTGGAGCAACACAATATAAGACAAAAATCATATCTTCATTTGTAGCAATAGTTTCACCACTTCATGCTATAAGAACGAGTGGAAATAGCTTCTAGTGGGGGAAGGATCACTAAATGGATTTTCATGCTTTGAAGAGAAGAATCAATAGAGCACTAGTTATCGCATTCCAAAACTTGTAACAACCCTTTCGAAATGGAGATGGATGGGAGTGGGTATGCCATGGGAGTAGTATTGATTCAAGGAGGAAGGAATATATGTTAACATTCTGAAGTATCTCATAATAAAGTTGAGTGCCTTGTTGGTATGCACTAATGCTGGTGTAGTTGTCACTAGTTGATAAACTATTTATGCGTGGTGTTCTCTCAACCATGAGTGCATATGAACATATTTATATATGAATTTGATTCCTAATATTTCTGGTTTTGAAAGAAATCGATTGGACCAGTTGACTTCTATTTCTATTGTAGTTAATTAATTATGATGTGCCTATGGAGCATATTCAGAAGTACTTGGGATGAATAACTAATACTTAATATGTGGAGGTGAAGGTTGTTGGAAATAATTTGAGGCTTGTGTTTCACCAAATGTTTTCACGTGACATGTTGGAGCTATGATTTGCATATACTAATCAAATGTGCTCCATTCTCTGACCAAGTACTATACCTATGCTTCCAAGGAATTCATTTGTGCGAAATATTTAAGCTTGTCTAAGAGTGAACTACCTTAGAAATTTGGAAGTTGGGGATTAGCATTTTTCTCGATTTCCTGCACTTTATGTCAAATTCTATGGAGGCGCTATGAGGTATTGCTGGGATCCACTGGTTCTTTCTTACCTTCCCTTTTCCATAACCTATTCTCCCGTATCAATTTTGCTTCGAGCTTCTTGTATTGTTCAATATGGGTGTCAAGTGTTGTGACTCCTTTGCTTTTGACGATCGAGTTCTATTTGTTGGCTAAGCCTTTGATGAGTAGCTATTTTATGTTGATTCAATTGCATGTAATCACCAAGTATGTTAGCTAGTTATTAATCACATAAGTCATAGTAGCAACATAATCTAATTTTGCTTCACCTTCCCAAATGAAGCAAATTCCTATTGTAAAATTTAATATGTTTCATCTAGATTGATCTTCTTACCTTTTTGTTGTAGTTGTTGATTTCTTCCTTCATTCTTACTTTGAGATATATTAGTTGGTGGATGCGTTTTTTCATTGGATCTAGTTGGTCCTCTCCAACTGGTGATGTAGATATTTGTAACTTCTCCTATGTAAGGTTTGTACATTTTTCCCAAACTTATTTTTTTATCCTTCCTATATTGATATTATTCTATAGATTCCATTGATATTTTCTAATTAACATATGCTTCTTGAGAAATATCAAAAATAATTTAAACACCTAAATTTCAGAAGGCTACATTGGATTGATATGCTAGAAAGTGAAGTCACTTCTATTTGAGTAGATGTAGTATGGGTCTTCGACTTATTATCTTACCCACTTTGTAGCTTGATATCATGTTTTCTCTTTGATGACATTGATGGATATTTGTATTTCTCTTGTGTCTATTTTTGGGTCAATTAAGTGACATTCTACGATTGTTGATGCTCAACTAGTTGTGGGTCTGTCTATTATTTTTGTGTAGTATGTTATGGTTTCTTTGACTATTGCGCAAGTGTGGTTGGTTGTGGTTGTACTATCGATTGATGTAGGGCACTTTGTTGTTTTTCTATTTACCTCTCTTGTATTTTATCTGATTCTTTCTCAGCATTACCCCCTTAATCAATGTCAACAACAATATCCAACTAAATATGCTTCGATGATATTTATTCCTCATTATGTTACTCTACTTCCTAATAATTTTTGTTTCCTTTGGAGTTGGCGAGTGTCGAATCAAGTATATTTATGCAGGATTTGATTGTTTTGTTTGAGTTTTCTTTGTTCAGATTGACTGAGGCTTACTTTTGCTGACTGCTAGAGCACTTGTTAGTGTTGTATGCGTTTTTCTGCTACATTCCTTTTTCTAAGCGTGTTTATCCTCCTTTTCTTGTTATGCCAATAGTTTTTGTTTGAATGTATCAATAAACATAATTTTTTGCATTACCTAATGGTTCTAAAATCAAAAATATTGATTAAAAATTAATATGTTTGAATTTATTGAATAATGTAAATCATTAATATGGTCATTGGTGACGAGGAAGCATATATGGAATAGGAAGAGGGGGGAATAATTTTTATATAAGAGAGTCCCATTATTGAGAATAATTTAGAGAAACACCCCATAGATATGATCCATGTAGAGACTCAAAAATCCATGACAAGCAATAATGGAAGTCCTTAAGAAAAATCCACGAATGTCGAAGGTGTCCCATTGATCAAGAGGATAATAACTCGAAACATGTCTCAAACCCTCAATTGGGTGAATGAAGGTAGAAACCACAAGACAAAGAGAAATAAGAAAATAAAAGGAATTCCTTTTAAGAAGACTGTTAGAGATTTGGGGGTAGAAAAAAATAAGAAATTGGGAAATCAACCAATAATTACTGGGATCCTTAAGCTGATAGTGTCAAAAGGGATGGAATCACCAAAAGAAGGAGGATCCAACTCTCAAAATATTCCCAAAATATTATGAATATCCTATCTTGGAACATAAGGCTTCTAGGAAGACCCATAAAATAATAATCGGTAAAGGACATAGTGAATCAAGAGAGGCCTTGGATCCTCTTGCTTTAGGAAACCAAGGTTGAAGAACTTGAAGTTATTAACGTTGCCAATATATTCTAGAGAGGCAATGCTGGAATTAGTTAAGGCTACAAAGGTGCATTAGGTGGATTAGGTACTTTCTGGTTAGACTTTCACTTTAAATTAGTAGATAATGTTAAAACTCAATTATGGGTAGCTATACTTTTGGAAAGAAAATATAATAGTGAGAAGATCCTAGTCTACAATGTTTATGCCCCAATGTTATATGGGGAAAAACTAGAATTTTTGGATTCTCTAAAAGAGAGGTTTTGGCACATTAACTGTATAATAGGCGAGGATTTTAATATGGTTCTTAGGTCCTCAAAGAAGAGAGGGGGATGTTCAGTTCATGATCCTTTCAACGGACGAATGGAAGATTTATTAAATGAGTGGGATTTTGTTGACATCCCTCCTAAATCTAGTAAATATACATGGTCAAACCGAAGGAGATGGGACAACTGCATGGTATCTTGATTAGATCGATTCTTAATCCATAACAATTGGCTTATAAAAGGGTTGGACTGTTCCTCTACTATCAAGTCTCATGGATAATTGGATCACTACCTAATTTCTCTATTGTTGGTCTGCATGGAAGATCTCAACCCCATCCCTTTTCGGCTTAATCCTGCATGGTTGAAGGAGGGAGGTGTTGTGTAATTAATTAGGAAATATTGGGGACTTACAATCATTGGATCTCCCATTTATGTGTGGGAATCAAAATTAAAATGTGTGAAGCACGCTTTGAGGAAATGGGTCAGGGAAAATTATAAGTCTCTTGGACAAAAAGGACCGAACTAGTCAAACAATCAGAAATGCATCAAAATATGATTGAAAACATTCAAGTGGATTCATGGCATTTTGTAAAAGGAAAGGAGTTGGCGAGGAAAATATATGAAGTAATAAGGTAGGAGGAATAATTATGGAGGTTAAAATCATGAAGTTTGTGGATCCAAGCTGGTGATCAAAACACTTCTTTCTTTCATAAGTAGGCAAAGGCTTGTGAACTATGAAATAGGGTAAAGGAGATAACACCTGAAGAAAGGACAAGATTGACCTCTTTTGAGGATATCAAGCAAGAAGCCTTTCATAATTTCAATGTTTTTTATCACGAATATAGAGATGTTGACATGGTCCAAGCTCAAGATTTTCTTCAATGAATTCCTTTGATTATATTGGAAACTGAGAATCAAATTTTGGTGAATGAAATTGAGGAAATTTAAGTTATGAAGTGCTTAGGGAATTGGATCCAAACAAAGCTCTTGGTTTGGACATTTTCTCCATAAGTTTTTATAGATATTTTTGGCCTGTGATTAAAAAGGACCTGTTGCGAATGTTGAATGAATCGTGAAACAAAATATAATATTGGAGGCAGTATAAATTCCTCCATTATTTCTCTAATTCCCAAAGAGTTGAATCTTTTGAGCTTCACTCGATTTACCCTATATCTCTCTGTAATGCAACTTACAAAATTTTAACCAAGATCATTGCAACCAAGTTAAAAAAATTTCTCTTATGGATCATCTTAGAAAACTAAGGCGGTTTTATGCAGCAAAGGTAGATCTTGGATAATATAATCCTTGTCTAGGAATAAATTCATTAAAGCAAGGAAGCAGGTGATCCCAGTTTGGTGATCAAGTTGGACATTTTCAATGCCTTTGACCGTGTAGGGCACTATTATCTTTTCTTGGTATTAGAAAAATTGGGGTTTTGTAATGAATTTATCATATGGATCAAACCCTGTAACAATTCCCCTTAGATTGCACCTTTGGTAAATGGTCAACCGACCTCTTTCTTTATCACTTCAAGGGGATTAAGGCAGGGCTTCCTGGTATCCCTTCTAATTTATATTATTGTTACTGAGAGCTTGAGTAGGAATCTAAAAAGCGCGGTAGGAAGGTAAGCTTGTTGTATTGAGTATTGCACGAAATATAAAAGGTGTAAACCCCTCAGAGTTTGCAAATGAAACTCTCCTCCTTGGGGGGCCTCTAAAATAATAGTTTCCCATTTTAAAATAATTTTGAATTCCTATCTCGACTTATCAGAGGGTCTATTAATAAAAATAAGTTTCATTTGTATGGTTGGAACTACTTTGAAGCAACATTAACAGAGATCTCAAGGATTCTTGATTTTTCTATTTCACATGAATGGAAATCCTTTAAATATTTAGGGATCCAAATCTCTTTGGGAGCTTCCAATGCTGATGAGTGGGAGGAGGTATTGCAAAATTTTAGGAAGTGAATTCTATCTTGGGGTGCACAATGGCTAAATGTTGTAGTGAAGGCTATCCTCATCAAATACATGATGTCATCTCTCCCAATGTATATGGGATTCGGTATGCTTTTCCCCAAGGGTATAATTAATCAGATTGGTGGTCTTATTAGGAAGTTCCTCTAACAAGGGGGAAAAAATGAAAGCAAATTTCATTTAGTGAATTGGAAAAAATTGCGACTTCCAAAGAGATTAGAAGGATTAGCCATTAAATATCCAGAGCTTATGAACTTGGACTTGGGAGAAAATATAGTTTTGCACCTTATTTCAGACTCTAAAGAGTGGTGGAAATAAGCCTTCATGAGAAAATATTTCCATAAGAGTAACTCATTAGACCTAAACGTAAATTCTAGCTAGGGTGGGGATAAAAAAAATATGGAAGTTATGCAAAGGAGTGGCCCCTATTATTATTGATAACTTGGGGTGGAAAGTTGGAAATGGATCGCACATTAGAATATGGATAGATCGAATCCATCAGTTTCACTATTGGATGAGAATGAGGGTGTTAAGGATCTTGGCAATTGGATGGAAACAAAGAGATTCTCGAGGGTCACTGACATTTCTCAATGGTATGTCAATAGCCTTTGGGTTGGATAGAAATGTTATGATCTCCCCCTCAACCTTAAACCTCAATGGATTCATTGATCAATTCCCTAAAGGGTTTCCCTCCAATAATAACCACCAAGAAAGATCAGAGAATCTAGATGGGCAATAAGAAGTTTGAATGTTAAGTTCAAGCAGCATATGAAATGTTAGCACAATAGTTTCTGCACCCAGCACAAGGATGGTATTCCAAAAGTTAATATTTTTTGTTGGGGAATGGCTCATGAAAATATATTAACGACTGAGAATATCAACAAATGAAAAATTCAAGGGCCATCTCAATGTGTGTTGTGTGAAAAATCTAAGGAGGATACCCCACGTGTATTTTTTCGGTGCTCCTTCGCTCTAGATGTATGGAGATGTGTTTTGGTGAATGACAATGATATAGAAATCCTTCCGAAGAGTTGGCAAGAAATGTTTGATAGATAGAAATCCAAAATTCCTTGGAAAATAAAATCCAACTTTGTTTCTATGAGATGTTGGATGGCTCTCCCAAAGTTTTTCTGTTGGGAGGTTTGGCTTGTTCATAATAAAGTTGTGTTCAAGGAAACTCATCCAAAATCCTCATCATCAACCATCAAAGCATTGCAAAATCGTTTTGAATCTATCTTCGCCCACAGCTTTGACCCAAGAGATATGGATGATCTTACTCCAAGTGAGCAGAATTGGCTTAAATTGGGCCAAACTCCTCGTCATGCTATCAGCTTTAGTAATAAGCCCCATATTATGAGGCCATATATTCTAATATTGGATCCTAAATAATTTTGAAAATGGAGGACTAATAAAGGTCGACACTCTCTATTTTTAGATGGAGCCTTAAAAGGAAATTGAGGGAGGCAGGATCTATAAGGTTTATCTTTTGCCCCAATGAAGAAATAAAGACTACTTATGCATGGGGTTTGAGGAGTGCAACAACAACCAAGCCGATTCCTAACTTTGTGGAAAGTATTAGAATCTCTCTCAAGGGAAATTTGATAGCTAACAATGTTCATAGATTCGATGTCAGTCATTCAACAAGTATGTAATATTAAAGAGTTTGCTAATATGGTTTAGTCCCTAATTATTCATAGAATAAGCTTACAATTATAAAAATTTGAGATAGTTGAATTCTTTCATATTAGGAGGCACCTCAACTCAAAGAAAACACATTAGCAAAAAAAGGAGCCTCCCTTGAACAAGGCGCTTGATAGAGGTGGAGTGTTCGAGCCTTCACCGTGAAGGCCATTAATCATATCTGAATTTCCTATATATTGGATCATTGCAATAGAATTAAGAAAGTTTAGGGATGGAAGATCGATGGCCACTGTCATATCGCAGGTTATTTCTCCAATCTCACTACCCTTTCTCATAGTTTTTTGGCGACTCGTCTTGATTGATAGGACACATATATGTATGCGCACTTGGCCTGCCCAGATGATCCCAATCAAGGTTAGGTACATATGGAAGGTGAATCAATCCATTATTAAATTTTGGAGGAAAACGACGGATGGCGTTTTCATAGACAAGGAATTGCAGGTATGTTCAGAACATTGACCTTCAATGGAAAAGGGTGCAATCAACATGGTATTTAATTCTGATGTTCAATTTCTAGTTCAGAGAATGTACACCATCTTTTATTTCTCTGCTAATTGTGTGCATTCTGATGGAGGGGATATCAATGCCATTTTCTATAATACAATGTCACACCTCAGTGTTTCATCATTTTTTTGGTTTGGGTTCTTCATAATCTCTGCAAAGAAAAAGGATGGTTGTTTCAACTTCTTCATGGAGTGTTCGGCTAACACTAAGAAGGAGGAGTTCAATCTGCATTTTGAATAACTTACCACCACCATGGAATACATTTTGACACTATTATCCAGATAAGGGGAAATGAGGTTGGATGAAATCCAATATTAATTAGCTTTGTTGTCCCAAAAAATTGGCCTATTGTAAACTAAGATGGACCACCTTTAGCTAAACAATGATCTGTTGGAACTTCACATGGCTCGATTGAATCACTGTTTGGGCAAGATGCATCAACAAGGGGAACTATAGAAGAAGTGAGAGAGGCATCCGAGAATAATCTAATATTGGCTTCTGACCTGCAGATAGGAGGCGATATGGAGACAATGGGTGTGATTGTTGCTTCTTCACCATCTAGGTAGAGCAATGAGAACACTAAAGAAGCCATGCTCGAACCTGGTTTGAATGACTCAAATTAGCTCTTTTTAGTTTTTATATATGTTGTGCAAGTATGTTTATGTGTTAGGTGTTTTTTGGAAAGTTTATAAATAGTTTCATGTTAGAGTTGAGATATAGAGTCCATGGAGAAAGTACATAAGTCTTTTTAGGTAAATTTGAACTCAATGGGAAAAGATTTTGATTTAGATATAAAAGGTTTTGGCCTTGCAACCAAACTAAATTGACTAAAAAAACTTAACTATTTTATTTAAAAAATATATATATATATAATTAATATAATTAAAAATTTTAATCAATTTTAATAATAATAATAATAACATAATTAAATATTAAGGAGAAAATATTTGATTCTAAACTTTAAATTATTTCTAACATAATATTGATTAACACAATTAAATAATAATAATAATAATAATAATAATAATAATTTCATTAATATTTAATCAATTCATTTCAATTTACTAATTGTCGAGAAATATCAATATATCATTTCATAAAAAAGAAAAGGGAGAAAATACATATCATGGGAAAGAGATTTAAAGATGTTCTATGTGAACACCATAAAACACTTACGTCACCATATAATTGGTTAAGCAGAACTTAAAGTTAACAAACAAAGGGTTAAAACTTTAAATTTAGGCAATCAAAATGTTGAATATAAGACCACAACGGTATGTGTATACACACCAAACGAGTTTATGTTAAAGTTAAAGTTTAACCATAGTAGGTATTAGGGAGTTCCATACATTAATTTTATGTTGTGGTTTTCCATTTAGAATGGTTAGAATGCCTTGATATCATTGGTAAAGGTTATGAAATGCACATGATATGGTCATGAAATGTCATGCTCTCTCTGACATTCAATTCTTCTTGAGGTAAAGGTGAATTACTAAGCTTTTACAAAAGCTAAGCTTTGCCTTTTGTAAAAGAGAAAGCTAGGCTTTGCCCTAGCATTACTTTTACCTTTTGTAAAGAGAAAGAGAATACAAGGACATACTTGAGTGCTCGGTAGAATTCGCTAGAATTCACAGGGAACATTATATATTATTGATAGGACAAATCGTGTGACTAGTTTATCATGGTCTAAGTTTTCATATTTCATTGAAATAAAAATCTGTGTAATTAATTAAGAATAATAAGGTTTTATTGATTTCCCATGAGGTGATAGGATAGGAAAGCGTGGTGCCTTCCATGTGCATGGCAAGGATACCATTTATTTTATTTGTATTTGATGTGTGAGTGAATTTGGTCGGTACAAAGATTTAGTGCATGTTGAACTCATTTGTTCTTTTGTAGGGCATAATTTTGTATTTGATGTGTGAGTGAATTTGGTAGGTATAAAGATTTAGTACATGTTGAACTCATTTTTGCTTTTGTAGGGCATAATTGATTAAGATAGTTGACAAACATGAAGGAGTTTGAGA
Source organism: Pinus albicaulis (assembly GCA_034641835.2). NCBI lineage: Eukaryota > Viridiplantae > Streptophyta > Pinopsida > Pinales > Pinaceae > Pinus > Pinus albicaulis. The sequence continues at coordinate 1,004,977,111 of CM076580.1, read as the reverse complement.
TAGTAAGGTTGGGTATATGATTTAAATGATAATTATGTTTGGAAATTAATGAATTAATAATGATCCGTAAATTGTTGAGGATATTCTATTGGACAATTCGTCACAATATATCTGACAATATTGTATTTAAAATATGAAATTCTACACTATCACAGTTTTATTAATTTTTTAGATCTGTAGTTTTTATTGTAATTAGTGCATGTATGCAAATGGAAATAATGCACAAAATACAGAACTATAAAATAGAGCTCACACACACACACACACACAAGACACACGATATGCTATGGGAAACCCTTTCGGGAGAAAACCCAGCTGTAAGATGATGTCACTCTGCCCTCTTTCTCTGTCTGGACATAAGGCTGCAGGTACAAAGAAGTATGGCTTGTAGCCAGTGGGCTACTACAGTGCACAAATCCTCTCTGTGTGCTCTACCTCCAATCCCTCTTGGTTATCTTTGCTAAACTATGGAATAAATTCTCTCGAAAGAATGGAATGCCTCTTCCTCCTAATGGCCTGGTTATAACACATCCCAATAGCCTATTAGTGGTTAAGTTTGACTACATCAAGTCTTAACCAAAGTTACAATATAGACTCTTCTAGAGTCTTTTACATCACAATCACATGGCTATCCCCTTTTTCCATGAATAATGGGGGCTGACGCAATATCCTCTCAAACCATGGTGGTGAAACACAAGAAGGTCAACTTATGAGTGGCATAAATTTTGCATATGGACTCTGATTGACACACTTCTTGTGCGTTGGAAATATATTTGTGTGTAGAATAACATGAAAAGGTGTGTTGCCAATGTGGAAAATTTTTACCCCCAAAAAACTTTGTTTGATGCCTCAAAATGGTCCCGGAAGGTTTCAAACCCCATTTTTCCAAACATGGTCTTGCTAGTAAAAATGGTCTCATGAGCTGATTCCTCCACTTTTTCCACTCTAAATGCATTAAGATGGATGAAAAACAAGATAGTGATACAATATGGATACTGCCTCCCCATTTTGGGAGGCTTTTGGTCCCCAAAATATTTTACTGAATGAGGTGAGGAAATTTTTCCTCCACCTTCTCTCTGGTGTACCATTTAGCTTTGCCTGGAAGTTGTCCCTCCAACCCAATCTACAAAAGGTCATGTTGCCCCTGTCTTGTAGTTTTGTACCTCTTTTAAAAAATTGTATCTTCTATCATCTCTACCTGAGCATATGGTGCCAAATCCTCCACAAAAGGTAAGACATATTCCTCTTTCTGATCTAGCATGGATGGCTCATAGAGTTTCATATTGTATACCTTCACAATTGTGTAAATGTGCATATATGGTGGTAAACTGAGTAGATAGGCATTATCACCCACCTTTTCCAGTATCTCAAAGGGATCATACCTCAAAGCCTTGATTTTATTACCAGGCCCCTGTAGCCTCTCCTTGTTCAACAATAGTCATACTTTGTCTCCCACCTTGAACGATTTATCTATTCTATGTTGATCGTGCTTGGCCTTATACTTCTCCTATGGCGTTTGTAGTGTTTCTTATATCTATAGATGGATTTGCATAATATTCTCTATAAATTTGTCATTCCTCAAAGCATCTCATGTAAGATATTCCCTCACTCCTGCTTGCTTCCCATGTGAAATATCCAAAGGTAAAGGTGGAAAATATCCAAAAAAAGTTACAAATGGGGACTTTCTTGTAGAAATGTGTACTGCTATATTGTAAGAATGTTGTATAGATACCATATTTTCATCCCAAGTCTTTAGATGCTTCTTGTTGTATCCCCTCATAAATTGCACCAAAGTCTTGTTGACTATTTTTGTCTATTCATCTGTTTGTGGATGGAATGGTGTAGATCTCTTCAACTTCGTGTCCATATTCTCCCATGATGTAGTCCGGAATGCACTAAGAAATCTTGTATCCATGTTTGAAGCGATGCTCCTTGGTATTCAAAAGTGAAACCAGACCTATCCAAAGAACACGTTTGTTGCTTCTTTCCCACCGATGGTATTTTTACAGGGCATTAGAACACGCATCTTTCTAAATATGTCAACTACCATGAACAAATAATCATGTCCCTTCCTGTTTATCGATAAACCTCCCACGAATTCCATGGAAATTATTTCCCAAGGATGAGTAGGTACATGTAAAGGATGATATAGACCTTGTTTCATGTTGCTAGGCTGGTTGGTACAACAAAGAATGCATCCTCTTATGAACCTAGCTACTCGCTCTTGCATCTTGGGCCAATACACATACCTTTGATATTTAGCCTTGGCCTTCCCTACACCGAAATTCCTTGCAACCTTGAAGATGTGAGCCTCTCTAATCAGCTACAATCGCTTACCTTTAGGAACACATATCTTATCCAACTTGTAGAGTAACCCATCCTAGAGATGGTAGTCAACGATGTTGTCGCCATCGTGCACATGGCTTGGATTATGAAACTATTGATACACCTCCTTGAAGTCCTCATCCTCTAAATAAGCCTCTTTCTATGCATCATGAGTGAATTTTTCCATGTGTATAAGAGTCCCCAAAGTTGTGATCTTTGATGTGGGTGGAATTGAAAGCATGTTAGCCAACCTTTTGTGTTTCCATTCTTATAATTGATCACAAAATGAAACTGCTATAAAAACCCATCCACTTGTAATGTGTGGTATGTTGTAGCTTACTCTGGGCCTACAAGTACTGTAACAACTGGTGATATGTGTGGATTACTGTCTCCTTTCCCATTAGATAGTGCTTCCAATTATTCACATCTTACACCATGGCATATAGCTCCTTGTCGTAAGTAGGGTAGTTAAGAAATTCCCAATGAAACACTTCAAAATGGTAGCATACATGCCTTCCTCCCTACATCAAGACAAATCCCACAGCATACCCACTCGTGTCTATCTCCATTTCAAAGGGTCATTGCAAGTTTGGTAATTCCAGAACTGGTGCTTTACTGATCTTCTTCTTTAGCTTCTCTAAAGCCCTCTCTTTTCCCTTTCCCCACTGGAAACTCTTGCCACTTGCTGGTATGGAATGGAGTGGTGCTGCTACCATTGAAAATGAAGTTATGAATTTCCTCAGGTAATGTGCTGCCCCAATGAAACTCCTGACCTCATAAACATTAGTATGCACCAACCATTTCATCATGATGGCCTCCATCTTGGAAGGATCTAACTTCATCTCTCCTCCACTGATCACATACCCCAGATACACCAAAGGTTGTTGCAAAAAATCACACTTCTTGATATTTGCTAGTAGTTGGTGCTTCTTCAATGTTTTCAATACCTGCATCAAATGTGAAATGTGATCCTCCCAAGTAACATTATATACCAGTATATCATCCAAATAGACAATAACAAATGAATCTATACATGGGTGCAATACATCATTCATAAATCTCATAAATGTAGTGGATGCATTACATAGGCCAAATGGAATGACTAACCAATCATACAAACTTGCCTGGTTTTGAAGGTGGTCTTCCGGGTATATTCTTCTTTGACTCAAACTTGGTGATATTTTGATTTCAAGTCCAACTTGGTCAAGTATTTTTCTTGTTGCAACTTATCCAATAGATCATCTATCCAGGGCATGGAGCAACTATTCTTGAGTGTGATTTTTTTCAACACCCTCTAATCTATACACATTCGCAAAATCTCATCCTTCTTTGGCATAATTATGATGGGTGACCCACATGGTGATGTACTCAGTCAAATGACACCCTATTCCAGTAGTTGCTACAAGTGTTTCTTCACCTTACCTGCTTCTTTAGTAGACTACTTGTACAACCCAATATTTGGAAATGTGGAGTTCAACAATAGTTAGATCTCGTGCTCCACTTCTCTCTCAGGCAATAACCTCTTAGGTTCTCAAAATACATCCATGTGTGCATCTAAAAACTCCTCCAATTGTTGTTTATTTTTCTTAATACACCCCACAGGGATGCCTTGCCTCTTATTGTCTCCTCTTCAAACTTACTTTCTCTTAAAAACAATAAAAGCTACTTCTTGTTGGAACTGATCAATTTATTGGCTTGGTTGGCACTTACAAGTGAAATTTTTGACTTTCCTTTGTGCGCATTGATGGTGAATGATTTTCCATCCTTGGTGATCCAATATTTTTCTTCTCTCCTCAAGAATATTGAATCTTTCATGTACATGTATGGACTCCCAAACACAACTCCACATACATCAAGGGGAACCACATCCATATTTACTTCATCAATAAAATCAACACTGATAGAGAATCTAATTTTGCATTATTTTGTTACCTTTAACTCTGAGGGGACTACAGTACATGGGATATCAAAGACCCAGAAAGAGATTTAAGAAATTCCATCCTATTTAAGAGACATTTAATTAATTAATCTTTTTAATTAAGGACCCTAAGTCTAACTTAGGAAAAATAAAAGATTAAAGTTAATTAAATTAAACATGTGATGAAAATGACTTAAGTCACAGAGCTCAAGCATCTTCTAATCTTAGCCGTCAATTCAAGAGTAGATCACGACCATTGATGTTTCAAAGAGAAAAGTATAAGAAGAGGCCTTGGGGTCAGTTGGAGAACACACACACTGGCAGAGCACGAAAGCTAAGCTAGAATTCTAGGGCGTGGTTTTCTAAGAATTTCATAAGTGTTTCAGTGGCAGCGAGGGGCAGTATTAGCGAGGGGGATGGTGTAGTCCCAAGCCAAGAGTAAAACAAGGGCAAAGAAGGAGCAATCCAAAGAAGTGTAGAGGTAGCAGCTATGCAAAACAACCGAGAAGTCAATAGGGGTAGCACCGAGGCAGCAGGGGCCACGTAGGGCTGACACAGGCCCAGAAAGGGCACCGCAGGAGCCACACAGGGCTGACGCAGGCTTAGTCAAGGCAACGCAAGAGCAGTGTAACCCAGTCTGGGGTGAAGCAGGCCCTTCCTGAGCAATGCAGAGGCTGATGCAGGCCAACGGGGCTTGACACAGAGGGATTCACATTAGTGCTGAGGTTTCCAGAGGCCAAGAAAAGGGTTGAGTTATGTAAATCCTGTTTGAGGGTGTGAATCAAACAAATTCTATGTCTTTAGGTGATCAGGAGATCATGTCCAAGTTAAAAAAATGCTCAAAAATGAAAGTGATTAGAATTAGTTGAAATCTGAATGACCGAAAAGGTCTCATCGCTGCAATTTTGGCACCATAAACGGTTCTCAAAACCGAGGTCGTATGCAGAAGTTATTGAGGTTTGAAATCGTCCAGTAAACTCTAAAATTCAGTTGACCAAGTTTGAATTTTTACTTTGGAAAAATTTAAAAAATAATATTCTGAGGAATATTCTCCTCAGAATATTCTCTGTAATATTCCATATGGTCGAATTATAAGTTGACAAGTGGTAGTGCTAGATTGGTTAATGGGTTGACTTTTTTGTTTATGGCCAATCAAATGGTGCCATGTGGCAAGGCCGGGGGCCGCCACGTGGTCCCAGGCTGGTGAAATTTTGGAAGGTCAAAATGTTTTTGGTTCTACAGGTTTCGACCCCATGTTTATCAGCTAGCAGCCCCATAGGCCCATCCGGTCGGGCTACACGACAGTTTTTAACATCTATGGGGCGCAATTTCATTTTGATATTTGAATTGTAAATGGGCGGAAAATGTAAGGGCTAGCCCCTCAGGCATGTGACCTAGGCGATCGGAATCGAGGCCTTAAGGCCCTTAAACAGCGGAGTAAACAGTTTGGCCGACCGTTACATGTGGCCAACGCATTTGGAGTTTAATGTAACAATTTTAAAAACATTAAGGTTATGGTTTGTTGACAGTTTATCCAGCAGTTAATCTGTGGAGGTCGCATGTGGTCCCGACAGATATTAAATGCCACGGTTAAGCACTGCGATGGTTAACGTTTTATCCACCGGTCAGGGCAGTGGTCACCATGTGACTACCCCACTCAAACCTCCAAACAGTTACCACAAACCTTGGAGCGGGTCTAACATTTTCGACCATTTTTTCCATTTTTGGAGCGCTAACTGGCAATCCTCCGCATTTAGTGGGGTTTTTGGGGGACATTGGGTAGTTTTCTTGGTTCTGCCATAACTCCCTCATTAGTGAACCAAATTGGGTGCAAAAATAGTCAATTTTGGGTCTCTTGGACATTCTGAGCAGTTTGATATAGGTTTTAGGTCAAACAGAGGTGATCTTCAATGGTTTTTGCTTTGAGGAAGATGAAGGAGCCATTAGGGCCATCATGGAGAAGGCAGTGTATTGGGCTCATTTTACCTGTTTAGTGTAAATGAAAAGCCATTTTTAGCTATTTCATATCTTCTGAAGCTGAATTTATAGTTATTTTTTCCTATTAAGGCTTATTTTCACTTGTACTTGCATTTTGAGAAAATTAATACAAGAGGGACATGCCATTTGGGAGGCTTGGACCAATAGATGTAGCCCAGGAGGGGTGAACTGCTCAAAAAATAACTGAGTAATGTGCTTGCAAGATTTATTTGTTGTTATTTTATGTTGTTCTATGTTAAATAGTAAAATTACTTAATCAGTCCTCACACAGAAACCTCATAAACAAAGCCAAAAATATTTGTTTAACCTGCAATTTAAGGAGAACCATTTGCACAATTTATTATATCTATTTGGATACTTTGCATAGCGTAACAAATACTTCCATTTCAGATCAGGTTGGTATCAGAGCTCAGGTTGAGCATTAGGTTAAGCTAGAGTATTTTATCTATTTAAAATTTGTGCAAAAAGGATTTGATTAATAGTTTTCATAACGACTCTTGCAAGCTGTGCAGAGCGAGGTTGGTTGCTTGCTTGACAGAGCACTTGGTTGCTTGATTGTATAGCTTGAAAGGTGTTTAAACAGTGTAAAATATTTACTGTTTTACTGTTTTCAAACTAATTATTGTTTGAGTTTGCTTGAGATTTGGGGATAGCTACTGATTAGCTAAGTACTGGAGAGGACAAAAAGGAAGAAAAGGCATGAAGGCATCTTCCTTACCCCAAGGGACCTCAAGGTCACTTTTGGAACAAACCCTCTTGATGATTTTTTGTTACGAAGCTCTTGGAGTTTGTTTGTTTTTGGCTGCTTGAATAAGAGTTTGTCTCTATAGCCATTTGGTTTAAAAAATCTTTTCATTTGTTTTGAAAGCTTTGAGAACTTTTTTGAAGTTAATTTGTTCATTGATATCATAATGACAACTTCTACAAGTGAGGTTTCCTCCTTCATAATATTATTCGATGAAGATATGAAGCATTAATTTATTATATTGAAGGAAATGGTGCAGATTTTGTTTGAAGATAGAAGAGAAAGCACTAAAATTCGTGAGAAATTGTTTGCCATGAAGGAAGAGAAGGAAGAAATTCTTCAAAGATTGCATGATATGGAGATGCAGCTCCATCAAGCTCAAGAAGCTTTGACCAAGAACATGCGTGAGGAAGAGGTAATGCAATCTAATTTGTCTTCAATTTCCTCATTAGAAAGATGTGTTGGTTCTTTCGAAAATCACACGAGAGGTATAGGGTCCAAGTTAATGATTAAAATGGGCTATGAAGGCAAGGCTTTAGGAAAGCATGCACAAGGCATGGTTGAACCTATTTTGGTTGAGGAACAACCCAAGAATTTTGGTCTTGGTTATGTGCAGTTTAAGGGCGAAGAACTCAAAGCCATGAAGGCATGTGAGGCTACTTCAAAGAGAACTTTTGTTCCAAGTTCTAATATGAAAATATGTCAAATTTGTTTCAAATATGTTTTCCATTGCTTTAAGCCTTTGTTGTAGCAATAATATGGTAGACATGCAGCTTATGACATGCATGCGAGTTCAGACAATTTTCAAGACAAGAATGATGATGTTAGTCTGCAAATGAAAGCTAGAGCCTCTACTGGTTCATCTTCTCATGAAGGCAAAAAGGATGAACATGCAAAAAAATGCAAGAGGTAGAAATCTTCCCATGATCAATTTGATTATGTTTCTGCAAAGCATGATAATTTTTCATGCTTAAATGGAAGAAATATTTGCTGTACATATTGTGGTCGATTTAACCATGATGTTTCGAGATGCTGGATGAGGAAGAAGGCATACAGGAAGTAGATGAAGCAAATACAAATTTCAAAGAAGGTGCATAAGATTTGCACATATTTCCAAAAGAGGGCACATGACGTCTCTCATTGTTGGACTTTACATCCAACTAGTCGTCCCAAGAACATGCAGCAAGAGGACATAAATATTGGTGAAGGTGGAACCAAGGATTCCATTATTGATGTGAAAATGAAAGTTTCACATGAAGAAGAGTTGCAGTAGCAAAAATCGCCATGGAAGTGGCTTGGTAAGAAGTGGATGGACTTCTTAACACAGTAAGACATACTCATTTTGTACATATACAAATTTCGGTTGTATGCATGTATTTTATGTTGTAATCTCTTGTTTTTTTGAGCCACCTTGGATCATTTCTCAAGGCAGCGATTTTCAGCTACCTTCTGCAAATTTCTCGCCAGAAATTTTATGAGTGAGTGCAAGAAAGAAAATTCTTAAAAAGAGGACAAACACATCCAGGAAGGGAAGTGTCAATTGCTTTCTAGTTGTGGTTCAAAGTCACTAGCCATGCAAGGCAAGTGTTTGGAGGCTAAAGACAAGAGGGTGTTGTACTCTCATTTACTGTATAGATAAGTTTCAGTATATCAGTCTTTTGGGGTCCAAAAGATTCCCAGTGGGGAGGTGTGATCAAGAGATCATGTCCAAGTTATAAAAAATGCTCAGAAATGAAAGTGATCAGAAGTGGTTTCAATTTGAACATCCGGAAAGTTCTCGTCACTGCGATTCTGGCGCTGTGAACGGTTCTCAAAACTGAGGTTGTATGCAGAAGTTATTGAGGTTTGAAATCGTCCACTAAACTCTAAAATTTAGTTGACCAAGTTTGAATTTTTACTTTGGAAAAATTAAAAAAGAATATTCCGAGGAATATTCCCTCGAAATATTATCTAGAACATTCCATATGGTCTAATTATAAGTTGACAAGTGGCAGTGCTGGATTGGTTAATGGGTTGACTTTTTGGTTTATGGCCAATTAAAGGGTGCCACGTGGCCCCAGGTCAGTGAAATTTTGGAAGGTCAAAATGTTTTTGGTTCTACATGTTTCAACCCCAGGTCTCTCGGCTAGCAGCCCACGGGTCCTTCCGGCCGGGCTACACGACAGTTCTTAACATCTATGGGGCGCGGTTTCATTTTGATATTTGAATTGTAAATGGGTAGAAAATGTAAGGGCTAGCCCCATCGGCATGTGACCTAGGTGCTCGAAACTGAGGCCTTAAGGCCCTTAAACCGCTGAGTAAATAGTTTGGACGATCGTTACGTGTGGCCAACACATTTGGAGTTTAATGCAATGGTTTTAAAAAGGTTAAGGTTGTGGTTTGTTGACGGTTTATCCGGCGGTTAATCCGCGAAGGTCAAATGTGATCCCGACAGATATTAAATGCCACGGTTAAGCATTGCGGTGGTTAACGTTTTATCTGGCGGTCAAGGCGACGATCACCATGTGACCGCCCCACTCAAATGTTTAATGTAAATCCAAACAGTTACTGCCAAAATTGGAGCGGGTCCGACATTTTTGGCCTTTTTTCCATTTTGGAGCGCTAACTGGCAGTCCTCCACATTTAGTGGGGTATTTTGGGGACATTGGTCATTTTTCTTGTTTCTGCCATAACTCCCTCATTATTGAACCAAATTGGGTGCAAAAATAGTCAATTTTGGGTCTCTTGGACGTTATGAGTAGTTTGGAATAGGTTTTAGGTCGAATAGAGGTGATCTTCAGTAGTTTTTGCTTCGAGTAAGATGAAGTAGCCATTAGGGCCATCATGGAGAAGGCAGTGCATTGGGCTCATTTTACCTGTTTAGTGTAAATGAAAAGCCATTTTTATCTATTTAATATCTTTTGAAGCTGAATTTACAATTAGTTTTTCCTATTAAGACTTATTTTCACTTGTACTTGCATTTTTAGCAAATACATACAAGAGGGACATGCCATTTGGGAGTAGCCCAGGAGGGGTGAAATGCTCAAAAAATAACTGAGTAATGTGCTTGTGAGATTTATTTGCTGTTATTTTCTTCTGTTCTATGTTAAATAGTAAAATTAATTAATCAATCCTTACACAGAAACCTAAAAAACAAAGCCAGAAAAATTTGTTTACCTGCAATTTAAGGAGAACCATTTTCACACTTTATTATACCTGTTTGGATACTTTGCATAACGTAACAAATAATTCCATTTTAGATCATCAGGGTAGAGGTATTGTTGCCATTTATTTTTCTCTGTCGAGTTAACCAGTTTGGTGCCCATATCTATTGTACTTAGAATATGCTTAATAATAAAAAACATCTAGAATATAGAAGCACCGATTTTCCCGCATTTGGTTTTTTCAAGGACAGCTGTCTAGAAAATCCTTGTATGTCACTTTTTAATTGTGTAAGTTATTCAGTTTTAGATCTACATGTGTAGGCTGTTAATGTATTTACTTCAATGTTAATGCTGAAAATTTCAGATTAATAAATCATGTAAGTAGGATAAGTAAATAATGAATTTCATAGTAGGGTTTCTGTTTAGTAAATTTAGAAAATTTCACACTTTGCATCCTTATTTACCCATCCCAATGGATATGGGTTTGGATGATCACAAACTTCTAGCCCCATCTTCTTGAACAGCTCTGCTGCAATGGGATTTGTCTGCGATCCTGAGTCTAACAAGGCATCAATATTTATCATTTATTTCTTTTCCTGTTGCTGAAGGTACTTAGATGCACCTCTTTTTGCACTGACGTACATATGATCTTGTCATCCATGTCAAGGCTACTTTCGACTTGGTTTCTCGAATCAATGGCCATGAGATTCTTCTTCTTATTATCTTTCTTATTGTTCTTCGGGTTTAGCTCTAGATGAAATTTCCAACACTTCTCCTCTATATGGCCATCAATGTTACAATGGTTACAGTGGTTGCACGATAATTGCACTAGTGTGTTGCAGTTGCCATATTTTTATATTTTTCTCATTTTTTCTTATTCTTTCCCTCCTTAGAAGCATCATGTTGCTTATTTTGCTTCAATCCACTTGATTGTGTTCTCTTCAAGCCTATGTTCTCTAGGTATTGTGCCTGTACACAAGCCTCATCCACTGATTTGGGTTTGAACAACATTACTTTCTCATGCAGATGGAAGTGCAGACCCAAAAAATACTTGAGGAGTACATCTGGGGTCTTTGGAGAGATACCAAACATTATAGCCATATTTTTTAACTCTGTGGTGTGCTTCTACAAGCTTTGGCTTGAATTTTTCATGAAGTAGTGCTACCAAATCCACCGGTCCTCTACATACCCAATGAGATAAAACTGTGACTTAATGAGGGTTTTGAAATCCACTTAGTCACTGGAGGTTTTCCCTCCAACCTCAGGGTTTTCGTGTGGCTCTCCCACAAAGTTAGTGCATGGCCCTCTAATTTCAGCCACACGTTCCTCAATCTGATGGATGTTGAAATGAACTTCTAGTTGTTGCAACCAATGGTTCAATTTCATAGCGTCAATATCACCATGGTACACCTTGATATCGAATTTTGCTTCCATTTTAAATAGGGATTGATTCATGGCACTCAAACTAGGTTGTTCTTTTCCAGATTATTTCTTAGATTGGTTCTCAATTTTTTCCCAATCTCCCGATCCTCCTTTTGATTTGTCCTCTGCATTTGAATCCCCATATTCTCAAGATATCCCAAGCATATTTCTCAGAGTCATTATGAGGAGGTTTAAAATTTGATTTATGTCTGGGGCTTGTTGTTCAAGCCATGAAAACCTAACCTCTATAGGATCACGAGGGTCACTTACATATTCATCGACCATGATTAGGGTTTTATGATTTTCGGCCTCGCTAATCTAGATCCCCTACAAATATCCACAAAATAATGAAAGAAACCAGCTCTGATACCAATATGATTCATAAACTGCCATGGATATTCCACTGGACATTTCTTCATAATATATATGATAATATTATATTAAAAATATGCAATTCTACACTGTCACAATTTTATTAATTTTCTAGATCTATATATTTTATTGTAATTAGTGCATGCATTCGAATGGAAATTATGCATAAAATAGAGATCAATAAAATAGAGCTCAAATACACACATAAGCCACAAGATATGCTAGGGGAAACCCTTTTAGGAGAAAACCCAACTAGAAGGTGAGGTCGCTTCGCTCTCTTTCTCTGTCTAAAAATATGGCTGCGAGTACAAATAAGTATGGAATGTGGCCCGTGGGCTGCTATAGTGCAAAAATAATCTGTGTGTGCTCTACATCCTATCCCTCTTTGATATATTTGCTCATCTATGGAACAAATTCTCTCGAAAGAATGGAATGCCTCTTCCTCTTAGTGGCTCGGTTATACCACAACTCGATAGCCTACTAGTGGTTAAGTTTGACTACATCAACTCTTAACCAGAGTTACAATATAGAATATTCTAGTGTAGTTTACATCAAAAGCATGCGACTAGCCCCTTTTCCATGAATAATTGGGCTGACACGACATCCCCTTGAACCATGGTGGTGAAAATAGGAGAGTCAACTTCTGAGTGGAATAACTCTTACATACAGACTGAAAAATTGACATGCTTCTTGCGTTGTTCAAAATATATATATCTGTAGAATATAATTAAAAGGTGTGGTGCTAAAGAAGAAAATTCTTACCCCCAAAAAACATCGATTGATGCCTCAAAACGCTCTTTGAAGGTTTCAAACCTCGTTTTTCCAAACTGGGTCCCATAAGTAAAAATGGTCCCATGAGTTGATTCCTACACTTTCCACTCTTAATGCATCAAGATGGATGAAAACCAATATAATATTTCTATTAAAATAAAACAATGTATGTTGACCAATAGTTTATTAACCTCAATCTTAGATGGGGATATTAACATCGACATCCAATCCCTTGGAAATGAAATTCACATCTCATGGTGAATCCATCTAATTCAAGGAATTTTAATGACAAAGTAACTATTCTTAACTAGCTTCCTACATTTCTTCTAGTTGTAAGCTTTAATGCTATATTGTTTACCCCTATTAACTAGACTATCGTTGGCATTCTCATATGGAATTTGATATAGTAATTAGGGAGTTAAGGTTCAGGCATTGTTTTAGTTTTCACTAAAACCAACTAGTTCCCTTGGTCAATTGTGGGCCAAGTCACCAATTGGGATTTGTGAGTGTCAAGAGCGTGATTTAGGGTTCTTAAGCTCCAAACTTGGGGATTTTTGGTGTCTCTCTACTATGGCCTATCATAGTCATGACTAATGCTAACAATAACATGACTCAATCGTCAGATAAGAAACGGAAGGAAATATACCTAACCTTGAGGGGAAAATACAAGGACATATAAGGGAGAAGGGGGTCAAGGTTGAAAGATCAGATAAACATAAGACTCCCATGACACAAACTTAGTAAGAACCAAAGAGAGAAAATATTTTTTACCATATTAATTATTTGCTAAAAGTTTAAAAAAACATTGATCAATTTGAATAATTAATCAAAGATAAAAAGTAATCCACAATCAAAGGGGCCCTTAATGGTATGTATGGATCATCCTAGTTATTTAGGAGTCGGGATACTAAATTATGCATAACATCTAATATAGTATGGATATTCAAGGTGTTGTTGGCACACATTATTGAGGAATGAGTTTTACCACAATAGGAGATTATCAAGAAGATGAAACTCATAAGGAAGAAAAATAAGATAATGGAGAAAACTATTAAGGCACTAAGACACTATGCAATCCCAAATTAGATCATTATAATATTTTTCATTTATCTTGATGCTTTCAAAGTGGAAAACTTATAGGAATTAGCTTGCAGAACCATTTTTACCAACATGTCCCAATTTAGAGATTTGGGTTTTGAAACCTTCCAAAGGCATTTTAAGGCACTAAATGAGGTTTTTTTGGGTCCAAAAAATCTCACTTGTTAAATCCCATTGTCCTATCCTATGTTTAGATACTTTTCCAATCGTGGAATAAAGAAATAAACCAAAGTTCATATGAAAAGTTATGCCTCCTAGAATTTGACCTTGTAATTCGACCACCATGGTTGGAGAGGATGCCACATTAGCCCTTGTTACTCATACATAAATGCCTATCCATGTGTGGACTATGAAGAATATTATAGAAGGGTCAAATTTTTAACTCCAGTTGAGAGTTAAAGGAGTCAAACTTGACCCCTAGTTGGCTAGTAAGGTATATTAAAAACCAAGCCACAAGGAGTAGGATTTCCATTCTATCTAATTGTGTATTATTCCATAGTAGATTATAACAACTAGGTGTGGGGGTTAGAGAGCATAAAAAATGGGGTTAATGTTCTATAATATCCTAATAGGCCATATGTCAGATAACTGCATAAAGAGTGCATTATTCTTTGCACTTGCATTTTTCCACTATAGATAGAAAAGGGAGTAGAGGAACCTCACCTTTCAACTAGGTTTTCTCTTGTAAGGATTTCCCATATCAAATATTTGTGTTCATTATGGATTTTGAGTGATTGTATTTTTTGTTGTCTATTTTCTGCATTTTATCTATTTCATGCATAAGCACAAATAATTAACAAATTTAAATCAAAAGGAATTTAAACTTCAAAATATATATTTTAGTTTATTTTATTACATATGTTGTGAAATTTGTCAAGTGGAATATCCATGATAGTTCACAAATCATATTGGTATTACACATTTTTTTTGGGGAATCTCGTGGGAAGTAGTATGGGATCCATGAAGTAGTTTAAGCAAAATTTCATAGAACCATAGTCATGGCCAATGAGTTTGTTCACAATAACCCTACTCTAGAAGAATAGAGATTGGCAAGGCAGGAAGCACAAGTCGTTAATATCAACCACAATATGAACCTCCTTGTAGAGGATCTACTAAGCAAACTTGGAATTAGAGAAGATAGAGGTTCAACTTAGAGGTGAGATCATAGGGGAAATTGAAGGTTAATTTTGACCCATAAAAGGAGTCAAGGAAATAACCTGAGAAAGAGTAGTCGAGTTCTAGTGTTGTTACCCATTCATAGTCCTTGTTAATATGGAAGTGAATATTGACACAAAATAGTACCAAGGTGACATTGTTACCTTAAAATTGAGTTGCTGGTTGCAACAATTACAAGTATAGTTTAACATTCACCACATAGATGAGGAGTAGGAGATATCATTTTCTAGATTGAAGTTAGATGGCCATGCTCTAATCTAGAGGGTTATCCTCCAATGAATAAGTGGGAGGACTTCATTACCCTCATAAAGTACCAATTTTACTCTATCGTGTATGTATAGGGCCATGTATTCAATGGCACTATGTCAAGTGGAGTCAAGGCGGAAATGTACAAGAGTGTGCCACTAAATTGAGGAAGATGGCCATAATGTTGGGTATCTCTCCCAAGAGCTTAGGTGTATTCCTCAACTATATTGGGGGTCTACACAACCATATGCAAACTTAGGTGATGTTGTTCAAGCCAAGAAAAATGGATGAGGTTTGCGTACATGCATAGTACCTAGAAATCATAGGCCAAAAGAAATGGTAATCACGTGGTTTCAAATAGAAAGAGCACTAGGAAGATTTAAAGGAAGGGAAAAATAAGTGGAAAGGGGGAAAGGATAAGAGGAAAAAAAACATTGCACATCAGTGCAAGGATCCCAACAATCATTGCAATAACTACAACCACTATAACATTGGAGGTCATACGGAGAAAAAGTGTTGGAAATTACATATAGAGTTGAACTCGATTACCCATAAGAAGGATGGGAAGATAAGTAATATTCTCTCCATGGATTCAAGCAATCAAGTGGAAAGTAACTTTGACGTGGATGAGAATATTTCCTGCACCTTAGTGTATAAGGAGGTGAATCTGAGTATCCTTCATCAACATAATGAGAAGGAGATGACCAAACTCTTCCATACATGGGAATTTTTATAGGATAATATGCACGGGTGGGCTAATTTTCCATGCTTATTCCAAAAAAAATATTCGCCAATTTCCATTTTTTCTAAAAATGATTCACCCATATTTATAGTATAAAATTATTTTCCCTTAAAAATCACCAAAATTTTATATTGACTGTTATAAAATAATTAGAAATCTAAATATTTTACAAAAATATCCTTAAACATTTTACAATTTGCATATTATGGACTAGTAATATTCACCAATGTTTCTAAACTTTAAGATAAAGTTACATCCTTTAATTTTTCCCTGCTTCCATATTAAGATACATGTCAAAAATACCAAGAGATTCCATCTTTGACTTACATCCATAGGCTAGTCTCATAGTAGTATATCTAGTCAACAAACTTGGATTTGAAGGTTCATGATCATCCTAACCCATATCCATTGGGATGGGTAAATAATGACGTTGAAATTAAGGTAACAAAATGATTTTGAATAAAATTTTCTATTAGTGATGATTATATTGATGAAGTAGAATTGGTTGTAGTACCACTTGATGCATGTGGATTTGTGTTTAGGAGTCCCAACATGTATATGTGAGATACAATTTTCATATGGAGATCCAACCAATACCACCTCATTAAATATAGGATATCATTAATCATCAACACACATGAAGGTAAGAAATTGATAATTTCTAACAAGAAATATATTTTACTATTTTTAAGAGAAAATCAGTCCAATGAGGAACCAATTTGGGCAAAGGAATCCTTGGAGGGGTGTAATAAATAATAGTAACAATAACTAGAAGGGCTTATAAATGCATAAATGGGAGTGTTTCAGGAGCCTAAAGGGCTACCAACCAAGAGGGAAGTGAAGCACAAAATCCAATTATTGGCGGAATCTCCATTGCCAAATATTGGGTTGTAGAGACAATCCATTCAAGAAGAAAACGAATTGAAGAAGTTGCAACAACTACTAGAATAGGGTGTGGTTTGACCAAGTATCTCACCTTATGGGTCACTCATAATAATTATATCAAATAAGGATGGTACTGGGAAAATGTGCATATATTTCAGAGGATTAAACAAGATTATACTCAATAATAGTCACCCCTTTGCCTAGGATTAATGATTTGTTAGATCAGTTGTAGCAAGTGAGTTCGATTTAAAATAAGGGTATCACTACTTTTGAGTCAAATAAGAAGTCCCCTAGAAGATCATATTAAAAACTAAAGAAGGGTATTCATGACATTTGGTGTATGCAATCTACCAACTACGTTCAGAGACTAATGGATGATGTACTGCATCCTTATCTAGATTAATTTATTATTGTTTATTTGGATGATATATTGGCTTGCAATGCTACCTATGAGGAGTATATATCACACTTGATGCAAGTGATAGAGACATTGAAGAAGCACTAATTACTAGAAAATATCAAGAAATGTGATTTTGAATAGAAGTATTTAGTGTATTTAGGCTATATAATTGGCGGAGGGGAGCTTAAGATAGAGCCTGCAAAGATGGAGGGCATCATGAAGTATTCAGTCCCTACAAATGCCTTTGAATTTAGGAGTTTCAATGGAGAAACAAAATACATGAGGAAACTCATAACTTCATTTTTAGTAGTAGTTGTACCACTCCACGTTATAGCATTGAGTGACAATAAATTCTAGTGGGGGAAGGATCAGTAGAGGGATTTGCATGACTCGAAGAGAAAAACCAATCGGGCACTAATTATCACATTACCAAACTTGTATAAACCATTCAAAGTGGAGATGGATGGGTGTGGGTATTCTATGACAAAAGTATTGATGCGAGGAGGAAATAATGCATGCTACCATTCTAAAGTATTTCATGGGGTAATTGTCAACTACCATACATATGACAAGTATTTATGTTCCCTAGTAATAACTATCAAAAAGTGGATTCACTATATGATTGGAAAGGTAACCATCATCCACATTGATCACCAATCACTATATTACTTGCAAGCCCAAAGTGTTTGGTCATCAAGTTTTTAGTCATTAAGTACAAGAAGGGAAGCATAAAAAAGTTGGTTGACATGATTTCAAGGCCACCCACATCAAAAAGTACAAATTTGGGAAATATTATGCACATGGAGCCTACACCCATGATGTTCAAGAGAGGAATATATAGAATATGAGGACTTCAAGGAGGTGTTTCAGTAGCTACAAGGCCGAAGTCATGCAAACAATGGTGACATCACAATTGACTTTTATCTACAAAATGGGTTGTTGTAGAGGCTAGAAAAACTTTGTTCCTGAAGGCGAGTGAATGAAAATTGTCAAATAGTCTCATACCTCTAAGGTATAGGTAATTTTGGTGTTGGGAAGTCAGTTTCGAACTTACAAAGGTTCATGTACTAGCCCAAAATGTAAGAATATGTAGTAAGGCTCATTAGAGGATATATACTTTGTTGTAGTAGCAAGCCTAGTAACATATACCCACTCATCGTTGGGAAATAAATTCCATGGATTTTGTGGGATGTTTATAAACTACCAAGAAGGATAATGACTACATGTTTTTGGTAGTTAACAAATTCAACAAGATGTGCATTCTCATTCTCTATAGAAAGGCCATCAAATGGAAAGAAGAAACAAACTTGTTCTTTGAATAGGTTTGGGTGCGCTTTGGGATACCAAGGAACATAATTTTAGATAGGGACATTTAATTTCTCAATTAATTTTAGAATAGTTGTTGGAGGAGATGGACATGAAGTTAAAGTGGTATATAGCATTCCATCCACAGGAAGCTAGAGAAATAAAATTAGTTAATAGGATTTTGGTGCAAGTTTTGAGGGGTTATAATTAGAAGCATCTAAAGGCTTGGGATGAAAATATGGTCTATATACAACAGTATTATAATATAAAAATCCACACTTCTACTGGTAAGTCCCCATTTGAAACTTTTTTTGGATATTTTCCACCTTCACCTTTGGATGTCATATATGGACAAAGAAGGAGTGAGGGAGGATCTCATAGGGGATGGATTAAAAGTATTAAATTTGTTGAGAAAATTCAGTAGATCCATTTATAATTAAAGGATACATTTAATAAGTCACATGAAAAGTATAATGTTAATAATGATAAACATAAAACATAGAATTCATTTAGAGAGGGAGATAGAGTACAATAATATTTTAACAAGGAAATACTATAGGGTCTTAGTTAGAAGAGAAAGGATCTAAAATTATGTCCTTTCTAGTTATTGGAAAAGGTGGGAGATAATGCCTACAGACTTAGTCTACCACCATATATGCAGATTTACTATGTGGTGAATGTGGATAATATCAAACTCCATGATCCTTCGACGTTGGATCAATAGAAGGGGTATGCCATATCTTCCATAAAAGACTCAACACCATATTCTTAGGCAGAATCAACATAAGATATAGTTTTGCATCAGAGGTGCGTTCTAATGTAGTGAATTGTATACATGTGTTACCAAAAAATACGTACATCCAAGAAAATATTATATGAGGATATGCATGTAATACATATTAAATAGATAATAGAATAGAACAAGAAGTAACTGTAGACTACTAATAACACCTTCAATATTAATCCACAATTTCCATTGCATCATCTCATACATTCACATTTATACTAAAATTTGGTAGTTACCATGGATTAACTGTACAAATAACTTAGTCACATGATGTAACTTACATCTTGATATGTAAAGAGCCTAGTTAACTCTCTCGACTTGTTGGGTATATTTGACTAGGTCGACTAGCCCCTTAAACATCTTCCCCGCCCTCATTTCCTTATTCTTCCAGAAGAAGGGGAGATTTAGAACTTTAGATTAAAAAATGTGGAACAAAATTACAAGAATAAAGTGCTAATGATGGTTGATGCTTCATTGAAGTTTTTTTGATGTAGAGTCAAGTGTCGTATCAATCAACACCGTTGTTGGTGTAGATGTCACTATTTGATCGATGGCCTATGGTTTGTGTTCTTTCGTCTATGAGTGCACATGAACACATTTATAAATGAATTTGATTCCTCATATTTTTAGTTTTGGAAGTGATCAGTTGAACCCTTTGACTTCTTGTTATGTTGTAGCTTAATGACTATGCTATGCCTATGGAGCATATTTAGAAATACTTGAGTTGAAGAATTGATACTAAGGTTGGGGAGGTGAAGGTTGTTGGAAAGAAAGTGAGGCTTGTATTTCACCAAATGTTGTCCCATGAACTTTCTAGGTTAGCCTTTACATATGCTAATAATGTTTTAAACATTATCTTACTGAGTATTGAACTTGTGCTTCCAAGGACTTCGTTTGTGCTAGATATTTAAGTTGGTTTGAGTGTGAATTTCCCTAGGACTCCAAAAGTTGGGTATTGATATTTTTATCCATTTATTGCACTTTTTGTTGAATTATATGGAGTTTATATGAGGTATTGTTGGGCTCAATTTTTTCTTTCATGCCTTCCATTAACCATTTCCTCTTCTCGCGTATCAATTTTGTTTTGAGCTTCTTGTCTTGTTGAATTTGGGAATCAAGTTCCATAACTAATCTTCCTTCAAGGGTCAATCTATGTTTGTTAGCTAAGCCTTTGATGATTAGATATTGTATCCTGATTCAGTTTCATGTTGTTGACAAGTAAGTCAACAAGTTATTAAGCACATAATTCATAGTAGTAGTGTGGTCCAATGCTGCTTCACCTTCCTGAATGAAGAAAATTTCTACTGTAAAATTTAAGATGTTTCATCTACATTGATATTCTTACTTTGTTGCTAGAAATATTGAAGTTTTTCTTGCATTTTTTCATTGAGATTGACTAGTTGGTGGATGAGTTGTTTCATTGCATCCAATTAATCCTCACTAACCTCTAAAGTAGGTATTTGTAACTTCTCTCATGTAATGTTTAAACATTTTCCCCAGGCTTATTGTTCCTTAATTTTCCTTCATTGATATTATTTAATAACTTCCATTGACCTTTTCCACGTAACAAATGCTTCTTGAGAAATATCATAAAACAAATTAAATACCTAGTTTTTGAAAGCCTAAATTAGATTGGTGTGCAGGAATTGAATTCACTTATGCTTGAGTAGGTGTAGTATGTGTCCTTGAATTCTTCCTCTTTCCCACTTTGTAGCTTGATATGATGTTTTCTCTTTTATGAAATTGATGGTTATTTTTGTTTCTCTTTTGTTTTTTGTTGGTCCAACTGAGTGATATTATGTGATTGCTAATGCTTAGTCAATTGTGAGACTATCTACTATTGTTGTGTAGTATGTTGTGGTTTCCTGGATTGTGTTTGTAGGATGGCCGGTTGTGGTTGTAATATCGACTGTTGTAGGACAATTCATTTTTTCTGTGCTAACTACTAATTTTTTTGATCTGATTATTTCTCTACATTACTCCCTAATCAATGAGTATGAATATTTGACTAAGCATCCTTTGGTGAGACTTTTTCCTCATTGTGTTTCTCTACTTCCTCATCTTATTCCTTGAAAATTTTTCTTACCTCTGGGGTAGAGAGTCCCGAGTCAATTCGATTTATGGTATTTGATTCTCCCCCCCCCCCCCCGCCCCCCCCAAGTTTCTTTGCTCAGGTTGACTGAGGATTACTTGTACCAATTTCCAGAGCACTTTTTGGTATTGTCTATGTTTTGTTGGTACTTTCCTCTAGCTAAGCCTATCACTCCTCCTTTTCTTGTTCTACCAACAGTTTTTTGTTTGAATGTATCGATAAAAATACGTTTTGCATGTCCTTATGCTTCTAAAGTTAAGGCCCCGACTAACAATCATATCATCATATCTTTTTTTCTAGTTTGTCTGCTTGTTGAGTTCCCCTTCTTTTTTGTTTGCTACATATGTTGTTTTATTATTCTTTCTAACTTCTTATCGAGCTTGGCATCATCAAGAGTTATGTCTTGAAGGTCCTCTACCCATTTGATTCAAAAAAATTTCTCTTCATTTTATGTTGGGACTTACTCTATTGGGTTCTTTTTAGTAGACTTATTTTTAGGTGATGTTGTTGGGAAAGTTGGATTGACATTGAATGGTTGAGTGTGAAATTCAACCTCTCTTTCATCCTCTTTCTCTCCAATTTTCATGGGGGGTTTGATTTCTTCATTGGGGTGCAAGACATCTTCTAAAATTGGGATTATGGTATTGGTTTGTTGACTTAATTCATCAAATATATTAAGTACATTTGGTTGGTATGGTAGGTCCTTGGGTTTAAACAGGTCATTATAAACATACTATAATTTAGTTGAATCCAAAAGTTGTATATGTGATGAAATTTATAATGCTTAACAGATGTGTTCGTCGACTCTCCAATAATGATATTGTTAAAAATTAAATAACATAGAATTGAAATGAAAATATTGGAAACACAAAATAAAATAAAATAAGATAGACACATATATAGGTGGTTCACCCAATTTGGGTTATCTACAAAAAGAAACAATCAATCCTTCCTTTTATATTATACAAGAAACACAAGGGATACAACGTACAACTCATATGTTGTAAGTTCATCTTTACTCTTACACAATCTCCTCTCTTTTTCACATAGAAAATAATACATAGTCACAATACAATTCCCTCATATAAACAAGGGTTTCTTTCTAGGGAAAAAAATCCCTAAATTAATAGAAATTATACCATCGGATCTTTCACTTAATGGAAACTCTAGATTGACTATGAAGTTACAATATTTTACAAGGAAAATTTCTAAAAAAGTTTGTTTTCGAAGGCGTTTCCCCGAAAACCCTACTAGGGGAGCTCAAAAGCATGTTGTCTCCCCCCCTGGACCCCCCTACAACATTAGTTGGGGGGAAATCCCCCCCACACTCCCCCTTCAGGGTCTGGGATGCAAATACAACTCAAACAAGACCTCTAAATCAAGAAGATAATCAAGATTCACACCCAACATAGATAAATTCTTTAAGTTCGTGACATAATTTCTAAATATTTCATCCACAATAAGGGTTCTATATTTCGTGACTAATTTGTAGTAGAAAAATTGTAATTTTTCATTAACAAGACGACCTTTCTTGTAAATATGGTCTCACCAACTAGTGACACTTTTTCCATAGCAAGCCAAATAAGCAATGAAGAGAACATGTTTTCCTCACCTAATTTTTTTCATTCTTAGCAATTGGTATTTACAATACCATCCAAGTGTTCAACCCAATTGCATTGCTTCCCTATTTTGATGATTTGAACAATAGCTTCTAGCATATTAGTTTTACATCCAACACCCAACCTAATGAAGTGAGGTATAGAGAGACTATTATGCATGTCCATTTTATGATTGGATCCTTGATCTATATAATGATAATCCATTTGGAATTATTTTTTATCATTGCACCTATGAAATTCTATATCAAAGCATTGGAGTCAACTATCTTGGGGATTTCGTCACCAATATGCGGTAGCCCTTTAATTTGCTAAATCAATTTGACTATTATCTCGATGGGCTGGTCAAAGAAAATAACCCCATAATGAAATCTATTAAATATGAATTTAGTAGCTTCCTCCTTCTATCCATAGAAAGGAACATAAATAATCTCTGATCTCGATGTCATATGAAAATGATGTCTCTTATTTCCATTGATAGTCAACCATCTGCACCATTTGAATTTATCCCATTATTTATCCCAGGAAATTTCATCTAGTTCTTCATATTAGATGTTATGGAGCTAAACTTCCAACCTTGTCTTTGTAGAATTTTCAAATTTGACTTTGGTGCATGGCTCCACAAGGGTTTCAACTATCTAAACTTGTCCACATATTCTTTGCATCCTAAAATCCTCATTGAATTCTAGACTATGTAGACACTCTAACAAGTCATATTCAGAATGGATTTTCTATGATAGATTGGGAAGCTATATGATGTATGAAAACTTGAGGGCTATAATTGGTTGGTCAATTCCAACAATAGGTGGAAACGATATGTTTGATGGACTTAAGCTCAAGTTTTTTCATAAATTTTCATCATTCATGCAACATGTTAACAAAAGTCGGTAATGTGTAGTCATGTTTAATACTAGTGTGTATGAGGCACATGATGGAGTAATGGGTAGATTTATATATAGTTGTCTTGTTGAGTCAGGACATATTTCAGAATTGTCAATAAGGTCTTATTTGTTGATTTTTTTCATATCAACCTAGTCGTTGTTGTTGGTTGATTCTAAAAGTTGTTGGTTTTATTTTTGCGGTCAATTTGATTAGTTTTATTAGCCATTTGATTCTATTATAATGCTACTAATGTTTTTTTACTTTTTTCTTTTCATATGTCAATGTTTCCCCTAATGCATTGGATTATAGGGTTGGTTATTTGTATTTTGGTCTAAAAGTATATGCAGATCTTGTTTTTTTTCCATACTTTGTTTTTCGATTTGAAAAATGCCAAATGTTAATGATTTATTACTAGTGTAATTGGTTACTATATTTAATTTTGTAACCAATTGTGGTTGTTCATTTTACCATTTATTACTCAAGTTGTCTAGTGTATTGAGGAAAATATGACGATGAACTCTTTCATCTCTATATATTATATTTTTGTATCCAATTTTATAATGTTCTATATGAGTTACAAGCTCATATCTTGACTTAAAAATTGGAATATTGGTCACAGCTAATATATTTTCCCCTCCAAGTCGGTCAACATAGTATGTTGTGGTAGTCATCGAAGTCTAAAGTTGGGGAACATAAGTATCCCACTGTCATGGTACTTGATTTGTAAGTCTGGATGAGGCTTTACAATCTTTCTTATTCTCCAACCGACTTACATATTTCATTGAGATGATTCGATGAAGAGTTACATTCTTCGAATCCTAATGAGATTCTTGACCTGGGTTTTGAGTATATTGGGGGAATTTTTGGAGTTTGCTTTAATTTATTTTCATAATTAATAGGTAGTTCTTTTATGGAAAAATAGGCCAAATATTTTTCATTGGTATTGCTTCAATAAACAAATATTCCTTAGCCTTTGACTTGTATTTTTTTAGTTGTCATTAAGATAGTTCATCATCTAAAATTTTCCCAATAGATCATGGTGAATCGACCTTTTATTCATACATAACTTGATACAAGAATTTGGCTTGTGTGTCATCCTAGGATTTTATCCAAGATTCCCCTTCTCATGGATCTAGGGGAATGACAATTTTCGTATTGTTCTCGTTGATTTTATCCTATCTCTTTCGAAGGAGATAGTTTCTTTCATATATCAACTTTAGGGGCATTCAACTAGTGTTAAATATGAAGGCATTCTTTCGAACAATTATATTATTTCGAATTTGGTGAAAGTCAATATAAACAATATTGCAGTTTGAACATTTTTTAGATCACCAATGGGTTCCAAGAACCTATGATCCACCAATTTCAAGTAGATTTTGGTTCTTTGCAACGTTTTCCTACATAGTTTTTCCCATGTGTTTCGTGGGATAATATTAACTTATGATCTAAAGTCGATGATGAATTTATTTATCATATTTCCATTAATTTCTAAGTGAACTTGGGGATCGTAGTATTCATAGAAATTTTCTTGAGATAGTTGGTGAAGATTCTTGTATGGATGTTGATCTTCCCTATTTCTATTTAGTATGTTTAATAGTTCGACCAATTGACATAAAAATTTCTTTTCTCTTGATGATTCCAGGAATTCTTCGAGAATGTTTCCTTTTAGCATGTATATTTTCACAATTAATGACATGATGATTCCAATTTTTGGAATATTGAGTGATCTCGTTATGGTGTCTAATGTTTTGGGTGGACACTTCACCCATCTTTAGGTAGCTTTATATACTTAAAGATGGGTAAGTGTTCACCCAAAACATTGGACACCGTAATGAGATGACACAATATTCCATAAAAAGGCATCATCAGAATGTTGTCTTTACTTGACATTTCATTCTAATTTTGTCAATCAATAGGTCTGTCATATTCATTATTTTTGAAGAAATCAATGGTTTTCCTAACAAGTTTTCCTATTATTGAGTATTTGGGTAAGGTATACTAGCAGTCATTGGTTGAACTGCAGATTCATTTTAAGGGAGGTTTCCTTATCCAACCCCTATTTGGTGATGACATGATTTTTTTATAATTTAATGCTTACTACTTGGGAATTGATTGGAGATGATTAATAACTCTTTTTTTCATTAAATTTTACAAAATTTTGGGACAATCCTCTAGGGAGTGATCTCCCAATCCACATATCCTACAAAAACAAAGGTCTATTCTATATTTTAGAGGGTAGTTTGGTCCAACATGCCATTCCTTTCAACATTTAAAACAATAGATTCAACCTTAACCTAGACCATGACCTCTAACAAATCATCTATTCAATCTTCCAAGACCCCTTCTTGCTTGGTAGCCACCATGAACTTAATACCCATTTCCTCCATCCTAATAATTGTTTCCTTTTCTGGCTTGCATATCTTGATTAATTACTTGTTCGATTTTCTAAGTGTGATAGATTGCATGTTAGTTAGGCTTATTTTTCCAATTTAACCAGTAGTCTTATGTAGAATGTGTAGCTTCATCACATATGCCACACCACATTGGCTTTACATTCTTAAGATTGTATTAAAAATATCTTGTGGTGTGGTTGGTCTGTACTTTACAAATTTCAAAATACAATTCAAGTTACGCTTGATGTATGTTTGTTCAAGAAAATATCCAAATTTGCAGCTATATTTAGCGTGTCCTTTATTCCTGTAGTTTGTGCACCATAAATCGTTCCATTAGAGAGTGAAAATTTTTAAATATTTCTATAACTTATCAAATTTTACTTCTAACATATTTTTTATTAATAAGGAAGTCAATGAGAATCCATCATATATTTCAATATGCTATGGATTTTGTAAATATTGTTCACATGAGAGAATCTCATGCATAAGTAGTCGTCCTCTAATTTTTTGTAAGAGTCTAACTATGTACCATTGTGTTAGGAGAGATTCATTAATAATATAAGGAATTTGAATTAACAAATATTTAAACATTTTATAATATTCTCAGGTTGAATCTTCTAGCTTCTTTTTAATTTCTTTGAGCCTTCGGGATGTAATATTTTTGACATATTTGGCCTTGAAAAATGAGAGGAAACTACATTTTATTGTAGTCTTTTTTCTTGTTTTATTTTATATAAAGTTCATGAACCATGCTAATTCTCTTTTCCTTAGGGCTCTTGCAAAATTGAGCCACCTGCTTATCTTTCTCATCTATATTGTTGGCATAAAAAAAAATCACATATGAACTAATGCATTTTCAGATATTCATCACCCTCATATAGAGGGATGTGGATTAACCCCATTGTTTTTCTTGTTGGATATCCTAGTGTTGGTCCAACTTTAGTCAATTGATTAGGTGGTGGAAACCTAATTGATTTGTTTTAATAGTTGGTTGGTTAGTGTATTGGTTCAATTGGGTTGGTTTTCTTATCAATCAAATAATTTCTTTTTAACTTTTAGGACCAATTGATTACATTAAGACTTTTCTCACTTCCAACTTCAAAATTTTTTTCTAGTACTATATCATTGGTTTGGAAAGTTTTATCTATATGTTTGATGAAACTATTCATTTGGGGATGTAATAGTTCATCAAAACTATCTGCAAGAATTTCGTCTTATTCTATGGTTAATAAATTTGGTAGGGGGACCATGTCCATGAGATCTCTAATCAGTTTATTCATTACCAACTCAATTCTGTTTAATCATCAATATTTCAATAAGAAACCAATCACTCAAATTTCCTTGGTTGTATTTTCTATGTGAGACCGAGGAGGATTTTGAGTTAATATGTAGCCAATGATTAAGGAATTACCATACTCTAGGACTTGTTACACTTAACATATGAGATCAATGTATTTTAGGTCCTTAGTTGTTAATTTCCATACTATATATTTTCCTTTGTTGGCTAAAACTTAAATGGAGACTTTCTCTCCTTCCCAGAGTGATGACATTTTCAATCCTCAAACAACCCATGCACCAATGATCTTCCACTCTAGGATTTCCTTCCAAATCGATTGATGTAATCTCCTTGCATCATGCATATCCTATATTTTATTTTATCATTTATCCCTTTAGATCTTTGGATGTTGGATGATGGTTTATGACAGTGTACACATCAATGAATTATTTTGATAAAATCTTCATTGAGTCTATATTATCATGCCTTTTTTGGTTGATCCTCTTGATCTCATACTAACTCCTTGAAATTGGATGAAATTTTAATTTATTATAGGTATCTCATGAACCATTCACACCTTCTCACCAAACCCTACTTACTCTTGGTTGATGATGGGGTATATCATGAACACCATTATTTACTTAAGAATATTCCAATGCTTATTTTGTGTCTTTACAATGAGATTCATGGAATTTCTCCTACTTAGCTTTTCTCTCTTCTTGATTTAAATTCAACGATTCTTGTAATGAGGCTTGATATTCGACTATATGTCCAACATCATTTTCTAAAACAAGTCTATATAGTAGAGAAGTATAATACAAAATAATACTTCATGGTATTTAGTGTATATCTTTTATTTTATTTTGTCAACATAGGTGTGATTGTTGACTTCCTGCTCTTCACAGTAATATTTTAGTGACTTTTCAACCAAATCATGTAGATTTTTTCTCCCCAAATTGATAATATTTGGTATTAACCATTCACCGTTGGTGATTCAATGCATTAAAATGTTGGTCAATGTATTTTTTTAGTTTTGTATGGATTAATTTGATGATTTATAGTGGTTTTCAGTGAAAATTTGTGAACTTTATTCTACTAATGATAGTCAATTTTTGTGTGCATAGTTCCTCGGGTAATTATTGATATTTAAATCCCACATTTCTTGTATATTTTCCAAATTCAACATTTATGTGTGCATCATTATATTGACTTGGGTTAGGCACTGCCAACAATGAGACCAATGTTTTAATCTAGTGAATTGTATATATGTGTTACCAATAAATCCATTAACCAAGAAAATACTAATGAATAGATACATGCAACACATATGGATGAGAGGATAAAATATAACAAGTAATGGTAGACTAGAAATAAAGCCTTCATTACTCCACAAATTACATTACATTCTTCATTTGATACATGCATATTTATACTATGGATAAATTATTTAGCTAACTTATTCATCGACCTAACAAGAAATTCGACTTGACTTACAATTTGGTATGTCAACTATAGAGTCTAATCAATTATGTCAACCTGTCGGGTCTAGTAAACTTTCCCCTCCAAAAATCCATAACTACAAGATAGGGGCAACATGAACTTTAGTAGATTGGGTTGAAAGGACATCTCCTAAACAAAACAAAATTGTTCTCTAGGGAGAAGGTGGAGGAAATGTTTCCTCACCTCACTTTGTAAATATTTTAGGTACCAAAATCCTCCAAAAATGGTGAGGTATAATCCATATTGGATCGTTATAATAATTTTCATCTATCTTGTTTCTTTTAGAGTGGAAAAATCAAAGAAATTAGCTTTCAAGACTATTTTTACTAGTGGGTCCTAATTTAGAGAATTTGGGTATGAAACCTTATAGAGGAATTAAATGAAGTGTATTCAAGTCTAAAAAATATTTCTTACTCAATATCCTATAACACTATTCTAAATTTATACACATTTCCAATGGTGTAATAAATATGTCACTCAGATTTCGTATGCGGGTGTTATGTCTCCTAGAAGTTGAACATCCAGTTTGGCCACCATGGTTTGAGATGATGCCACATCAATCTTCGTTAAACCCACAAAAAAATGGACAGAAATGTGTGGAATATGAAGAATAATATAGAAAGTTTAGTAACCATAATTAAAAGTTGAAGGATTCAAACCCGAATCCAAGTTGGTTATCAGGCTATGTTAAAAATTGGGCTAATAGGAAGGGCAGGGGTTCTATTTTATTCAATTCTATCAATTTTACACAATAGAGAAAATCTACTGGGAGTGGTATTTGGAGAGAATAAAAGAGGATATTAGTGTTCTCTAGCATCCTAATAGGCCACTGGTCTCAGGTAACTCCATAGAGATTGTCTAATCCTTTGTACTTGCATTCTAATTCCATTCTTGGAATAAAAGAGAGCATAATAGTCTCACCTTCTAGTTGGATTTTCTCCCATAAAAGGTTTCCGAAAGAAAATATTTGTATTCATCGCATATTATGGTGTTTTAATATATTTTCTCTATATTCAAATTTTATTTATTTCATGCATAAAAGAAAATCAATAATTATGTGGAGTTGGTTGATAGCATGAAAATTATTATTCCTTTTCCCAAAATCTGTTGAGGATAAACCCATAACTGATTATTGTATTTTTAAATATAAGTTATAACTTTTATGTCAAGGGCACACAAATTTTGATTAAATATATTTATAAAACACAAATTTTCTTAGGTTAGTTCCTTTTACAAAAAATTTCTTAGGTAAATTCCATTTTCTTATAGCCTTTAGTTCTTTAACTTTTCAATTTGCTTTCAAGAAGTTCCTTATTATTATATTCATTTTTCTCTTATCATTTTTTAGTTCTTAAACTTTTCAATTTCTGTTTGGAATATACCTTTAACATGTGGAACATTTTTTTTTAAAACAAGAACCAATAATATATAAAGCTCGATATAGATACATGTTTTACATAAGTAAGTTGAAACCATTATACATGGTCGAAATGGAGTATTTATCAACAACCATCTACAAAATTATGACCTTGAAGCTTTTGAACAAAATTTTACAATATCTACAATATTCCCACTTGTACATTCACTAATAATGGCCTAACAAAAACCCAAATGTTCAAAGCATCAAAATGTTACATTAAACCACGAGGAATTATCCCCCCTCTTTGATTTTTGAGTCCCATAATTAATCATTAAGTAAGGTTGACATACTCCTTTTGCGCTTGCCACCAAATTTCACTTTGATTTAGCTTTGACCCCAAATTAGTCATGTATTCATCTTTGGAGTTGTTTGATCTAAGAGCATGGAGACATTTATTCTTGAGGATAGACTGATACAATTGATAAATCCACTTGAAAATATGAATTAAATTTTTATATGAGGGGAGAGATCCCGAATATAAATGGTGAATTATTTTCAAGGAATTACCAAAAACAATCACCTCTTGAATTACCAAATTCACAATTTTCCTCAAACCCTTATGTAAGGCATAAGATTTAGCAACATCGTTGGAAGGGTAATAAAACCTAAGCATACCTATGTTTAAGAATAACAATTCAGATTTTCCATAGTATTATACGTATGTTCTTGATTCTCAAGGGAAAAAATTACCCACACCCATCGCTCTTGCTACCCTTGGGTTTCCTTTTTCTTCTCCATAGAATATTAACAAGCAATGTTTCTACTACAAGAGCCACTAATCAAATTCTTCCTTACATAATATTACTTTCCATCTCTCGCTAAGATGTGTTTTCTCCCTAATGGCTCACTTTGGATTAAAAAAATTAATCCATTATGATTCCTCCCCATCCAACTTCTGATGCTCTTCATTTATTTTATTAGGTTGGAAATATTCTCCAAGAAGCCCAATTGTTGATCCCATCGTTCTAATTAAATCCACACTTTGATATTGAAAAACAAAATGATTTATAACCACCCAAATTTCCCAACATAGAGATTTGGCAGTACTTCCCAAATTTTCTTCATTAGTTTTTCCCCGCAAAAGAGCCATTATAACATTTTCCCCATTTTCCCAACAAGTATTGCAATGAAGAAGGCCATATTACCCTTGATTTTAATTGAGATATTATCACTCCTCAGAATTCATGCATGAAAGGGAATTATAAGAAGAAATGATCTATGTTTTCAGCAGTGTACTTGCAAAAGGCACACGAGGAAGGCCCGACAATTCCTCTTTCCAATAAATTCTCAGTTTTTAGGATCTCCCTATGAGCTAATGTCTAGCAAAAAATATTATTTTTTTGGAGGCTATGTATGCTCCAAATAAAGGCCCAAAGCCAAGAAGAGAGAGGTATAATATTAGGGAAGAGAAAAGATTAATAACCCATTTTAACATAATTAAAATCACCTGCCCAACCCCGAGATTCTTGATATGATAAGGAGGAAGGAACACGTCCAACAAGAGTAGATTCAAGAGATCTAAAAAAACTACCAAGATGATGTGGAATGTTACCCTAGGCTTAGCTCAACTAATGCTCATCTAATGACCAAGAGGATATATCCCACATTGATATTTTATGTTGGGAAATCAACCAATTATGCCAGGGACGAAATAAGGGATTTGGGCTCAGAGGAGGATTTCCCATAATTCATCAGTCCAAAAATTTATGATTTCCCATTTCCTAGAATCCAAGTCAGCTTAGACCTAATTAAAGGGATAAAAGACAACATCAAATGTCATATCTAAGTGTTTCCTCTATTGTGAGGAATATGATGAATATATGATTCTCTTTCCCCATTAAAATATTATTTATGAAGCACCTATTTCCATCAATCATTATCCCCTATGATTATCTATCAAACTGGGTTTTCTCCAAGGTATAGATTCATGAGAAGTGGGTCTCTTATTCCTAGAATACCCATGTCCCTTTGGAAGCCTAATCACCACCCAATTCACCAGATGAATCTTTTTAGAGTTTGTCTTACCTCCTTGCAAGGGAAATTGCCCAATTTATTGAGTCATTCACTGCCTAATTGTGACGGGGTCAACATATCTAAAATGAAATATGAAGGGCTAAAAGGATGAATTGAACTAGAATTCATCTTCCAATCAGATTTATATAATGAGTCTCCCATTGCTCAATTTTGGATTTAAAATTGTCAATAACGTGACCGCATAAAGATGAAGGAACATTTTGAGACATATAGCAGACCCAAATATCTGAAATTGGTCCAATCATCCATTCCTACTATCTCCACAATTCTTAATACCCTTCCATGTAGCAGTTTGTTGATATTCCAAGTATATAGATGAGTTTTACCCTCATTTATTAATCCTCCTGAAACTCGAAAAAAATCATCCAAAAAATATTTGAAGTGTCACACTATAATGCAAGAGGCACCACCAAGAAGGATCATGTCATCAATTAACTGACCCATGATTTATGCTCTTTATACCTTATGAGGATCAGGTTCTAGGGAGGGAGTGACATGTTCATTCAAATCCTAGCTTCCTACTCAAGGATTCAACCATGAGAATGTAAATAATGGGGAAAAGGTGGCACCCTTGCTTGAGGCCTTTAGAATATTTAAAGAAAATAATCGCATATCCATTAACAAGAGGGCCAATCCAAGGCCCAAAAATACAAGCATTGATCCAATATATAAAAAAATATAATCCCATTTTTCTTAAAATAACAAAGAGAAAATAATGATGCACATGATCAAAGGCATTGAACATATCTAAATTTATGACCATCCCTTTTTATCCTCTCAACTTGCTCGAGTGTATGGATTTTTGTACTAAAACAAAGTTTTCCATTAAATGCCTCTTACTAACAGACCCTCCTTGATTTTTAGAGATTAGATTGGGAAGAAGATGAATGAGTATCTGCGAAACAATATTTGTAATAATATTATATGAGAAATTACAGATATAAATAGGTCTGAAGTGATAAAAATAAGAGGGCCTTACATATTTAGGAACCAAATAAAGGAAGGATGAATTGAGAGTGCCCCCTATTTAGCCAGATTTTTGGATGAATTCCACCATTATGATCATATCATATTTAATTGTGTTCTAAAATTTATGGTAAAAGTGTCTCGTTAATCCATTAGGACCAAGAGATTTATCCAATTCAAAGGACTAAACCACCTTCCAAATTTTTTCCTCCATGATAGGGAGCAAAAGATTGGCATTTTCCAATTCTAAAACTAGCTAGGGAATATGGCCTAAAAAATATTCCACTAAATTTGTTGGAGAATTTCCATATTCTTTATATAAGGACTCAAAGTGATTAAAAGAGATGCCCTTTATTATATAAAGATCTGAAATCATCTCTCCATTAATAACTATATAATTGATTATATTTTCCATTCCCTTATTTTTTATTGTTTATGGAAGAAACTAGTATTTTTGTCTCCTGATTTTAGCCACAAACTTCTTGATTTCAATCTCAAGATCTCTTCCTATACCTTTAATTTCCTATGCTATTCTTCAAAGGATTTTCTCTCTTTAATAAGAAAATATTCAATGATTGGAACCTATTCCATTTCTAAAAGGATTCCATATAGATTAGATCTAATCCACCCCACTTTTCGTCTTTGCGATTTGGAACTTTCCTTCACCCAATTTTTTATTTCCTTTGTTAAGCCATTAATTTTCTGCTCTCGTATGAATATAAGAGAGCTATTTACCCACCTCAACTATGTCTGCTGCACTATTTTCTTAAAATCCTCATCATTCACCCACAGAGGGTAAAAATGGAATGGGATGGGACCCTTTAAATCTCCCAGCTCTCAAATAACCTTGACTGGATAATGGTCGGAACCTCCCTGGGCGAAATTAAAGGAATATGGGGAAATTTTTTGAACCAAAAGGTCACTCCATATCTAGTAATTGATCCAATCACATATCAATGTGTCCAAGGCCAACCCTTTTGCTCCTCTAAGTAATTTTTGATAATTTAGGCTTGATATCAACCATGTCCAACTAGGGAATGAAATCCTCCACCTTTTCCTGAAATTGATCTCTTACAATACTACCACCCTTCTTCCCCCACAAGAGAATTGTAACATCAAGGTCCCCTCCTAATATGTTGTTGGATTGGAGACCAAATTCCATTTGTTCTAACAAAGAATTCCAACATTCAACCTTGTCATGATACATATTTGGCATGTAAATATATAGTATGTTGTAAATTTTCCTAGATATGAGATGAATCAATATATTGATGATCTAATGCCAATATTTTCTTCTTGCATACGATTAAAGAAGGAGGATGCACATAGAGTGAAAATCCACTCAAATTTCCCCTTTAACTTACTTCCACTGCTTTACTCCATTTCCAAATTGTTCAACAATTTGCTAGAGCTTCACACTCCCCTAATTTTGTCTCTTAGAGGAGGAGGACATGGATATTTTATGATGTATTTAATATTTTTATTTTAGATTCTATTTTCCCGCTAAATATCCCCATGCAATTCCAAGATATGATATTTACTATTTTCTAGAAGCTTTAAATGCCCCACCCAGATGAGGGACAAAGGAACCATATTTATTTTGATTTTTAGGGATTCTAAAAGAAGGAACATTAATTGATGAATTAGTTCCTTTTTCTTCACCCCTTTCTACATGAGCTTACTAGAGCTCATGAATATATTTTCTACACACTTTCTTTGTAGATTTCGAGGCTTGAAAACCCATTTCCATTTCATTTTATGACTTTTCATTAGTTGAGGCACAAAAATCAAGGTGAGATTTATATGCTTGTGGAGATTCAAAATATTCTTCCTTTTACAAACCTGCATCTTCTACTAAGACATTTCACAAAAGATTGTCTTCTATTTTTGGAACTTTATTCTCATCATGAGATTCACCATCTTCATTTTCTCCTTGAGCTTGCTTTGGTTATTCAACACCTTGAGTTTCTCCTACATCCACTTCATTTTCCAAGACAACAAACTGATTTTCATGTTGATAAATGTTCTTTCCAATTTTTAGAGACAAATATTTCCCCACATTTTGAGGACCTGATGGAGGAGGAGGGGCTCTTTGGGTGGAACCTTGGCTCCTTTGGGGATTTTGGAATGTTTTTCCTCTTCTTATGTTTTGGATTTTCCATTGACCCCCATCTAATGTGAGTTAAATTGCTTCTAGAAGGCCTTTCTCAAGGTATACTTCTACACATATATATGCACATGAATACATTGAATCTCTTGATTTTTCTCTATTTATGTATCTTTCCAAGGAATTTCTGATGTTTCTTAAATGTATCCTCATCCCAACACTGAAGAGGTAAGTGAGGAAGTTTTACCCATACTGGAACTATTGTGGGAACATCATTCTCTAGATTAAAATCAGGGTTCTAACTATCTTGATCACCCATGAAGTAAGGGTTTCTCTTGAATATGAGATCTTGATCTTATTTAAGTTCAAATAAAAATGCGAAGAAACCTTTGTCGCAGAAGGAATACTCAATATGGCCTTTAACTAGGGGTCTCTTATTTATTTCCACCCAAAACCTTAGAGATCTTGGAGAAGTTCAAATGCCCATAAATTGGCCAAATAAACCTCATTAAGGTAGAATGATAATCATTTCCAGAGATTTACCTGGATTTACCTGCACTTTTGAAATCCTATCCAACTTCTTAACAAATTTCTTAGGTATGGTTTTCAAAGAATTAATACCATTTTTTACAAGCTCATTGAAATCAATGGCTATTGGAGGCGGTGATGGGGAAGGAGAAGGGGGCGACGAGGTTGATCCCCCCATAGCGACAACCATTTTCTAAACCAAAACAAATGCACAAAAAAACCCTAGCAAAGTCGATTTAACACAAAAAAATAAGCATAGAAATGTTTGGTCATACATTATTAACAATTAATTCTTAAATAAGGTCTAAATGGATTCTTTGTGCTTGCAATCTCCTTTATAAATGATTTTTGCCTACCAAACCCTAAGAAACATACATACACTAAAACTCATGAACAATTATTAAGGGGTTATTTTTCTTACCTTTACAATACCTCTTAAAGATTAATGTCATGTTATTTGTATTGTTAATGAGAAACAACTTGATTTATATGAATTTTAATATTTTCATTCAATGTTTTTCTTTATTAATTTTTTTGTAATATTATTTCTTATTACTTAATAACTTAAAAAAAAAAATTTCATATTATTTATGTTTTTTGAATTTTTAATTCAATGTTGTTTTCATTAGTAAAAATTTAACTTATTTTTTTTTAAATATAAAAATTTATTTTTTGATATTTTACATGCCAAAATGCTATTATTTTGGATGTCACCCATAAAAAATAAGGTTATTCCCTTAACAAGAAACTTTTAAAGTTGTTGGGTTTTTAACATATTATAGTGGTAGTTTTACTATTATTTTTAAAAGTAGTGTTACTAATAACACTTTTGTTTTCAAACTTAAAATTAAAGCTATATCTTTCATAATTATTAGTATTATGAATAAAAGTTTTTCTAAATTATTTAAAAATAAAAAAATTGTGCTCCAAATAATACTATTTTTTCCATATCCTTAAAATTACTTATTTGAAATAGTGATTTTGACTATTACTTATTCGAAATAGTGATTTTCACTATTGGAACTATTACGATTAAAAACATTACAATCCATTTTTAAATTGAAAAGTGATACCATTCCAAAATTACTATTTTTTAAATTTACATTTGCCACTGATACCATTATAGACAAAATTACTCTAAAATCAATACTTGTTATTAAAAAAATAAAAATATATATTTAACAAATAAAAAAATTAAAAATTAAAAATAAGGAAATTTTTTAAATTAAAAAAATAAATTTATTTATGTAATTTCAAATATTAAAAAAAAAAATGTTAACATATGTCATGTCAATTGCGGAAATTCAACTTAGCCATTGTTTTCCTCACCCCCAACCACCCAAAATATCCCTATTTGACACACACATATATAAAAACAATTTCTCCTGTATTGTTCTATGTACATTTACATTAAGTTATAATTTGAAAATATTATATTTGTTAAATATTTAACTCAGTAACGTTACAATGATTTATGAACACTTGTTAAAGAGTTTGAGTGTGGAAATAAAATTCTAAAGTAAATAAATTATCTTAAGCTAAATTTGGTCATATTAAGTGTTAATCACCACCATCGCCACCACACACACACACACACACATAAAAAGGGAGGGGGGAGATGGATTCCTAAAATTTCCCCTCCACCCACATCACAATTTTTTTTTTTTCTTTCTAAAATTATATATATATATATATATATATATATATATATATATATATATATATATATATATATATATAATTTTTATTGTGTGTTGTAAAATTTATTTTCTCAAAGAGTGGCAGGTGTGGGGAAATCATCCTGGATCTTAGGGAAAACTTGAAATATCTTTTGCTTGGGATTATAAAATTCCTCAAACAATCATGTTAAGGCCTATGCTTTTTTTAGGGTCTTATTCAAGCAAATGAATAAAATACAACTTTGATTGTCATATATGACTCAAGAAAAATCATCAAATTTATGCTCTTAAAATCAATTGTATCTCATGGCAAGCTTGCATAAAAGGAGGTTTGCAATCTATAAATGTCTTATTCTTCCACATTTAAGAGCACAATTATCAATTCAATTCTATAGACAATGAAGCCACCAATCTCAAGATAGGGGTGCCTAAGAAAAACAGGAGTTGACACTATTGAGCAGTACCTTAATTATCATATGCCATGCATATGGAAGCACATAATAACTTCATAAATAACCATATGTTACAATACCATCACCATTGAATTTTAAAACAAGGTGCCTAAGTATAAAACAACCTACACATGCTCTTGCCACATGCTGAAACTACATATTGGTCTATATCTTAAACCGCCTAGTGAGTTTTTATGAAAGGAAAAGTGGGATAATGGAAATTTATATGGGAGAAGCAAGTGCCACTATTTAGAACAAGGACATTTCATTAGAAGATTGCTTGTTAAGAGTTTTCTTTAGCCTTTGAATGGTGTTTTGGGATGCATGTTTGATGGTGATAGTCTTAGCGCATGTTTTGTGTGGACATTCTCTGTTTTGACTCTTGGATATGTTCTATGTGTATGTCTTTTTTATTGGTCTGCATTCAAAATTTTTCCTTCTATTATTTTGGGATATAATTTCAGTAAGTTTTTGTATTTTCATGTTCCAGACACTCACTTTTGGGGGTATGGTTCTTTTCTTTTGTTGGTTATTAGTCATTCTTGTTTGTTTCACTTTAGAAAATTGTGGACCTTTAACACCTTGTTAGTGTTGCGTGGTTTTTAGTGTAGATGGGTTTTTCCTATGTTTTGGATTCAAGGCTATTATGATTGGAAGTTTGGCCCTTAACAATCTTTTCAAGGATGAAAACATTTTTTCTTCATGTGGGGCGAATCCATGGACTATAGGGAAGCATAGGAAGTTTGAATATTCCTTCAAATACATGAAATTTTTGTTCAATGAAATAAAGCCTCTCTTTTCTCTATGACTACAAAAATACATGAAAATGAGTATTAGTGCACCTATCAATGCCATAATTACTTTAGTCCAACAAAAATGACAAATAAATATCTTGAAGGCTCAATCCAATATGTTGAGTAGTATGGTCCTCAATCTAGGCAAAGGATCTCAATTTATGACTTCTAGTCATAGAATGTTAACAAATTTAGTTGAAGTGGAATTCAATAAGGAAGATATAGTTCACCAAATAGTAGAACACATCAATATTAACAATTAAGACTCTCTTCCTTTAGGCTAGAAGAAGCT
Source organism: Pinus albicaulis (assembly GCA_034641835.2). Lineage (NCBI taxonomy): Eukaryota > Viridiplantae > Streptophyta > Pinopsida > Pinales > Pinaceae > Pinus > Pinus albicaulis. Next base: position 1,004,937,747 of record CM076580.1, on the reverse strand, counting down.
AATAGCCATCATTTTTTCCCTTAAATTTTACACTTATTAGAACAATTAAAATACTATGTGTTTTCTTGAATCTTAACACTCTATATGTGTAAGGAATGTATTAATTGTGAAGATTGGTTATTGTTATCTTTGGAATATAAGAGCTCCCTATTTTTTTGGGAACTAAGGCTAATAATTTTGTGTACTCTTGTTATTTAACTTCGTTATAGTTTTGTTGTGGTAAAATCATAACCCCATATTTTTTAATTTATTATCTTCATAATAATAATGAAGACCCTCTACATAAATTTTGGCCATATCGCTCTTTAATGTTTTCTTTTAGTTAATTTTGCGACATTTTTGTGAGATTTATTTTTCTTCGGATTTCTATTCTAATTACTTCATTGCATTTGATTTCTTGCTAGATTTCCATCGATTCTCATTTCATCTCATTTGGACTCATGGTTTACAAATGCTGCTTATTCAAAATTGAGTGATTTTTAGTGTTTAGACTAAAAATATAAATTATTTTAATTTTTATAATTATAATATGTAAATAATTATTTTTATTAATATGTAATTACTTATTTTGGGTGCGATCATACTAGCATTAATGCACCGGATCCCATCAAAAGTCCACAGTTAAGCGCAATTTTTGAAAAGTCTCGATTGTTGCCGCTGTTACTTAGACCTAGATAGCACCGCCATTGTGATCTCGCCCTCTCTATGATCCAACAACCATGGATGCTGGTGGGGGTGTTGATCCCACTCCCCCCCAACCAAAACTCACTGCATTCAAGAATCTAGTTGCAGGTGCTACTAAGAGACCCCTGATCGAGACTCAATAGAAGTTCGTGAAGAAACTTGATTGCATCCCATCGGTCGCGCTACCGGTCGAAGAAACATGTAGATCTGCTCTCAATCTAGCTGAAAAAGGGCTCATTGGCTAGTTTACTGGACTTTTTCCCTCCCCCAAAGCTGTGGAGGATTGGGTTCAAAGGAACTGGAAGCCACTCATCTCAGAAGGGATTAAGAGCCATTTTGTAGGGAAAGGTTTCTTTGTATTCATTTTTTAAAACACAGAAGACAAAAATTTTATCTTCAGAAATGATCCATACTTCATGGGGCATCGAGGGTTATACTTGAACAAATGGACTCCCGACTTCGATCCTGCACAAGACGTGCCTTCCGTTGTCCTAGTGTGGGTTCGCCTTCCCCATCTTCCACAACACTACTGGAACCAAAAATCTTTGCAAACCATTGGCAACTCACTAGGAAGGTATATAGATCAAGTAGTGAGAAAAGATTAGTATTCTTATGCACGCATCTGTGTGGAGGTGGATCTGGAAGTAGGGTTACCAAAAGCAATAAAAATAACTGTCGCAGATTGGACGCACATTCAAGAATTAGATTACGAACAACTACCTTTCAAATGCCGGCATTGCCAAGGCTATGGCCATTTTTCAAGGCAATGCAAATAAAAGATCACTGAAGAAAGTGAAAATGTGAAAATTGATCAATGGATTGCAGTGCAGAAAACAAGGCCAGCAAAACCTCGAGGCAAAGGTCCTACAAAAGAGAGAAAATCCTCGCCAGCGGGGCAAGACCAAGAAGCTGGGAGTTCCAATCCTCCGTCTACAGCAGGAACTCAAAACACAGAGCCCAACAAAGCAATAGGAGCAACAGGAATAAATAGAGATAGCAGTGAACAATCAAAGCTTTCCCCTAGCAGAAAAGGCAGCGAGGAAGAAGGGCAGCCAGCAATAACCCCTGAAGTCTCTACTTCTCCCACATATGTAGACATAGCCAAAAAGAAAACAATAGACTCGACCAACTCCTCGAAGGATGACATCCTCGAAAGGCTTGCTAAAAGAGCAGGAAGAAAGTCTCGCAGAGAAGCAAGGGAGGAATAGGCAGAAAGAAAAAAAACTCAAGGAAGCCATCCCACAATAGAAATTTCAATCAGAAGGAGCACTCGCACAAGGCCTCCAAAAGGAGGAGCTCCTACCACCCCCAACAGTAAGTAATGCAAATTTTCTCTTGGAACTGAAGAGGTTTGGGGAATTCGTCAAAAGTCGAAGCAATCAAGGACCTCATGAAAATGGAACCAGTAGATATCCTCTTGCTCCAAGAGACAAAAATCGAAGGGGATGCCCTTCTAGAGATCATCAAAAGTAAATGGAAGAAGAATGCAGGGAAAGCAATAAGTACAAGGGGCTCCTCGGGAGGAATTTCCACCCTGTGGAAGGAGGATCAATTCAGGTTTGTTAACTCCTTCACATCCAACACTAGATTTTCACCGAGTTGAAGCACATAGCAAGTAAGTTAACTTTTTCACTTTTCAATTTATATGTTCCAGTAATATATGCAGAGAAGAAAGAATGTTGGCAATCCCTAAATGAAGTCCTGGAACTATGACTCTCCAAACAACATCATCATTGTTGGATATATCAACATAGTAATGAATGTAAAAGATAAAAGAGGAGGCAGAAGCAGCAAGGACCAAATGATGCATGTGGTAGAAGACACAATACTCCAATGGGATCTAATGGAATTCAAACCAAAGAAAGGGTTATACACTTGGACCAACAATAGGAAAGGGGAAGATCATATCTTGGCCAGATTGGACAGATTCCTTGTACAAAGAACCTTGATGATGGAAAGAAGTTTCATCTCCTCAACCATCCTCCCTACGGATCATAAACCCATCCTCCTCTCGCTAGATGAGGAAGAAAACTTGGGCCCAATTCCATTTAGATTTAGTCCTCTGTGGAGTGGAAAAAGTGGGTTCTTTGACATAGTTTGAATGGCTTGGTCCACCTCTATTAGTGGCTCCCCGGCTATGTTTGGGAACAAAAGATAAAATTCACAAAGAAGGCCCTTAAGGAATGGAGAAAACTGCCCACAAACACGCCCAACAGTCAAAGAAAGGAAGTAGTGCAGTAGCTGGAAAATCTTCAGAGGGAAATGGACACCATAGACATAACAACAACAAAATTGGATAAAGAGCAAGTTGCCTAATGTAACTCCTTTCGTTCCTTTCAGAACGAAGAATACTACTGGAGACTAAAGTCCCGCAGTCTTTGGTTGGAATTCAGAGACGGGAACACATCCTATTTTCATCGATAGTTCAGAGCCCGCCTTTCTCACAATCATATCTCAGATATCACATCCTCTGAAGGGATGCTCTGCAAAGGCATAGAAAAAATTAAAGTTGTTGATGTCTCCCATTTCCAAAATCTATACAACAAAGGGAATGAGGGTGGTGAAGAAGATAACAGAGAATTTCTCAACAATATTCCATATTTGGTCACAAAGGATGACAATATAGCCCTCTTGAAGCAGATCATTGAGGAAGACATCAACAAAGTCATTTGGTCCATGGAACCTGATAAAGTGCCCAGGCCACATGGGTTCACAATCCATTTTTACAGGATATGCTGGGATATAATAAAAGTAGATTTGGTTAGAATGATCAAAGGATTCCTACAAAAAGCAAAAATGGGGGTAGCACCAACTCAACCTTTCTAGCATTAATACCAAAAGAATTAAATCCCAACACCTTCGATAGGTTCAAGCCCATCTCCCTCTGCAATGCCTCATACAAGATTATTGCAAAACTCCTTGCCAACAGAATTAAGCCACTACTTGGCAGCTTCATCTCCACCTCGCAAGGAGGTTTCATCAAAGGAAGATATATACTGGACAATGTTATTCAAGTTCAGGAAACCATGCACTCCAACAATCTAAGAAAAGAGAAAGGCATGTTGTTCAAGTTGTATATGGCCAATGCCTTCGACAGAGTAAACTTGTCCTTTCTTTATAAAGTCCTTCTTTCCTTCGAATTTTCGCAAGAGTTTGTCAATTTGATCAAAGCTTGCACCAACAGGCCTTGGATAGCCCCCTTGGTAAATGGGAGGCCAACCAGCTACTTTCAAGCCTTGAGGGGACTGAGGCAAGGATGCCCCCTCTCTCCCTTTCTGTACATCCTCTTAGAAGATACACTCAGTAGAAAAATTGATTTGGACAAGTCAGCTGGAATTTCTCCAGGCCTGCGAATAATGAAGGAGCTAGATCCAATTAATCATGCTCTATTTGCTGATGACTCCTTCATGTTGGGAGGAGCCTCCTGCAGAATAGCCTCTACGTTCAAAGCCACCCTCCAAGATTATTGCAGAGTATCAGGTGCTATGATAAATGAAAGAAAAAGCGATGTCTACAACTGGAATGTTGAGGAGAACGACATACAGAGAACTCACATCTTGGGGTTCAATGGTTATTCCATATGGGACAAAGTAAACTATCTCAGGCTGCCATTAACATTGGGAATCAACAGGTCTTCTCTGTGGGAAGGAGTGTTGAACAAAATTAAATCCTAAATTGAATCATGGGGAGGGTAGTGGCTTACGCATGGAGGCAAGCTAACCTTGATCAAATCGATGCTCTCCTCACTCTCAATTTATCAAGCCTCCTTTCTTTTGGCCCCAAAATCAATTTCTGGGCAGATAAATAAACTCCTTCACGATTTCTTGTGACACAGTGGCAAAGGGAATCAACGAAAGTTGCATTTGGTCAAATGGGACACAATCAAAAGAACCCTGCACGATGGAGGACTTCAAATCAGGGACCTGGACCATGCAAACACCTCCCTTGGCTGAAAGATATTGTGGCAGATGCACATTGATTTTGATCATCCAGCAAGCCACATGCTCAGGAATAAATATATCCAAGGAGCAGCGCTAAGGAAGCTACAGGATGTAAACAACAAGAAATGCACGTAGCTTTGGAGCCTTTGTAAAAAAGGAATTCAGTTTTTTCTACAAAATCTGTATCGAATCCCAGGGAATGGGAAAAGAGTGAAACTATGGATAGACAAGATCATGGGCCATGCACCCCTTGCATCCAATAATGGCCTCACCAAAATTTGTGATCTGCTGAAGGAGAGAGGAATTCAAACAATATTTGATATTTCTGAATGGGACGAGGTTGGCAATTGCACAGCCTGGAGACTCAACAACATTCCAGAGTATTTATTACAGCAGGTAGATATGCTCAAAACAGAGCTCAGAGATGCTGCCCTAGTGCACAAGTTTGCAGAAGACACTTGGGGCTGGGGATCCTCTGGCACCTACTCTTCTGCCAAGGTATACACATTACTGCAACCCCAACGAGATAGGTCTCTTCCTGCAAGCTTTTGGACTCAGGTATGGGATTCAATGGCCCTTCCCAAAATAAAGTTCTTCTTTTGGACTTTAATGCATAAAAAAATTTTGACAGGTGAAAATATTATGAAAAGAAGCATAACTGGTCCACATAGATGTGCTCTTTATAAACAAGCCCTTGAAACCATTGATCATTTGTTTGTTGATTGTCCTTTCACCAAAAAAGTTTGGACTCTCACTCTTCATGGCCTCAACACTTCTGCCCCCTCCCAAATCTCAGTAGTGGATCTCTTATCTTCATGGAAGGACTGATACCCTTTGAACTTCATCAACAAGTCCCATTGGGCTCGGGTCTGGATCACCATCCCCAAGTTTGTTTGTTGGAAATTATGGCTAGCCAGGAATGAACAGATTTTCAACAATATAGCTTGGACCCCCCGCATTGTAGTTGCTAAAGCAAAAGGACTCCTCCTTGAAACATTGAGCAACCAAGTCCTCAAACCTGAAACTACGTTACTCTTGAGGAAAAGAGATGGTTCGGGACCTTTGTCTTCTGACATGGGAATCAAAGTGCTGTAAAACCCCAACTCAATCTTGAGTGGAGGTTAAGAGGCAAGGATGAAATCTTCAGAGCTGGTGGAGGAAGAAAGGAACAACAACGGTCTTCTTTGATGGTGCCTCCAAAGGAAACCTTGGGACTACGGGTGCTGGAGGCCTCATATATTCTCTGGATGGATCCTCAAGAGAAACCTTCAGCTGGGGATTAGGAAAACGAACAAATAATCAAGTAGAAGTCTTGAGCTTGATAAAAGCTTGCCAAATTGCCAAAGAAAGAGGATTTAGAGAGCTACAAGAATTTGGAGATTCTGAAATTCTGATAAAAAAGACATACTCGAAAGATTGGTTTAATGATGCTGTCCTAAACAAGAGTCTACAAAGGCTAAGATACATTCTACTTGAATTTACTTCCTTCAAATGCTTTCACATCCTTAGAGATTCAAACAAAGAAGCTGACAATTACGCCAATAAATGTTTCCTCCTCGTTCAAGGAGACCTCAGTATAAATGATGTAACACCTGCAAAAATTTGCATCCCATGAAAAGAAATTCAGCATGTAATAGAGACATGTTAGTAGTCTTGTACTGAAGGTTGTTCTGGCCCCGACCCAAACTGATTTCTCCTATTAATAAAAATTCATAACCATTTCAGTTAAAAAAAAAAACTTTAATTTCTTATTTTATTATTAATTATTCTACAAAACCACTGTAGCCGAGCATCAAAACCATATAATAACTAGCAATTGCCCCTAAAGATGCAAAGATACACTGAAGGTAGTTCATCTTGTCAAGATTTGGGAAGATTTGTCTTTCATTGTTGTGCTTGAAGTAGCAATTTTTTCTTGTGGTTATGCATCGTGAATGAATTATCACTAAAATATGTCAATTGGGCGCGTCCCAAAATTGACATTTGAATTTACTGATTTCTAAAATTTTGATAATTTCTAAAATTTTCAGATATTGAGTGGAATTGACATTTGAGTGGTAAGTATGCTTAAATATACGCCAGAGACAAATTATAAATGAATCAAACACCGCTTGACCTGTCCAACACCATCACTTTACATGGAACACAAATTATACTTGAATCAATGGGTGCTTGTTATGCCGTAGTTAATTTATTTATGTTTGAGTGGTTGTTAAATTTGAAAATTTTGCTGAAATTGCATATAAATTTATGAATTTTACATGTTTAAATATTTTTTAGTCATAAATAAATTTATTTATGTATTTAAAAATAATATAGGTATATTAACATATTTAAAAAAAAAATTCTAATCAAATTCTTAAAAAATTCCAAATCTTAAAATAATTAACTTTAATTTATATGATGTATGTAAATAGTTATTTTAATTTATATAATTGAAGTAATTTTATAACTTTGATAACTAATACTATGCAGCGTCATACATAGTGTAAACACATTTTAAAATTGTAGGTTTTGTTTTCAAATTTAAGATGGAATGCGAGGGACAACATTGCCGATAAAGGTAATAGAGCACTAAAGACTACTGATTACTCGTGATATCATTTCACACTCTATACTCAATACCCTCAATGTAGCCTACATTCATAAATCGCCGAAGAAGGAAAACACAACCATGTGATCCAGTAACTTTAATTTCAGTGGCTGTTTAGTAATTTGTCCACTTTGTCGATGTCTGGTTCTTTGGATATGACCAACTATTTCCTTCAATAGTTCAACTAATTATAAATAAAATCCGATTGTGATTTGTGCTGCTTGGAGAAACCAGTCAAGGAAGTATGTTTGAGGATTCTATATTCTCGTACTGGGAACGCTCAACTCTATCCTTTGCCGTTTGTACCTACATTTATGTTTCAACCAGTTTATCTACAACTGTAAAATATGAAGCAAAAAGAAAAATATAATATTAAGAAAATATGAAGCAAAAGAAAAAATACCACTCTGCATTATATACCTGATCACCCCTTCAATTTATGTTTCAACCAGTTTATCTACAACTGTAAAATATGAAGCAAAAAGAAAAATATAATAGTAAGAAAATATGAAGCAAAAAAAAAAATACCACTCTGCATTATATACCTGATCACCCCTTCAATTTATGTTTCAACCAGTTTATCTACAGCTGTAAAATATGAAGCAAAAGGAAAAATATAATAGGAAGAAAATATGAAACAAAAGAAAAAATACCACTTTGCATTATATACATGATCACCCCTTCACTCCACACATCCACTTTGTCACTATAATCCTTTGCTTCTAGAGGTGGAAGTGGAGGCTTCCTGTTGCTCATTTGACCAGGGCTTCCACACAATTCCGACCATAAGAGCTTAACCCAGATTCTCTAAGCTTTTTAGCTTTTTAAATTATTAAAGAAAACAATCAAATTAAAAAATTTCTAAACAATCTATATAAAAAACAACTTCAAAATTTCAAATTCAAGATTTTCTTTCTTTTCTTTTCTTTCCTTCTCTAAGCTTTTTAGCTTTTTAAATTATTAAAAAAACAATCAAATTAAAAAATTTCTATACTCAAAATTAATTTCCATTTCACGTACTAGTTTCCAATTCTTAAAAAATTTCTAATCAAATTCTTAATTTATTTTTAGTTTTCAATTTTTGAAAAAATTTCTAATCAAATTCTTAAAAAAATTCGAATTTTAAAATAATTAACTTTAGTTATTTAACCCAGATTCTCTAAGCTTTTTAGCTTTTTAAATTATTAAAGAAAACAATCAAATTAAAAAATTTCTAGACTCGAAATTAATTCCCATTTGCTGTGCTGCAATTTCCATTTCACTTATTACTTTCCAATTAGTTTCAAGCAGGCTTGCAATTAGTTTCCATTTCTATTAACAATCAAATTAAAAAATTTCTATACTCAAAATTAATTTCCATTTAATGCTTTGCAATTTCCATTTCACGTACTAATTTCCAATTAGTTTCAAAATGACTTACAATTAGTTTCTATTTCTAAAACTACACAGATCTAACAGTGGACAATGTGACAATTGTTTACTTGCATCAACGACAAAAAATTAAAAAAATTAACTATGATAAGAGTGAAATGATTCAAAAATAAACACTTTCAGTGTAAAAATATTATATAAAATATTTCATTAAAAAGAAAAGAAAAGAAGAAGAGACCATTCTTTTATCTCTGGTCTTATTTTATTTTAAAACTAGCCGTGATCTCCGTGTCGAGATTCGTTTTACACTTTTTTTTAAAATAATAAAAATACCTCTCATCCCGGGCCCTCTCCATCTCGAGCCCCGAGATCTCGTAAAACCTCATGATATCGTTTATAAAAACCCATCCGAGATTTGTTGATTCTACGTTAGTCCATTGCTTTTAAGTTTTTCATATTATTTTAATATATTTTAATATTATTTTAATTAAATTGAAATTTAATTAATATTTAATTTATTTAAATTAATTAATTTTTTATATTTAATCTTATATGTAATTTTTGTATATATAAAATTGTAATTAAATTGTAACTACATTTTTTTAATTTTTAATCAAATTGTATTTTAATTAATTTAATTTGTAATTAATTTTTTATTTAAATGTTTAAGTACATTTTAAAGTAGTTTTGACACTTTAATTTTGGAAGACATATTTCAAGATTTATTTGGCCAAACGAAGTTTATAATAGCTTGTTGGAAAGCTAAGACCAAGGAGAACAATTTCATAATATTAAATTTAGCAGATTCAAACATTTAATGACCCAAAAAATTAGCAGAAGATGAAGTGGCGAATTTACAACAAAAATCGGTTTTTGCTAATTTGATTTGGGAAAATTTCATTAGTTCGGGAAAAATTGTTGTCAGTAATTCATTCTCTATATTATTCAAGTGCTAATTAGATCTCTACAGGAAACAATCACAACATGGAAGTTTGTTATTTTATTTATCCAATTTTTGACAATTTGTTGATAGTTTGTTTTCCCAATTTTGTTGTTTTATTTCTGTGAGCAAATCAATTTATTTTATTTTGAATTGTGATTGATTTTGACTGGAGAGATGTTGGAGAGGATGAAACAATCAAAATTTGGAGCTTTTCTATTGCACCAGTAAGGAGGAAAGTGGAGAATTTGCAGTTCTAATTGAGGATTTGAAAAACTACTCCCAACAACTCTCCATTTTGGGGATTTTTGTAAATTATTAAATATCAGATTTGCTATTGAACAATGGGTTCCTCTTCCCTACAACTAGAGGCTTTAAAGAACTTTTGTATAGGGGATTATAGTTGTAGGAAGGAGGAGAAAACTCAGATATGAGAAAATGAGGATTTTCTTCTTAGAATACAATCTTTGTCAATGAGATAGAAGAAAATTTTTTGTAGTTCTTTTCTCAATGAGCAGAGTTAATCATTTTAAAAATATTGTTGGAAATCGAATTGGAAATAGAGCAAGAGACTAGGTTTCAACGAATTTGTATTAGAGTACTTTTATTTATAATACAAATTTCATTTAAGTAATGACAAATATATGTAAATGATTCTATATCATGCACTTTTGTTGAATATGAACGTATGTCCTACAAATTATATTTCTAACTTGTTAAGTCTCTTGGATATGTTGTTGAATGTCTTATTTGCTGGAGAATTTAAATCAGATTTCTGAATAACTACTTATTCATAAATCTGTCATCTAAAATCGATTTATTTACTATCGAAATTATGTGATCTCTTTCCTGGTTTTGATAGTTAATAATTTATTCTTATTAGATCTCCAAATAGATCATGCACGACATTAAGGATATCGATTGTTAGAACTTTTTCAACATTATGGTATTAATAATAAATTGTATGTTAAATCCTCATCCAATTTAATTACCTTTCTCTCAGTTGGGGTAGATCTATATCTCTCTAATCGAGATAATTATAATCTATTTTTATTGTTTTCATCTTAGAATAGTTGTGCATATAGATTTATTTTTTCATTTTTAAAAGTCCTTTTATCAAAGAGGAAAATTTTAGTTGTGGGTTGGTTGAGCCTCTAGGTCAGGTTAAGGATTTCTTTCTTGCAAGCTAGCAACAAAAGGGCAATTCCTATATCTTTATCCTCGTTTGGTGAGTATTAGATATATCACAAGTTATTGAAGAGAAAGATAAGGTAACTAGGCCCAATAGAACTAGTCGGAACCACCAAATCAAACGCATAAGGGCTTAGTTGGGGCTCTGACTGTGTGGTCTCCCTAACATGTTGATGGGGTCATTTTTAGCAATCAACAATTTGGCACTAGAAGGAGGGCCATAGTAAATTGTGTCTTTGAATTTTTTATGCTTTAAGAATTTATCTTATTACTATGGATCCACTTAAAACATCGCCTTATAGTTAATTTACAGAGTTTCCACTGGCTTCCACTCTAATAAAGGTAGTTGAGACTCTGTCTAAGATTAAATTAGATGGTAAGAATTCTGCTTTTGATAATCTCCTTTAGTTTATCTTAAATTGTAAGAATTTCAATATTGACGAAGGTTTTATTTGCAAGATCTTTACTCTTACGTTGACAGGTCAAGCTAAAGATTGGTGTCAATCCTTACCAGTTGTCTCTATACATAGTTGGGATGAATTTTCAAATATTTTTCTTCACGCTTTTTAGGAATATGGGTAAGAAACTGTTTGTGATCAATTGGAAGAATTGTGTAGGATGGAAAGTGAGTCTTTAGACAATTTTCTTATTAGATTCAGATTAATTTGCATGCAATTTCATTCCAAAGATTTACCTTTTGAATTTCAATTAATAAGATGGTTCAAACATCTAGTATCTCTTTGTTGTATTTCTTATCAAGAATCAAAGAGTATATGTAATATTGTTTAAGAATATATTGCTCAAAATGACAATGATGATCCTCTCCCAAAAAAAAGGATTACCAATGAACAATTTCAGGAAGGAAATAACATTGCCCAAATAAATAATGCCGCTTCAATTCAAAATAGTTATGCTACATCAAATTTTGATTATTATGTAAATGAGGAATATCAACCAACAAAGAGCAACAATCAGAAAATTAAAATACAAATTGCAAAAACTAATTATGAACTTTCTTCTGCTGAAAATAAAAATTCATCACAAGAGCAGTCTAGCAGCAATTTGCAAGATGAACGAATACATTTTCCTCCGGATATTATTTCAAGTGATATAAAATATATTTTTTCTATGAGAGAGGACATGGATCAACAATTCAAAGTATGCAATAATGAAAATAAGCAAGAATTTGAAATGCACATTTTGGGAAATGAGAAAAATCATTTGAATAGAGAAATTTGCAGGTTTGTAACTTCAAATTCTCATTTCTCTGTTTATCCCTATTTGTTTGATAATAATAATTCATTAAATAATATCTCAACTAATCCTTTGGTATGGATAATATTTTACAAGATAGACGAGCTATCATTAATTTAATTAGAAATGAATTATTAGTAAATTCTGATTGGGATAAAGAGTATTTAACTACCCATAATTTCAACGATTATGGAGATTCTCTTAATATGGCATTTAATTACGTGTCTGGTTCTAATTTATGTTATTCAGAGGAAAATGACACTAAAAAAATTATTTATGATGATGACTTGAAAAATGAAAATACTCAGCCTCTTTTCTCTCAAAATTGGTTTTTACTAACTCCCATATTCTCAATTTCTTAATAAAATCCATTTTTAAAGATGAAAAAAACATTAATCAAGAAATTATTTCAGCTAATTCTCATTTTCAATCATTTTATCATCTTGGTGATTTCAGTGTTCAAGAATCTCTCCCAATCTTTGATTCCTACAATGATGAAGTATCCTTTTTGGATCATAAGCTTGAAATGCTCCTATTCCCGCGAGTAAATAATTTTAATTTCATTATCCTTATTGATACTTGCGAGGAGGAAAATTTTGCAAACAAATCTCAACCATGTTGTACTATCATTTGTAATGCTATTTTAAATTATAAGTTATTTTCACCTCATCTTCCTCGGTTCGAGTTTATTTTATTTTCTAATTTCATCTCTGAATTTCTGGAAATAACAAGCGGGTACCTTGAGCACTCATGAGTTGATAACTCATTAAGTGCATTAATAATCACATGTGGAAATCAATATCAATATTTTAAACATGAACAACAAAAAAGTCTTATGTTTCAATTTCATTTGTTGTTCATTTTATGTCATTACATGTGTTCCTTTAAATTAATTTTTACACAAGCTGTGGCATTTAAGGGTGCATTATTTCAATTTGGCCAACAATGTAACACTTCTAGAAATATTCTAAATTCCCATCCACATCTTGTTAGTTCATTTGGAAAATATGCGGGAGTTCCATTTTTTAAGAGGATTTATTTCCATCACCTTTCTTTTGTACATCATATTACGAGCAATTTTCAGCATGCTACAATATTTAAAAGTCTATCATTCGATTTTGACCTGTTATTTCCTCTTTCTATGAATTTTTTCCAATCATTCACATAAATACATACTGAATTTTATAATCCCATGGGCGTATGGTTGGAAGAATTTCAAGTAAGAATCTTGTAAATAATTTTATTTTTCTAAACATAGATGTACATAGTAGGTTGAATGTTTCTTTTAATAATTTAGTTCTAGTTTTATTTATTATTTAAACAAGCCCTTAATGTTTATTATGTTTATGTTCTTGGTCTTCTTTACCTTGATTTATAGACTCCATTTTAAGAATAAGTGAGAAATTACCCTTACAGATCATAACATGTTTAGGAAAGTATTTATTTTATCATTAGAATTTTTATTTTTATGTTATGTATTGGTGTTTCTATTCATATTTCTTTTCTTTGAAAATTTTCGAGGTGAGTCAATAATCATATTCCACTTCTTGTTGATGCAGCTAAAATGAAATTATTTCGTCTTTCTTACTCAGATTTTTCATGGGTCTACAACTTATCGCATTTTAAATGTTGAGAAAGTCCATAAGCAAAGGAAAATCCAAAAAAATTGGAGCAAATTGTAAAAGTACTCTCGTCCATGATTTTACCTATGCTCTTTCTTAATCTTACATTTTCCGAGTTGAGTCGTACCTTTTCACTGCACTAATGTATCTTTCATTTGATTGTAGTCACATTTTTATCATAAATTATAAGATGACTCAGAACCTTGGAACCTCAGAACCGTGATATATCATAAGCATGTCAAAACACGTTCCGATATTTCCAACCCACGATATGTTGGAATCACGAATGCCGTTAGACTAAAACCCGCAGGCGTTAGTCTCCGCTACAATTTCCAGAGTTAGGATCCACAAGAGGCGGTTAGTCCATGTCGCGAAACACATGGGGAGCATTGAACCAAATGTCCAACAATCTCCCCCCCAACGTGAGCCGGGTGAGTTTCGAACTCGAGACCTGTCGCTCTGATACCACTTGTTGGAATCACGATTGTTGTTAGACCAAAACCCGCAGGCGTTAGTCTCCGCTATAATCGCCAGAGTTAGGATCCACGAGAGGCGGTTAGTCCATGTCGTGAAACACACGGGGAGCATTGAACCAAATGTCCAACACGATCCACATGGCCCCCACCTCACTATCTTCGCTCAGACCTCACAATCTCGGAGTCTTATGAGTCGATTTAAATTACAAAATGGTTTATGATATCTCCGATATAGGACCCCATTCGCCTCACTCATATTCATTGATCTCAGACTCCTTTTCTCATAACTTTAAAAAAAAAAAATATTACGATATTTCCCTTCCAGGATTTCCATTTCCCTATATACTGAGCCCCCTCAAATACCTTGCACTACTCTATTGGAAGCCATTTCTTAAAAAAATCTGAGATTTTCTTTACTCGAGATCCATGTGGCATATTTAATTTCTCTTCCTGAATTCTTAGATTTCGGAATCTCGTAATGTTATTGTAATTTTTATTTCTGTGTTTCTGATATCACATCCATCTAATAATCTGAACTTCCTTTATCTTGTAATTCTGATCAAAAACTCTTTTGAGAATTTCTTTTCTGAATCCTTCTCTTATCTCGAGACTGTGGAATATCAGATTAATGAAATCTCGTAAGATTTTGGTCAACTCATTCATTACTTGAAAATCCGACCTATTCATCGTAACTACATGGAGTCATCTCTTTGCTTACATTTATATATCTTTATACTATGTTCAACCATGAATTCCATGTTATGTTGGTATTCGAGAGCTTGGATGTATTTTTAATTATAATCTCGTCAAACCTCGAAGCATTTATTCATGAGGATAATTGAGCGATTCTTAGGATATCCATTCTTCATGGTGTAGTGCATCGTCTTTTTCTTTTCAAGACACTCTTGAGAATCCACTATGGTAATCCAACCAATTAGTGAGCAAATAAGGAGCACACAAAGATAATGGATCATGGTTAATTTTTGTTTGAATTCTCTTGTGATTTTCTTATTTTTGATATATTGCTCCATACATATCATGCAAATATTCAAGTCCTCTCCATATACACATAAGTGATACACAAGTTGGGACTTGGTATTGATTTATGAGATTTTATGAAAACCTTGGAGTTGATATGAAATCTAAAAATAAAGAGAACAATTATTGATGTATATCATAAAGAAACACATCTTCATTTTCATTTATGATGGATTTTGTTTACTTCAAATTCCTTGAACACAAAACATAATTTTCCTAGTTTTTATGCTCGTTTTAGTTTTGATTTAATAAGTGATGATTATGGGTCAATGAAAACTTCATAGAAATCCACCCCTTCATAATTTTAATTCCAATTAAAATAAGATGATATCTTTTGTTGGAGAAAATCGATATCTCTCAGGTAAAATTTTAACGAAAAGTCTCATATACCCATTTTCATCCTTTTCCATTTATTTACATTTTTGTTTCAATTTTCTCTTTAGTTTTTCTTATATAAATCTTTGTTTTGCAGGGTTTCAAGAATCATTTCACACCCCTACCATCTTAGATTTGACACTCACTCTCCTCGTTTCTTGCTTTAAAGTTTTGGAAGAACAGTTACAATGTTCAACAAGTTCACTAAATTGGGGAGTCTTTGAACCTTAAATTTGTTTCACAAGCCTTATTTTTATTCGAAAATTGTTAAGATGTTCTCATGCAAGCTTTGTTTTCAAACCAAAAAGTTTTTAAAGGGTAGAAACTTCTCATTTAGCTTCATTTTACATCATGACTGCTGTTTACTTTATGGTTTGAGAACCTAATTTCTTATAACTCTGGAAGATATAATTTATTAATATCTCAACATAATATGAACACACACATGCTTGTCTTATTTTACTCGCTTTTTGAGACATTTGTATAGTTAGTCTTGTTGAGGTTTTATTTTAATCTGGGCTTTTCTTTCACTTTTCCTTACTTTGTTTGCAATTTTTGTTATGTTGGTTTTTTTGTTGGTTTCAGATTTGTTTTTTTGATATTACCAAGATTTATGTGAAATGATTTTTCTTTCCCAACTTTGGTTGGCGGACAAGAGAAATTTTTACTCTCTCAATTTCATGGGTTTCATTTATCTTAAAAGGATATCTTTATGGAATTATAAAGCCCTCTTGCCTTAAATATTTTCCATGGAGGAACATGCATCTTTTCTAAGTGATATAGTTCATCTTTTCAAGGAAAGAGCTGACCTTGATTTTAACTCAATGAATCCCTCTCATCCCTCCACTTTATAAGAGACTCTAAATTGATAGTCGCGGGGAAAGATATGAAGTCAACATCATGGAAGTAATATATCCATTTGCTTAAGTCTCCTTTACCATCACAGCTCTTTCACTCGGCTACATAAAAAACATAGCTCAAAAATGTGCTTATCAAAAGGGTGATCAAAAGGGGAATCATGGGAAATACAAGTAAACATGTCAAATCCATGGACACTCACTGGCAGCAGGGCAGTAGTTGTATGGCATTAAAATACAACTTCGTCGAGGTACTAACTAGGCTCGTTGGCAATGAAAAAATGTTAGAGACCATTCATATAAATGGATATATAATTTATCTAAAACTACCTATTTGTACCTTATTTTATCACTCATACTAGGTAATCTTAAATATCAAATATTCCCCAAAATTCAGATTCATGGTTTTAGAATCAGTCTACTTCAAGTACTTATATTTTTGAACTTATATTTGTTGATTCACTAATGTGGTACCCATGGGAAATGTTCTACTGTTTGACAGTAACAGAATTCATCATTTTAACCTTTTGGTAAAGCTAAACTCATTATGTTTTAAATAGAGTTAACTGCTTCTTCCTCGTGTGTCGCCATTTTTGTGGCAAAATCACAACCCCCCTCTCCCCATTTTTTAATTTATTATTTTCATAATAATAATGGAGACCTTCTACATAGATTCTAACCATATCGTCTTTTAATGTTTTCTTTTAGTTAATTGTATGACATTTTTGCGAGATTTTTGTTTTCTTCGGATTTCCATTCTAATTGCTTTATTGTGTTCGATTTCTTTCTATATTTCCATTGGTTCTTGTTTCATCTCATTTGAACTCACGGTTTACAAATGATGCTTATTCAAAGTTGATTTATTTTTACTACCTAGGCTAAAAGTGTACAAAATGTAAATTATTTTAATTTTTGTAATTATAATATGTAAATAATGTTTTTTATTTTTTTATTTTTTATGTTAACTATTATTTTATTATTAACTATTCTACAAAACCACTATGGCCGAGCATTAAAACCATATAATAAATATTATATAAAACATTTTATTTTTAAAAGAAAAGAAAAGAAAAAAATAAATAAAAAAATTAAGGCTCCTTTACATCTCGAGTCTTATTTTAAAATTCCCCTGAGATCTCCCTCGTGATATTCCATTTGCACCTCCTCATACAATATAGGTTTACACTTTAAAAAATAATAAAAATATTAAAATACCTCTCATCCCGGGCCCTCTCCATCACGGGGCTCATGATCTCGTAAGCAAAGTCTTGGGCTTCATTGTAAAAGCCTCCTGAGATCTCCATTATAAATCCCACTTGATATCGTTTATAAAAATCCATCTGATATTTGTCTACGGGGTCTTGGATAGATGGTGATCAAGTGCTCTGTTAAGGCACTCCTTGATGTGAAATCACCTGTTTAATTTACCACCCTAATCTAGGTGATATATTGGACATGATGAAGATGTAGTCGTACCAAGCTTACTAAAATAAAATAAAAGCATCTGATATTTGTTGATTTTACGTTATTCCATTAGTTTTAAGTTTTTAATATTATTTTAATATTAATTTAATTAAATTGAACTTTAATTCATTTAAATTAATTAATTTTTATATTTAATTTTAGATGTAATATATATATATATATATATATATATATATATATATATATATATATATATATATATATATATATATATATATATATATATATATATATATAAAATTCAATTTTAATTAAATTGTATTTTAATTAATTTAATTTGTAAACATTTTTTTAATTAAATTTAATCTATTATTAATTTATATAATTTATAACTAAAATTGTAAATTAATTTTTAAATTATGGTTTTAAAATGAATTTTTTATTAAAATGTTTATTTATGCGCAGTTTTGACATTTCAACTTTGGAAAGACATATCTCAATATTCATTTGGCCAATTGAAGCTCATAATAGCTTGTTGGAAAGTTAAGTCTGAGGAGAAAAATCTGGGAATGTTAAATTTAGTAGTTTCAATCATTTAATAACCTAAACAAGGAGCATAAGATGAAGTGACAATTTTACAACAAAAAATGGTTTATCTTAATTATATTATGGAAAATTTCATTGGCTCGAGAAAAGTTGTTGTTAATAATTCATTCTCTAGATTATTCAAGTGCTAATTACATATCTAAAAGAAACAATCACAACATGGAAGATTTTTATTTTATTTATCCAATTTTTGACAATTTGTTGAGAGTTTGTTTTTCCAAATTTGTTGTTTTATTTCTGTGAGAAAATCATTTGTTATTTTGAATTGTGATTAATTTCGACGGAGATATGTTGGAGGGGATGATGCAATCATATTTTGGAGCATTTTTGTTGCACCAACAAGGAAGAAAATGGAGATTTTGCAGCTCTAATTGAGGATTTCAAAACCTACTTCCAACAACTCTCCATTTTGGGGATTTTTGCAAGTTATTAAATATGAGATTTGATATTGAGGAAGGGGTTCCTCTTCCCTGCAACTAAAGGCTCTAAATAACTTTTATATAGGGGATTATAGTTGTAGAAAGGAGGAGAAAGCTCATATATGAGAAAATGAGGATTTTCTTCTTAGAATACAATCTTTGTCAATGAGATAGAAGCAACACTTTTGTAATTCTTTTCTCAATGAGTAGAGCTAGTCATTTTAAAAATATTGTTAGAGATCGAATTGGAAACAGAGCAAGAGACCAGGTTTCATCAAATTTGTATTAGAGTACTTTTATTTATAATACAAATTTCATTTAAGTAATGGCAGATCTATGTAAATCATTCTATATCATGCACTTTTGTTGAATATGAATGTTTGTCCTACAGATTAGCTTTTTTATTTTTTAAGTCTCATGGACTTGTTGTTGATTGTCTTATTTGCTCAAGACTTTAAATCATATTTCTGAGTAACTACTTACACAGAAATATATCATCTAAATTCGATTTATTTACTATCGAAATTATGTGAACTCTTTCTTGGTTTCGATAGTCAATCATTTATTCTTATTAGATTTCCAAACAAAGCATGCATGACATTAAGGATATCGAATGTTAGAAATTTTACAAGAATCTGGTATTAATCATATATTGCATGTTAAATCCTCATCCAATTTAATTACCTTGCCCTTGGTTGGGGTATATCTATATCTCCATAATCGAGATAGAATTAGACTCTCTATTTTAATTACCTACGTCTTAGAATAGTTTTGCATATAGATTTAATTTTTCATTTTTAAAAGTCCTCTTATCAAAGAGGAAAATTTCAGTTGTGGCTTGGCTAAGCCCTCAAACTAGCTTAAGGATTTCTTTCTTGCAAGCTAGCAGCAAGAGGGTAATTCTGATATCTTTCTCCTTGTTTGGTGAGTATTAGATGTAACACAAGTTAGCGAGGAGAAAGAGAAGGTAACTGGGCTGTATAGAACTAGTCAGAACCAACAAATTAAATGAACAAGGGCTTAGTTGGGCTCTAACCTAGTGGTCACCCTAACATGTTGATGAAGTAATTTTTGGCCACCAACAAGTTCTTATAATAATGTAAATCCCTATTTTAATGAAAAATAATTATTTTATATATTTTTTAAATTTTGAAATAAATAAATAAATTTTAATCTTAAATTATATATTTTTCTAGTTTCATTTATTTGTTTTCTAATTATTTTTATAGTTTAAAGTTTTTAAATACATACATACATACATATACATAAGAAAAGTGCCCCCTTAGGGAACTCACTTTGAAATCCTGTGTTGCTAATCTGTGGCCTCTTGTTAGGGGCACCACGGTTCACCTACAGGTCCTAGTGGTTGCAGTTGGAATTGATCTTGTGTCACACGACTATGAGGTCGACCCAACAATTGATATATATATATATATATATTTTTAAATTATTAAAGAAGAAAAGAGTAAAAAAACAAATTTTCCTGTGAAGGAGATATATAATTGTCTTATCCTTAGGGTATGGACTCTGTAACACACCTCTATTATTTTTTATTTTTTTTTGTTGGGGTTGATAATCCCTGACCTAACAGTGTGCCAACCTATAATTCAGGCCTTGGAAATATTTCTCAGATGTACCCCTTGTAATTAGAGTCACAACTTTGACTGGGTTACTAGATCTTTGTTGGATTTTTCTACATGATGGTTACTATATTGAGTCAACACAAGAGGGTTGTCAAGAGGGTGATGTACTCTGCAACTATCATTTTGTTCCATATGACTACTACCCCTAGAGAAATCCTATTTTATGCCTTAAGGGAATGCCACTTTGCTTTGTTTATACAAGAATTCATGCAAGGAAATTAGATCCAATGAAATATGAAGAATGATTGGTCACTTTCTTGAGGTGACAGATGCTTATCATGTGATGCAACTTGATCCATAACTTTAAATTAATAAGAAACACTTCCAAAAAAACTATGAACATGTGATATCTCACTATCCCTTAAGCACATAATTTAGTTGTTGAAGATTGATAACCACATTGAAAGAACTATCTTATCATCTAAGACACTCAAACTACTTATTTTACTGTAAGGGGATGGAGTAATAACATAAAAGGCTAATTGTGGCAGGCTATTTTTAATTTAAAGTACCTATTTGGAAAATTGTATTCCATATTACAGTCATACTACTAGTTGCATCTACTTGTCATTACCATCCATTGCCCTAAGGAGGATTGGAGTCTCCCCAACTAATGAATGAAGGCATCCAAAATCCTCATAGGTGAGGCATATATTATCCAACCAAACCCCATCACACAAATCAACAATGGCGATATTGAATGACACACAAATCTCAACTTAGAGAAGCCTCATTGAGATAATTATCCTACTTGAAGATGCTAGGTTTTAGTGTATATCTTGTGCATGACAGCAATGAGATCCCATTTTCCTTGGATTATTTAGTCAACTAGCCAAGGATGACTATAATATGGGAGATAAATAGATTAATCTGTAGATAGTTAATACAAGTTGTCGCTCATATTAACTATTCAAAATGATGACTATGTGTTCATTTTTTCTTAGCATGTGTGTATATCACAAGAAAACAAGGAAAACCTCTCTAACTATTCTTCACATGGGTGTGGATACAACCATGATTCATATGGGTTAATATTGATAGGAGGGATACAAGTGCATGGGCTTGTCCAAGTAATCTGAAGAAGGAGATGTAGGGTCTATTATCTTCATACTTTCTTACTGTATTTTTCCAAGATTAACCTTCAATGTATTAACATGGATATATTGAGGTTTGGGTGGACCATTGTCTTGATTGTTAGCTGGTAATAACTAAGCGGTAGTTCAGATCGCCTTTGTTGCGATAGCATGAGATTTGGTTCAAAAATGAAACCAGAATACCTTTAGTAACACTATCTCATTCCCTATGTTAAGGTGAATAGTAACATCATGTCCAATTGTGCATGTCATCACACCTTTTGTAACAACCTATTACATGTTGCCCATTTTATCACTGTACACCTACATCATGTCCAGATATGAATGCATATTGGAAACCAATATTGAATATACAAGGATAGCATACTCGGTATATATCCCTATTTTAAACAATTACACCACTGAAAGAATTGTAGAAAATTATGATGTATATTTGCAACTACTCATAAAATTGTAATCAAAATCACGAGACACAAACCTACTCTACTGCTCTGCAAAAAGTAATTCACAATTTAGAACAAAAATTTTAGACGTGCAATAAAAAATCACACACATGCAAATGGTATTTTTCCCGGGGAAAGAGGTATACAAAAAAACCCAATGTTTTTTTGCGTTAATCTGATGAATAGAGATCTGTATTACAATTTCTTTACTCAACTAAGCACAACCTGCAAGTGAATAACCTATCTGTATGCTCATTAAGAGGATTTAGCCCAAACTTAGTCAATTTATGCCTCTTCTTGAGCCCCTATTTCCTTGCACAATTCCTCAGGAAATAGGTCCCTATTAATTAGGAATTTCCTCCAAAATTCTTACAATTCCTCAGGGTTTATCACCTAACCTCATGCAACACTTGTACACCCAACTAATTTACAACTCCTGGTTAACTGCCTTGGAAAATCCACCACAACTGGGAAACTCATATTATTTTCATGCATGAGCTAATTGATAGTTGAATGATTAGTTAACTAGATGATCTTTGAGTTAGACTGATGTCCCACTACTTAATTGATCACCAAGTAATTGTATTAACAGTTGGAACTATTTTAACTGATTACAACTGAAATTAACTCAACCTAGGCTCCTAAATTTTAGGAATCACTATATATAACTGAAATTCATGCCCCCAACTCAAATTAACTGAGCTAATTGAGTGAAAATATCCAAGTCACTTCAGTTAAATCCTCCAAGTTCTCCGTTGATGTGGAATTTTTATTTTTCTCAATTTAATCGAGGTAAAATCAAATTGAGAATTTCTTGCTGCATTTTTCAACACTCCCTCTCAGTAAGAAAGGGATTATCAAACTCCTCTATCTTGAACCTATGGAATGTACTACATGCATCACCTCTCACTATTACTGTTGCTACCACAACACCTGCACTTGAGAAGCATCCAAAAAACATTGAATTAACTGTGTCTGCAACTGTTTACTGGGAAAACTGTGTTGCTGCTGAGTCTACTACTAAGCCTCTTGCTCTACTATCAACACTACTCTTCACTCCTCAATATCTGACTAACATTGATCCTTATGCTACTAAATATTGTGGGCCCCTGTATCTAGGTAATGGTCCATGAGGAGAACACCTCAATGGACCTTGCCCAAATTTCTACAATTCTGAGACTAGGGCTACACATCGCCCCACTTCACACCTAGAGGTATGGCTACATGCTCTCCCTCGCTTAGCTCAAAATTTCCCTCCACTGGAGGTATTTGGTTGAGTGGATTTCTCCATGTTGCCTCCTATTTTCTTCTCCATTTTTGGTTGCTCCACAACTTCCTGAGGCTCCACTATGAGAGGTAAATCATGCTCCCTTTGAACCACCATATCTCTAATCCTTGCCTTTCTCCTCAAGGTTGTGCATGCATCTTATACCTCAAGTGCATATAGGTTCTTGACTTGAACCCTGGTCTGCTTCACCTGTCCCATGGCTATGTGTCTCAATAATGTTTTCCCTTTATTGAATGTCACATCATAACCGTGGTCTTCCAAAAATGCAACAGAGATGATATTTTTCTTTAGGCTTGGAATTAACATGACATCATTGAGTCTGAGAGGGGATCTCGACTCCCTCTGAAAGGAGACTGTACAAATTCCGGTCACGTTATACCTTTTGTTGTCTTGAAACTTAGTATTCATCTAGAGATCTTTCTCCTATAGGTCACTGAAAAAATATCTACACCCAGTCATATGGAACGAGGCACCTGAGTCCAAGTACCAAACGCTCTCCATCGTTGTGTTTTCCATGAATGTGATAAGGGTAAATTTAATCTTGAATAGTGAAGCTAGAGCTTCACATGTTGCTGCTACTGTAGACTCCTTGCTATAATTTTTGTGTGGACACTTAGTAACATAGTGCCTGAATTCATGACAATTGAATCATTTAATTTTGGACAAGTATTTCTTGTTTTCCTCTTGGATCGAATCAACATCACCTTGGGACTTATTCCCTTGGTCTTCATTCCTTTTCTGACTAGAGAAAAGTCCTCTTCATGTTCTTTGGATGAGGTTCTATCTCTGGTATTCTTCCTTATTTCCTCCTTTACCAAATTGAATAATAACTTCTCCTAATTCAGTAATTTCTCCCTCCAATTTACTGAATCTTGATAGTTATGCCAGCTCTTGGGAAGGCCCAAATGGATTATTCTTACTAAGTCTTCTTCAGGAACATTTACACCAACCCCACCATGTTCATCACGACATTGTGTGAACTTGCTCAGAACTGAGAAATAATGTCATTCTTCTGCATCTTGATACATAGAAGTTTATCCTTGAGTGCCAGCTTCATGTGGTCACTATTATTATCGAACAATTCTTCCAGTGCTTTCCAGTTTGCGAAAAAAATTTAGTTTCCGTGGAGATTTAAGACAATGTGATATCATACTCCCTCCAAGATTATTCTCCTCGCCTTGGCTACATCTTTCTTCCACTGAGCAAGGTTTCGAGCATCAGAATCCAGTGGTTTTGCAAAATCTGTCTTGATGTATTCTAGCAATCCATTGTCATCCAATATCGCCTCCATGATCCTTCCATGCAAAAAATTTAGAGGTGCTTTCCAAGGCATACTCTAGCCTTATTCCATTGATGTTCATATTCTCAGCTCTGAAGAAATCCTGTTGCACATAGCTCCAAATTCGAACCTCCTAAAAAACAACTTCAAAATTTATGCTCTAATGTGAATCATGCTTTGATACCATGTAGAAATTATGATGTATATTTGTAGTTTCTCATGAAATTTTAATCAAAATTACAAGACAAACCTACTCTACTGCTCTATGGAAATTAATTCACAATTTAGAATAATTTTCTTAGACATGCAATAAGAAATCACACACATGCAAATGGTATTTTTCCCGGGGGAAACAATATAAAAAAACCCCAATGTCTTCTTGCATTAATTTGATGAATATAGATGTATTACAATTGCTTTGCTCAATTGAGCACAACCTGCAAGTGAATAACTAATTTCTTTGCTCACTGAAAGGATTTGACCTAGACTTAGTCAATTTATGCCTTTGCTTGAGCCCCTGTTTCCTTGTACAATTCTCGAGGAAATAAGCCCCTATTAATTATGAATTTCCTCCAAAATTCTTGCACAATTCTTCAGGGTTGATCACCTGACCTCATGCAATATCTGTACAATCAACTAGTTTACAACTGCGAGTTAACTACCTTGAAAACTCCACCACAATTGGGAAACTCATATTATTTGCATGCATGAGCTAATTATTAGCTGATTGATTATTTAACTAGATGATATCTGAGTTAGATTGATGTCCCACTACTTAACTGACCACCAACTAGTTCTATTAACAATTATAACTAGTTTAACTGATTACAACTGAAATTAACTCAACCTAGGTCCTAACATTTAAGAATCACTACATACAATTTAACTTCATGCCCCTAACTTGAATTAACTAAGCTAATTGAGTGACAAGATCCATGCCACCTCATTTAACTCCTCCAAGTTTTTTGCTGATGTGGAATTTCAAAATTTTTTAATTTAATCAAGGAAAAATCAAATTGAGAATTCCCTGTTGCATTTTTCAACAATAATATAGTCATGAATTTATTTAGTGGGTTATGAAAGAAAAGTCTCGCAAAATTAAAACCTCTAGTTTAGAATGAGATTGTTGTGTACATATGTATGAGAAACTCACAATATCATAGTCATTAGGGAGGAAAATTACAAAGACATACTTGGAAAGGCGATACTTAGCATCAAATTTGTTACAAGGGGTGTCAAGAATTGAATTATCATAAGCATATGCTAACAAAGCATATATACGCTACAAAATTCTAGAAAACTACAATTAACATACCATATATACGTTATTTAGGAAATATCACCACTCAAAAAGTCCTTGGGACACAACATAAGTTGTCTTTCCTCCCAATTTATAATGTAGATAATGAAATTATATGCTTTACCATGCTTTCATGAGGTATGTTTTAAGTGCCAAATTGTAGTGTATGTGACCTAGTCTTAAGGAGGTCTAGATCTTGCCTCAAATTTAATTCTCCATAAGATCCATCGTGGGGAAGCACATTTTACATATGAGATAACCATAATGCTTAACTATTTAACACTGTCCATGAATATGAAGTCATCCACAATGTCCAATTGTATAACAATGTCCATGGCTGCTAAATACCATGCCACTTAGTGTGTACCTGATATGTGGTGGACTGTTAGATAATATTGAGCATCATTACTAGAATACCTCACAATGGGTATTAGGATAGTGTTAGAGTCGGTCTTTACATCCCTCCGTCAGAGATCATTTCTCTTATTGCATTTCATTTTTAGGTGTCTCATTCCGCTCATTCATCTGCATTCCGTTAGGGGCATGCCATCATCTGACGGAAGGGTCTCTTCACTAGTTTCCCTCATGTTTGTACCTGTTGGGTTGGTCAAAATTTATCAAAATTCATTAAAGTTGATTTCAGTCATTTACAGTCATAGGTGGTATGTTGGTCAAAAAAGATTCATTTCAGTCATTAGGTCTAGGCTTCGGTCTTCAGAATGTCAAATAATGCCCGCAGGCCATGAGGATGTCTTCAATAAGTTTTCATTTCAAGATTTCCATCATCGATAATGCTTAGGGATGATTCTTCTTCAAAACTCTGTTTTGAGGAAGAAATCGTCAAATTTGTTGTTTGTAATAAATATGTATTTTTAAAGTCTTCCGTCATGAAATATTTCAAATGCAGCCCTGGTCATCCTTTGCCGAAATCCAATGCCACCATCCCTGCAAAAAATCAACCAAGAAAGCCATCAATTTAGCCAAAAATCAAAGAGGAAACAAAAATACAGAGTTTGTATTAAAGTGAAAAAGTGCCAAGCCAAAACATTACAAAGTGGGTTTTTGAGAAACAAAAATCAAATCCATCACTATTTGAGGCATTTTCATTGTTTGAATAGCCATTTGCATCCAAGAGATCGATTGAAAGTCGAATTTTAGTGGTGAGAGGGCGAAGTTGTAATTTTGAAGCCAAGACTATGTTTAGAGTGCGCGCGGCGCATTGGGTAAGAGCGCGGCGCACATAGGCTGCGCGACGCACTGGGCCTCCTGCCACAGTGCATTTTTCCACTGGCGCGGCGCATCCACGGAGCGCGGCACACTGGGCTTGTGCACGGCGCACAGAGCTTCCAAGACTGAAATTCATCATCGCTTCATCAAAATTTAAATCAACTCGAATCTTTTGCTCCAAGTAAGTGTTAGTGTGCCTTTGCCATTGATTTCAGTCTGTATTTGCTGCGATTTAGAGAGGAGGTTATAAGAGTTTGAAGGAAAATTTTTTAAACCTTAAATCCATATCAAAATCTGCTCCCTTAGGGTTTATGTTTGAAATTTAAATTCAGCTTGTTGATGCCAATTTGTTCGAACTCCATTCCCCATCACTGTCACACTGTTATCATATCCCTCTCCTATTCCCTATTCCTCTACAAAACTACTCATATCCTTTCTTCACATTTTCCCTATCCTAAAACCTATCATTTTTCCCTCTCCCATATCACTTATAAAACCCCTAAATTCCAAAGGTCCCAAAAAAGTCAAGTGACTGTTATTGCATTAAATTCACTTGACAAACCCCCACTTTTCCCACGGTTCATACTTACCACAGCCCTTCATTTCCCTTTGGCATATTTGGCATTGAAGCAAAAGCACCTATTTCTCATTTTCAAACAAACCAAACTCTTATTTTCACCACATATATATTAGCATATACTTGTCATACACATTGCAAAGCACCATGTTAGAGACAAATTCATCATATGAGAAAGAATATGAGCAAGACAGTGACTCAACCATAGAGCTAAATGTACCGAGAAGGCCTCATAAAAGTGGTAAGCACGTCAGAGAAGAGCCCACTTCCTTGACTCAGTTGCAGGCCTGCCCGCTTGCAATGGCATGCTTTCAGCAACATTCATGTTTTCAGTATTGTGAGATGATTGCTCATATTCAGCATCATCAGGAGTTGGTTCGCTTATTTGTTTTACATTTGCGTGATGGTCATGTAAACCTTGCTGGAGTGAACTTCACCCTAACACCAGAAACCATTTCTCAGGCAACTGGGATACCAAACATAGGTGAAGAGTGGAATAAGAGACAATAGCTGGATAGAGCATATTATGAACCTTACATCAGGCATGGTTATATGAGGCAGCTCAGCAGGGTGTTTCCTTTCAGATTCTTGAAGGAGTCCTATGCGCCATTAATAAAGCTCATCATTAGATACTTCAGTTGCGAGGGTAGATTCTCACGCCTTTATGCATACCACATCAGACTGTTGATGCATTTCACGAGAGTGAGACTGATGAATATTCCATACTTCATGTGCCGAAACATAGAGCAGATGACTACCCTTGTGCAGAAGAAGACTCCAGAGCAGCAACATAACAACATTTATCATTATGCGCTCATCAAGATGATTGTGGTACATCAGCTTGGATTGAAGGGCATTGCATGGGAGGAGTTCATTTCCCATGACTTATTTACATCCCCTCAGCCTCCTCCAGAGATTTTTCATGATGAGGGTGAGCCTTCACATCATTTTGAGGTTCCTGAGACAGAGCCTATCAGTGTTCCAGTGTGTGTTACCTATCAGAGAGGTACCAGAGCCTTATTTGCAGCAGCACGACGAGTACTATCTCCACCCGGGGTGGAAGGGGTCTCGTTACCTTCGACAGTAGCGCGAGTACTATCTCCACATGGCGTGGAAGGGGTCTCGCCTTCTACATCAGCATAGGTACAGGACAGAGGCAAGAAGCCTATGCAGGATGAGGGCCCCTCAGGAGGCAAAGACACTGATTTTATATTGATCGATGTTGATTCGAGCTCTCCCAGCTCAAAGTTGAAAGAAATCATCCAGGAGCAAAAAGCTGAGATCGACACACTGACCGAGAAATTATAGAGAGCTCAGTGGGTTATAAATTACTTGGAGCAGCAGAATAAACAATTGGAGGATCAGCAGACACTCATAGAGTTGCGGCAAATCCGTGAAGACCGTGAATTGGCCCGAAAGAGACCAGGTGACATGACACCATTTGAGCGGGAGACTTGCCTTACGAGAGTCAACATTCATCTTGAGAAACTATTGGCTAAGGCCAATAGGGAAAAATACATGCTCAGACATATGAAGAACCACTATTGGGCCTGCACACATGTTTGCAAAGCGAAAATGAAGATCCTGAAAGCGAGGCTGAGAAGGGCACTAAGGAGGCGCAAAAGGCCTGATCCACTTCAAATCTTGGCCGAAAATTCTTTGGCTGAGCATGAAACTTGATGAGGGACCTTCACTCCAAATTTCAGCAAGTTTGGGGAAAATTTTTTCATTTTTGAAATTTTGGTCGCAAAACAGATTTTTCCGCCTGACGCGTCGCGCCACTTGGCGTGCGCTTATGTTTGAGAGATCTTCTGGAGGAAAAATTGATATTTTTGGGTTTGTTATGATAAATTATGCATGATCAGGAATGGATGAGAGATTTCATCAAGTTCTGGATGGTCTTAAGGGTCAAAAACACACCAAAAATGGCCTTTCTGCCACCTTTTGCACCAGCAGGAACCCGTCTTGGGAGATTGCAGTTTTGGAGGGGCAAATGAACTCCAAATTTAAAAATTACACTTGGGTTGGATAGTAGACAGACAGGGCTTTCCAACTAGCTATCATGAGCTCAATTTTGACTTCGGGAAGTGCCTCAAAAACAGGCCCAAAGTGGCGCGATGCATTGAGTTTCTGGGCACGGCGCATAGAGAAATTTGGCCTCATTTTGACTCTTCAGCTCAGAAATTCGCCTAGTTTTGACTAGTTTCACTTTTTGATGTAATTATTGATCTATCTTGATGTAAATTGATGAATATGATGTAATTTTGGCTCACATTTACTTTTTCTAGAGGATTCATTCACTAAAAAGTGAAAATTAAATGAATGGATCAGTTTCCTAGCATATAGAGGCAAGTTGTTTGATTGCCTAGATTTCAGTTCCTAGTTTAGAATTGGTTGAAACAGCTCCTAGAAGGATGAGATCAACCTCTAGAGGCATGGGAAGGGGTTAGGATGGTCTATATCATGTATTTTCTGAGACATTTTCAGGTTTGGATACTTGGGAAAAGTTTGGCACTTCATTGTACATACACTTCTGCATTTTTTGGCAAAGGAAAGACCAGGGTTTTGCAGCACTTGTTGGGATCCTTGTGGCTCTGAGTTTTGATGATGTTTTTCTCCATGTATCTGTAAGTTTCATTAATTTTATATGCATGCCATTTCCCTTCTCTTTGCTTCTGAATTAAACAAATGAGTAACTAAGGTAGAATTCATTAGTTTGCTAGTGCTCTGCCTTAAACTTTTGTTTAGTTTTATATGTTTTCGTCAGTTTGAAGAGGATCCTTGCACCATCTTGCCCTCTTCAGCTCCTCAGTAGTATTTTCCATCCATTCATTGAATCTAAGACATCAAATTCATTGCATTCCTTGCCCCAACTTGAACTCTGCAAGAATTTGGCCTCATCCCCAAGCCCAAAATTGCCTTTCCCTTTTTCCAACAAAAACCCTTAAAAAATCATTTCAAACTCCTTGATTAATATACCTAGCATAAAATTAGCACTCATTTCAGTCATCTCAAGGCCTATCGATACATTTTTTCCACGAGATTGACCGGAGAGATCCCTCTCTCATTTTCGGTGAGGGCTAGCTACCGATCGAGCATGGTTTGGTGTTAACCTGAATCCCGCCTTCCTTCAGCCTAAGGTGGATTTGGGCAATAACATATAGTGTTTATCATTTTCCTCCTAACCAATGGAAACTTCCATTAATGAAGATTCAACCCCTTATCTTATGCAACATGTCCTAATGTTTAGACCAGGGATCCCAGAGGTCTTTCCCACCTCCACCCTACATATAGGAACCAATCCCAATGTACCGATAATGGTTTCCAGAGGTATTGTCCCACCTCCACCCTACATATAAGAACTAACCCCAATGTACTAACCAGGTCTTGTCCCACTTCCACCCTGCATATAGGAACAAGTCCCAATGTATCGACTAGGGATTTCAGAGGTCTTGTCCCACCTCCACCCTACATATAGGAACCAATCCAAAAGTATCGAATAAGGATTATATAGGCCTTGATCCACCTCCACCCTGCAATTACAACTGTAGTACCTCCACCTCATGTTGGAAATCCATAGGATGCTAATTATGATTATCTGGAAAGGAAAACCAGTGAAGGCCTTCACCTGGCTTCCACCCATTTCACGTTGAGGGACTCCAGAGTGTAATCCTCCACCCTAATTTTAATGAAGAACCCTACCCCCTTCCCATTTTTTGCTGAGGGAATCCAAAGTGTAAGCCCCCATCCCAAATTTAATTAAGAACCCTAGAAAACCAAGAAATAGTTATGCTCAGTGGAAGGAAATGGGTTTTAAAGTTGATTTACACTGTTAGGAGACATGAAAACTATCCTAGTTATTCTCTATATGGGATGACTATCTAATAGAGTGGTTGAAAGTATTTTTCCCTAGGGAAATTAATGTCATCACAATAGGACATATAATAACCATTCATTAATAATGTTGAAATATCAGTCTTCACACAAAGAGTTTAAGGGTTTCATTCACCATTTGTTTGAGACATATAAGAAGTAAGGAAAATGCCAAAAATAATAGACACAACAACAACTATGCCAAAAGTAATAGAAGTAATCGAAATTACACGTATGATTTCATTTAATAGTCCATAAAACTTTTTTGGTCTTTACCCAGGGGATTTCTTTTGATTTTAATGAAATTTAAATAATTTGAATGGATGTAACTCACCTTTGGTGTTGTGACTTTCCAAGTCTCATAGTTCTATCATGTTGTCTTATGACCTAAGTACTAACACCAATATACTTGGTTTTGTTCCTTAATTGATCCTAGATCCTTTGCGTTCCCACTACATTCTTTCTCCACTCTCACTAAGTTTCCCCATTCTCTCCCCCATCTCTGGTTTGACTTCCCTTTCCTTTGTATTGTCCTAACCCCATGTCCCTCTCAGCCCTATCACCACTAGTATGTTTTCTTTGGATAATTAGCTTCCTGCCATTTGGGCTCTCTTCCTTTCCTTGCCTTCCATTCTCCCCCTCCCGGGCCAGTTATAGAATCTGTAATGTGTCAAGAAAATTTTTCTCCAGCATGTGCTATTATCCTATAAAATATTTGCGAAGGTTTGCAAGATTTTTTGGTGTTTTCCTATTCCCATTCCATTCAAACTCCCTTCTTGCGAGTGGATATTTCTTATTTTATCTCGGGGTTGGACTCTATGTTCCATGTCCAGTCTAAATCCTACCCAAAAATTGGATTGTGCCCTCATGATCGTGTACCATACTAGGAACTAAGTCTTGAATATAGTTGTACTTAATTGGTTTATTCCCTTGTAATTGTGCACAAGGGATTATGTTAAATATTTATTACCTATATTATTAGTATCACTTAGATGTTATTGATGTCTCTCCTAACTACCCTAGTTAGTGGGATAGATTGTTACTTTGTGCATTAAAGTCATCTTCTCATAATTAAGTCTCTACGGTTTATAAGAGTGTGCTAATCAATAAAATGATAAGTGGTCACCTTAAAGAAGGACCACTATGTTCCCATTACCCTAAAACATGACCATAACAGAACCATAAAATGTGACCATGTTCACATAACCACATGAGTGTAAAGTAACTGAAACAATTAGCATCATAATTACATATAAGAAATATGACCAGGTTCATTACAGGTTCACTCTCAAAGAATCTAGCAAATGCATATGCATTGCTTCAATGTCTAATGGTAGCAAAAGATCGACATATTTCTTCCCTGGCTGCGATTAGTGATTCAAAGTTAATTATCTATTATATAGTGGATAATACCCTTCCTCATGATAGTAGGTTTAATAATGTCATTAAAAAAATTAAAGGCATCATTCCCCTTTTTCTCTCCACCAAATTTTATCATGTTCTAAGGATTAACAATCAAGAAGTATCTATAATTTCTAATAACGAGGTATAGATGAATACACGTGAAATAAATGTAAATGGGAAAGTGTTAATTTTCCCTCTACCTCGATCAAATGTATATGAAACATTGTAAACAAGGGCTCCCAAAGGCCCATATATCTCCCCAAATAAAAGGTAATGTTCCATTTGGGTAGGCCCAGATTCATGCATGGGCACTCTTTAAAGTCCATCTGAATATAGGATTATCTCATAACACCATCATCTATGTGAGTACAATGCTTAGTAGTAATGGTGGAATTTTGCAAGAAAGTGTAAGATTTTGGTGAAACTCATGTTGATCCTCTATCACTCCAGTGTTAATATGCATCAAGAAGAATAGATCATAATGAAATTGGGATGTAAGAAGCAGAAGGAAATTTGATAATCCTTGCTTCCTTAGTCAACCTCAACTTCCTTGGGTTGGATTATGATTAAATTGTATTAAAATTATATGGATTTAAAGGGGGCGATCATGGATGTTTCTCTTCACCATGAGGAGAAGAGACTTAAGGGAATGACTTCCCTATGAGAGCCTTGTTTGGTGGTTATTCTCAAAGTTAGGATAGATCCAAAAAATGTGTAGAGGTGTAATGTCATTTAGGTTATGGTTAAGTCTCTCTTTATTGATTTGTTTGTAGCATGTGGCTTATACTACCTTGTGGATGGAAATCCTATCAAAATTGCAATTATATTGGTTTGGTGTAGGTGGATGAGGTATCTTCCCATAATAGATATGGGTGAGCATTGGATTATTTCTCTATCTTTCCTCACATCAATGTGTTTTTGGGAACTTTTCTATGGGTTTTCTAAGAAATACATGAATGGTAAGGTGATATTATCTCAGTGGCCATAAGGAGGTTCACATTCTCTCTCATCTCTATCACTCTCTCTATGCATTTTCCCCAAAGGTGTCTCTTTCAATTCTAGTTCAATTTTCATTATTGTATATGCTTTTATAGTTTGGTTAGATGGGTTTATGATTACGACATTCTTGTTGTTGCTTCTAATGGGGATATTTCTAATTTCAATCTTGGGTTATATGGTAGTCTAAGTTATGGCAATCTCATTGGGGCATTAGGTTGGACCTTTATAGATTGCTATGGAGCTCATTTTAATTTGGGGGTGATGACTCTTTATATTGATAATTGCATCATTAGTTTGTTTCACAATTTAAAGTGTGTTTGTACACCAACATTATTGGTTTTTTAAGGGGAACTACTTTTGGATGACCTTGGTAAGGATTTGAACCTAGACTCCAAAGGAATTGAATAGGGATCCTTAGGCGTAATGGATGTTTCTCAGTATTCTCAACTACAAAAAATTGCAAGAAGAGGTTCTAGAACTGTAGTTGAATCACAATTAGATTGTCTATAATGTAACATATTCAATGGATATTTTTATTGAAAACAATACTTTAATATATAAATATGAAGATGAAATCAATTCCATTTGAAAAAAAGTGGAGGATATCCATATTAATCTAGGACAATAGAGTTCAATCCTCTCCTCATCCAGTATCTTCGTCAACTCTCCTAAAATCCTCATACCAAATCTAAATGATCCAATGCATAATATGGATATGGATGTTGATCAAGATTTTTTTTCTCCACATGGAGTTTAAAATGTATAAATTTTAAATTCTATAAAATTTTGGAAGCCTTTTGGAAAGTTTTCAATTTCCAATGGTTCAATGTAGAGGTTAAATATGGCTGGCATTTTGTAGTGATAGTTTCAATAGAAGTTCAATTTTGTTTGGTACATCCAGTATGTTATTTTTTAATTTGATTTTATTGATGTGCCTATTGTATTTTAAGCATATATTTGTATTAATATAAATTATCATTTTGATCCTTGTCCCTGACAAACAAAGAGAGTTACAATATGCATGGGGCTTGGGTATTATTATGAATAACCAA
Organism: Pinus albicaulis; assembly: GCA_034641835.2. Lineage (NCBI taxonomy): Eukaryota > Viridiplantae > Streptophyta > Pinopsida > Pinales > Pinaceae > Pinus > Pinus albicaulis. The sequence continues at coordinate 1,004,902,776 of CM076580.1, read as the reverse complement.
GCGAAATATTTTTCTCTTTGGTAGGGTTTAGAATTAGCCATTACAAGAAAAATACAAAAACTAATGGTCTTTGGGGATTCCATGGTAATGATTCAACAAATAACCAAACTCAAAGAAAAGTGCAGCTCCTATAAGGCCCCCAATAGCGTGAAGGATTTCATTACAATTAAAGAAATTTGAGATCATAGAGTTATATCATGTCAAACGACACTTGAATTTCGATGTAGATGAGTTGGAAAATAAAGCAGAAAACATGGAGAAAGGTATGTTGGACCAAAGAGGTTCAGTAATTTTCAAGCCCCTTCTATGACTAAGAATTGTTATTCTTAGGCAAATCAACAATTTCACAGAATAATAAAGGACAGAGTGAGTCTTCGCTAGAAAATTGGTTGTTATAATGGAACATTATGTTCTCACCTCTTTAAGGTGGTGAGCATATTTAACATCTCATGGCACCAACAATTACATGACAACATCGAACCCAAACCCTGGTGGATAGGTGATTCAATTCATGATTACAATTGGAGAATGCAACCTTCAGCATTAAATGCCCTCTCTAAATCAACATAAAGGACATACTGTGAGTTAATGCAGGAAATATTTTGTGATATGAGAGAAGCGATGGGGATATATTGTTCATATGGATCTATGAATGCGTCATGATGTCTTCCTTTCGTCATTGACATGCCACTATGATCAAGGAGATTAGGATTTCAAATCAGGTCACTCTATATATCATTCACAACTGATATACAATGGCACAATTCAGGTGGGTTTGAAAGAATGAAGGGATAATTTGGTGTAATAATAGTTCTTGGTCCAGGCACAGAAATGGAGAATGGTATACATTTTTCCCTTCTCAAGTATCAAGAGAAAATGATCCGTCAGTTAGATCAGATAATTGATACATTAGAATACATCTCATCTCTACTCAATCGTCAAAGTGAAATGGAAGCAAAAGTGAAGCAGGCACAAATGGCACTTCTGGAACAAAAATGTGACTTGTTGAAGAAGTATGGGGTGCTCTAGGAAATAATGGAAGTGGAAGTGGTTGTCTTAGACATAAGACTAAAGCGATTGGAGACTGACATTAAGTAAGGAGAAGCATGATCCCTTGCAGGCATGGAATTTAAGGAGAATGTGGTTGAGGAGACTTGACGAGGCATATTTAACTAGGAACGTATGAAGAAAAGTGAAGCAAACACAGTAACAAAGAACCCTTCCAAATATGGTCCATCTAATTCTGTCTAGACGTCATGTTTTTTCTAAACTCATGTTTTTCAACTACATTTTGATATTAGGTGTTTTTTAAAGCTATTTAGAAGATATCATTACCGTTTCTTAGTTAATAGAACACAGGTGGAGGAAATGTAGTTGTTGGATATGTAAAAACTATAACATAGATGGAACTATTGCACATGTAAAAATTTTGGCCTTATAAACAGACTATATTTTAATGCAAATCCTTACCCACTCCATATATATATATATAATCAATTGTTTAATATATTGTTATTTTCTTATTTAATTTTTTAATATAAAAAAATATTATTTATTTTTATTTTTAATATTCAATTTATTTTTATTAATAATAATACGTATTATTATTATTATTATTTGGTTTTTTGTTTTCTTAAGGAACAATCTAACTCTTCTACTTTTTATTTTTTAATTCAAAATCGATAAATAATTTTTTTGGAAAAATGGTGATTTTATGTTGTTTAAAATGTTTTTTTTTAATGCATAAATATATTTAACATTCTAAAAAAGCTTGTAACACTTGGATTATACATATTTCATAACTCAAACTTATAATCGTTACAAATCCCTACCAGATTTTGGGAAAAAAAGACCTAAAAATATTTCCTTAAATAAACCAAAACTTCAGAGATTTAGACTACAGGTTTTCTATATACAATTTCTATCATTTTAAAGTCTTATTTATTTTATTTTTGTATTTATTTTTAAAATATTTTATAATATTTAAAAATAGTTTATGATTTTTTTTTTAATTTAAAATATTATTTATAGATCATAAATAACATTTACTGTCGTCTTCCCCGTAGGGGGTGATAAATGTGAGAGAGGTGGGGAGGCATCTTGTTGTCATCCCACCCTACAATCATGGGATGGGAAGTGGGAATATGCACGCCAAGGAAAGTTATAGGGGTGAAATTTCGCCAATGGGTTATTTTTTGGACATTTTCTAAATGTAGGAATTTACAGGGTAAGTTCCATAGATCAAGAACCAAAGGTCACCGCTCACAAACAGATTAGAAATCAATACACCAGTATAATCACGTGGTTAAAACCCTCAAAGAGGGAAACAGTCCACGCCTGAGCCAATGCGGCCACTTCAGGCAATTTATTAATATAAAAAGAAAAGTTATATATGTTTCTCTCATAAACGATTACCAGAAAAATGACCCTCCATGCTCTTTAAATAGAGATCATGGACCAATCGGGTGTTAAACCACGGATCAAGTGTCATTAATAACGAGGTGAGAGATAACCATCAGATCACTAAAAATCATGACGGTCAGATTATAAGTTACAAATATACATGGTAAAGAAACACACTTTACCTAACTCTACACTAGAATAAGTTATTCTTAACTATTTCCTATGTGTCAGAATATCCTAACATCCCCCCTTAAGAAAAACTTGGGATAGGATTGAAGGATTTACAAAGGTGAAACAAAAGGAGCCTATTTCCTATGTGTCGAAATATCCTAACATCCCCCCTTAAGAACAAATTGGGATAGGATTGAAGGATTTACAAAGGTGACACAATAGGAGAAGGAAGGAGGCATTAGAGCCTATCCCCCCTTAATGAAAACTTTCCTGAACTCCAAGCATGGATCAAAGTTTGGTAAAATTCACTTCTGTGAGAGCCTTTGTAAAGATATCGACTACTTGATCATTGGTTGGACAATATTGCACTTCAAGAACACGATCATGAATGAACTTTCTGATGAAGTGTATGTGAAGTTCAATGTGTTTCATACGCTGATGCCGAACTGGATGTTTACATAGATAAATGGCACTCTTATTATCACACCAAAGTGTAGTTGGATGCTACTAATGAAGACCAAATTCTGACATGATCTAACGAAGCCACATGGCTTCCTTGCTGGCTTCAACTGCACCACGATACTCTGATTTTGCTAAAGAAAGAGAGATGGCACTTTGTTTCTTACAAGACCAAGTAATAGGTCCTGAACCAAGAGTGAATACATATCCTGCAGTAGACTTTCGATCATCAGGGTCACCAGCCCAATCAGAATCAGTGAAACCATTCAACAATGGAGATGCTTTTGCACTGTAATGAATCCCGAACTGAATTGTAACTCAAATATATCGAAGTATTATTTTAGCTGCTTTCCAATGACTTTCATGAGGTTGGTGCATAAACTGAGCAACAAGACCAACAACAAAGGAAAGGTCAGGACGGGTATGGGTTAGATACAAAATTTTACCAACAAGTTGAAGATATAAGGTAGCATCAACTTCAGGGGTAGTACAAGTGACTGAAAGCTTGAATCCAGACTGAAAGGGAGAAGGGGCTGGCTTACAGTATTCCATGTGAAAGTGGTTTAGAAGATCATAGGCATACTTGGACTAAGAGAGGGTAATGCCTTCCTTGGATTGCAAGACTTGAAGACCAAGGAAATAATGCAAGTGTCCTAATTCTGTCATTTCAAACTTATTTTTGAGGATAGAATTCACATGGTTTATATGGTTTGGATGACTACTAGTAAGGATAAGATCATCAACATAAAGAACAAGGATGGTGAAGGACTTACCCACTTTCTTAGTGTAGACAATGTTGTCAGAATGACACTTAGAAAAGCCATTATCTAATAGAAGTCTATCCATTTTGGCATACCAATCTTGAGGAGATTTTTTGAGACCATAGAGAGAATTCCTAAGGTGACAAACAAGGCTAGAGTCTTTTTGGATAAAGCCAGGGGGTTGTTCCATGTAGATTTCTACATGCAAATCTACATGTAAGAAGGTGGATTTAACATCCATCTGATGGACTTCCCATTTAAAGGAGGTTGCAAGGGAAAGAACAAGGTGGATAGAATTCATTTTGGAAATAGGGGAGAAGGTTTCAGTATAGTCAATGCCTTCAACTTGTGAAAATCCTTTAGCGACAAGACGAGATTTATGTCTATCCACTTTTCCATCTGGTCCAAACTTTGTTTTTTAAACCCATCTGCATCTGACAAACTTTATTCCTTTTGGAAGAGGAACAAAATCCCAAGTATCATTTTCCAATAAGGAGCGATATTCTTCATTCATAGCTTCATCTCAATCTGGATGACCGGAGGCTTCTTCAAAGGTTTCTGGATCAATATTTTTTGGAACTTGAGCCAATAAGGAAGAGGCTCTTTCAAACTGAGAATGTGTATGTCATCGATCGGAAGGGTCACCTGCAAGAGAACTTGCTGCATCCTGAGTAGAGTGGACCCATCTTGGAAGCGGTGGAGTATAAGGAACAATTTCAAGAGGTGGAGGAGGATTGTCATCCTCACTGTCATCATCCAAACTAGAAGGAATGCTATTAAAAATAGGAGAGAGAGAGAGAGGTGGAAGATATGCTAAATCAGGCTTGCAGGCCAAAGGTGGCACACCCGATGAACTAGGCTCGCAGGCCAATATATTTTCGTCAAATTTTACATCTCTTCTAATGATTATATTTTTTGATTTTGGTTGAAAAATTCTATATCCTTTGACATCTTTAGAACATCCAACAAAAATGCATTTTTCACTCTTAGGTTCTAAGGCTTTATGTTTTACATCTGGAATATGGGCCCAAGCATCACTTCCCAAAATATGAAAGTGACTTACATCTGGTTTGATTGAGCTCCAAGCTTCTTCTGGAGTTATATTCTTAAAACCTTAGTAGGAGTGCGATTTAATATGTAATTTTCACAGTTAATGGCTTCTGCCCAAAAATTGAGACCATGTCCTTTAGATTGAAGCATAATAACATTCTTTTATCATCTCTACTCTTGATACTATTTATGTGGAGATAATAAAGATATTGCAATGAATTATGCCATATTTAAATGCAGAATATAATGTTGTACAATATATTTCTCCATTATCTATTCAACTTAAGAATTATGTCAGATTATTTCAACAAACACCAAGGCCATACACATGTATTCACTCAGTTTTGTAAGTATATCAGTGTGTCTGAAATCATCAATGAAGGTTAAGAAGTACTTGCAACTAGAGAAAGAAACAACAAGAAGAGGACCACATAAATCACTTTGCACAAGCTGCAAAGGGGCTGAAGCATGCCAAGAGGCACGTTTGTCAAAACTATCCCGATGATGTTTTCCGAGTACACATCCGGAGCAAACACCATCTCGGCAAGATACCATAGGAAGACCCGTCACCATATTTTCCTTACATAGAGTTTGAAGAGAGCGATAGTTTAAGTGACCAAATCGCTCATGCCAAAGTTTTCTCACTTCATCATTATGAGCAACAAAAACGGAGGGAAGACATGACGACCCAAAGTTTTCAAACTTATACAGCCTTGTGGAATCATCAACAATGCTAGTAGCTAAGATATGTTTAGGATCTTTGAGGTCCTTGATTAAAACATCATGAGGTGAGAGTTCTACTATTTTCCCTTCACCTGAATGAGTTATCTGATAAACAGAGAGAAGGTTGCATGACAAGGTAGGAATACATAGTACATCATTAAACTGACCATTATCGAGATGAATGGTTCCATATCCTACAACACTAAGAGATCTATCATCACCAACATAAATATGTTTGGTGTTACAATCATTTAAAAAAGAAAACATGGCTTTATTTTTAGCCATGTGATAAGAAGCTCCAGAATCAATGAGCCACTCATGAGAATGAGAAGAGGAAGATACATTTAATGCATAACCAGATCTTGATGCTTGAAAAACACAAGCAGAAAGTGCCATTCCTGAAGATGAAGGTGAAGAGTGCTCCAAATTGATGTTGTGCTTCTTCATTACTGCTTCTAAGGCTTCCATCTTTTAGATCTATATGGCCATCACGATTGCGAAAGTTGCAATGTCTATCTGTCTTCTTTCCTTTGTTTTTATATGCCTTATCATTTTGGTGAGTTTCTTTTTCAGTTTGCGGCTGAAATTGCTTAGGACCCTTGTTTGGTTTCAGACCATACTTTTTAGGATACAGCTTCTTGGGATTCTTTTGATATGATTGATGTTGGGCTGCTAAGGCTTATTTATAAGTGTTTCCAGAAGTGATAAGACCAAGGTGTAAGAGTTTTTCTTGTTCATCAAAGAATCACAAAAGGAATCAAAAGAGGGATTCTTGTAGGTAGTTCCTGAAGAAATGATGGCTTCTCTAGTGGAATGGAAGGTGGAAACAAATACAGAGTATGCAAGGCCAAGCTTAGCAAGAATGCAATAAATGAGGCTACCATCTTCCTTTTTGACCTTATAACCTTCTAAAATAATTCTAAGGGTCTTGAATTTGGACAAAAAATCCTCAATAGAGGAGAAATTATTGGGATCCAAAGTAAGCAACTCATTTTCAAGCTGATGGGCCTTGATTTGATTTTGAATTCCAAAGACAATATTTAGCTTGTCCAAGACTTCATGAGGGGTGTCAATGTCAAGAATATGAAATCAAAGATCTTGAGCAATGGACATTCCTATCAACCCTTGTGCTTGATCTTGTTTATTTTCCCATTTAGCGACTTTATCATCATCATAAGGTTTATTTTCTGGCCCTGTGGCTATTCTATAAAGCCCTATACTTCTAAGTATATCTACCATGTGAGGTAGCCATTGGAAATAATTGGTGCTATTAAGAATAATCGGGCATGGACTTTCTATTTTTTTTATTTTTTATTTTTTTAAAATGAAGCTAAGAAAAGTTGAAACTAACTAATCTAATGGAAATATCTCAAAAAATTAGGTCGTTTAAAAAAAAACGGCTTGAAAAATGGCTTCCGGATGAAGAATTTATGCAATTTTGAAAAAACGAGTTGAAGATGCCGAATAGTTACGGGAACAGGATGAAGTGTGGATTTTGAAAAAAAAAAACCGCCTCTTTTAACAATTTTTTTTTACAAAAAGAAGTTTGAGAAAGAGATTTTAACCCAAGACCTCTATTCTCATAAACTAACTCCTCACCATGTGAGATAGTAAAAGGATTTTGTTATTGTTTGAAAGGAGGAAGGGGGTTTGGTTTTTTTTTTCCTTTGGTGTGCGTGCCTTTTCTTGCACAAAAAAACACAAAAAATCGAGCAAAAAAAAAATAAAAAAATGCAAAGCCTTACGGTAGAATGTTACATTTTCGCCTACCCTTACTGGAAACTATCGGTTTTTTTCTATTTCTGATTTCCTGAGATCGCACAAAGACGTGGGGAAAGAGAATACGTAGCAAAAAAAAATATCTTTTCCTGTTTCTGATTTGCCAAGATCGCATGCAGCGCACAACAAAGAGCATACATAGAGAAGAGGGTATAGATATGACAAATAAATAAAACCTATAAATCGAAAATAAACAGAATAAACAGAAATAAGTAGAACTATTAACAAATATAATTGCAAAAAAGATGCTTTATACCTCCAGATCTAAACTGTCATAACTTAGGCAACTAGAAACCTTTTCGCATGAAATGAAAGGTGTTCTTCACTGTAACAGATGCTCTGGACACATTAGAGTAGTTCTCCAGGCCCAAAATTTTTCAAAAATAGTAGATCTATAAAATGGCATTCGCATGCAGTCAAATCGGCTTCGGATTTTGATCAACAACGAATGAAGCCCTCAAAATAGCTCTGATACCATGTAGGAATTTACAGGGTAAGTTCCGTAGATCAAGAACCAAAGGTCACCTCTCACAAATAGATCACAAATCAGTACACCAGTATAATCACATGGTTAAAACCCTCATAGAGAGAAACACTCCACGGCCTGAGCCAACGCGGCCACTTCAGGCAATTTATTAATATAAAAAGAAAATTTACATATGTTTCTCTCATAAATGGTTACCAAACAAATGACCCTCCATGCTCTTTAAATAAAGATCATGGACCAATTGGGTGCTAAGCCACGGATCAAGTGTCGTTAATACCAAGGTGAGAGATAACCGTTGGATCACTACAAATCGTGACCGTCAGATTATAAGTTACAAATGTACATGGTAAAGAAACACACTTTACCTAACTCTACACTAGACTAAGTTATTCTTAACTATTTCCTATGTGTCGGAATATCCTAACACTAGTGTATATATATATATATATATATATATATATATGCCAATTTGGTAAAAAAATTGCCTATTTTTTACATATATATGTTTAAATGGATGATATTCACCAAAAAATTACTGATTTTAGTTGTAAATTACATGATTTTAATTAACTATTCACCTACATTCTATACTTATGAATTTTCAAACTAGAATAAACTCCTACAATGTTATATATAGGAAAATATTTAAATCCTTAAAAAATACCTTGATGCACGCATCCCCCACCTCCACAAAGTATATTAATTGCTCCACCACCTCTTTGAACATTATAGAATGATTGTTCAACACCAATCGATAGCATGTTACTGGGGACATGGTACAAAGTTAGTGCATAAAATTTATGGGAGATCTAGAAATCCGTGGTTTACACTCATGCGCCTTTCTAGCCATTGTATAGCCCTATCTTATTCGCCCTCTCCATGCTTGATTATAATTCTACGAGGATTTTAGATTCAATTTGACATAATGGATTCAATGAACATATTGGTTGCTAAATTTTACTCGTTTAAAGCAACCTCGAAATTGGATTATGGCAATGCAGGGAGCAGGATGACTCTATTTGAGGTGCTTCTGGTTAGGTATTCCAATATAATTATTATTTATTATCACTCATCTTGGATTTTTCTATCTCTAGTTATCTTGACCTCACAACCTATTTGCGTAAGTTTACCTTTCTTACTGGTCTTCCTCCTCTCTAGGTTGTGTTCTATTTCAACTTTTCCTCACTCTTCCTCAATTATTGTCTCTACCCTCTTTTGGCCTCCTAGCTATTCCCTAATACACCTAGGGCTTCTCCTCCTATTGTTCGAATCACAACCCCTACTTCTTCCTATTCCTTATCCTCTTATTCTCCCATTCCCATTCTGGTCCCTCCCTGATCCTCTCCTAAGTTTATCTCAGTCCTATCTCCATGCTCATGGTTTTAAATTCTCCTTTAGCTAACCATGCCTCTCCAGTGAACTTGTGTTCATCGTGGAACTTCCTATTTGCACGATCTTGAAGGTTCTCAAGTTCAAGTGATAGAAAAAAGCTCTGCCTAGTGCTACAAGGACCATACCCCTCAGCCCATCAAGGTAGAGATAAAACAAGCTAAGTGTGAGATTACTAGGGAATGATATTGTCTTATCGACATAGAGATCCTAACCGATGTGGGTGAATGGGTGCCTGACATAGGTCATACACATGGCAGATGTAGCCAATATATGTATATTTTTGAAATTTATTGGCATTTTATACTTATGACTGGAAATTTTTTCCTAGAATGCAATGAGGTCAGAGAAGAAATATTATTTATGTTGTATGAAATGTAGCTCACCATGCAGTCACTTGATCACAAACTTGGCCATGTGGAAGAGAAATTGGGCATCCCTCCAAACTTTGGTTGCTCACCTTGGAGAAACAAAGAGCCTATTGTAGTTGAGGGCTTAGAATCTTATTAGTCCAAATGAGGGTCTTCCTTCAATTCAATCTTTTTATTTTTCTACTTCAATATATAGTTTTTCAATAAGATTATGGCCTTTATGGCCCAATTATACATGATGGTTTCTTTTGTAAATTCTTGGACACTAGTAATTTTTTTAAATAGTTTCATATCAAAATTTAGTTATGCATTTGGTCTAGTATTCCCTAGTGGAAATCCAAAACAAACATTTTCATGTTATGTAAGCTTCTTTTGAAATAAATAATAGAAAAAAATTGCCCCCAAAAAAAAAGCATTTGCCATTAATCATCAACATCATCAATTAATAGAAAATTTGTTTTATATGATATACTAATGAATTTCTAACAACATTAATGTTAATATTGATATTAACATTAATATTACTATCATATAAATTTAATTTTAATTTTAATTTATTATTTTATGATGATGATTAACATTTATTGATATTAAATTGGTGTATCAAACCTAAAAAGGTAAACATTGTTGGGAATGTTGTCATTGATGGCAAAGGAGGAAGCAGAAGCAAAGGAGAAGACATTAGAGAAGAACAGAGGGAGAGTATATTTACAGGGAGCATGAGAAGAACAGAGGGAGAGTATATTTATAGAGACAGGGAAGAAAAAAGAGAAGCAAGAAGCGTAAAGGAGACATCATAGATGGCAAAGAAGACAGGCGGAAGAAGACTGTTGAAATGAAACGGAAAATACAGTGACAGGAGTGCAAATCTGGTAGAGCAGCAGAAATACAGTGACAGGATATGTACAGAGGTAGAGAAGCAATCGATTAGTGGAGGCAGAGGCAGAGCCATTATTAAACAGTGAAATGATCAACATTGAATTAACATAATAATGAAATAGGCTTCATATATTGAAGCGTTGAAGAAATAAGAAATAAACCCTGTGTTGAGGAATTGCACATGAAAGGCAGAATTCATATATATATATAAGCATGATGGAACCCTGAGGGAAAAGGAGAGGAACCACGAGTACTGTGAACAGTGACAATGGGTTTGTGAAACCAACCCCACCCATATCGCACCGCCTTTGTACGGTAAGCTGTATTTCCAATTCGAACACGATCAATGCCATAGGCTGACATGTGTCCTTAAGCGGTTTGGAGATACCATTCTCATCGCGAGTTAAAAGCCCATGCATCTAAGTCACGCGAGATTTGATTGAGGACGTCGGATCATTTGAAGCAGTGCGGCGTGCTGTCTGTCGTTGGATGAGATGGGTAGGTTAACACTGGGACCCAGTTTCATCGCGTGGGTTTAAGAACTACATTTCGTGCAAGTGTGTAACGCAATCACCATCAGATTGGTTGTATGGAGTGCGAGAGCAGGTGAATCATTGGATCTAAGCGGAGTTGTGTACACGTTAAGCAAGATATGTTGCCGTGGGCCCAGATGCTTTGTAACATGATGCGTTGGTTTTTTTGGAAGCCAGAAGTTAATAATCTGTGATAAAATCAAAGGTTATGTGAATATATATAGAATTTTTATGTGCCAAGGGTTAAAGCCATGGTTGAATATTGACTTAGGCTTATGTATATATATGATTCAAAGGGTAAGCCTGGAACACACACACACACACACACACACACACACACACACACACACGTATATATATATATAGTGGGTCGAACTTCGCCAAGGTGAGAATCTTTGGGTTATTGAACTATAAAAGGTTGACTTCATACATGTATGTTGAAAATGAGTTGGTATGCAAATATATAAGGTGGATGACCGAAAACCCTATGTAAATGCTCGCATATAACCAAAGTTAATACGCAAGTGGAACCCCACATAAAATTCCGAGAATCATTACCCCAGCTGGTGGATACATTAAAGACCAAAGCGGCAAAGTATACATATATACATATATGCAACACTTTATATATGGGTAGCACTTTTTAAACAAAGGGTCAAAGTATATATATATGTGTGTGTGTGTGTGTGTGTGTGTGTGTGTGAAGTACTCTATAGCTCGGGCCTAATAGAACCAAAGACTTATACTGTGGGACCCTCACAAAGGTAAACTTCCTTTCAAATGCTTTAACTGTGGAAGAATTGGACACTATGCTACTAAGTGTCCTCACAAGAAAGTAAGGAATCGGGCTCAAGAATCAGGGAAAAATACATCAAAGAACTGGCAGAAAGGAAAGAAATTTAGTAGAAAATCCTTCTATGCTCAACAAGACAGCAGTGCATATGAAGACTCAGATGAACCCTCAATTGAAGAGGGAACCTCTGAATTTTTATTGATGGCCATAGAAGAACTTGAAGGACTCCTGCTAGAAGATGAAGAAGAAGAAGGTGAAGTCGACCTTGAGGGGGAGCTAAGAAGTGCCCTTGAGGAGATTGATAGACTCAAACTGAAGTGCAGAAAACAAAATGACATTCTCCTCAAGTATGTACGAGAAGAAAAAAATTCAGAAGTCCTCATGCAGCTAAAGATAGAGCTTGAAGAAGCCAAGAAGATAGAAGACATGTTACTTAAGCAAATCAAGGAGAAAACTCAGGAACAAGAGAAGTTGGAAGAAGAAGTAGCATTTCTTAGGAAGAAATTAGAAAATGCTCAAAGGAAAGTGGCTATAAATTCTTCTCAAACAACAAGCTCTAGTAAGTTGAACGAGATTCTGGATGCTCAAAGATCTCCTATGATAAAAACTGGAATAGGCTATGAAGGAGAAAAAAGTAAAAGAAAAGAAAAAGAAAACATATATATTGTTTTTGTAAAAGCAAAGAAGGTTGATGAAGCAGCTCAAGTAATTCCTACAAAAGAAGAAACATGTAAGGAGGAAGACAGAACCCGGAAGAAACCTCTAATAAAAAAGAATTAAAGAAACACTCAGACAATAGAAAAAGAATCATATGCCTCTGATTATGTCAAATTTGGAAGCCATCAAAGGAGACTCTTCCCTCCTATGAAAAATGCCACCTGTTATGTCTGTCACAAGCTGGGACACATTGATGCATACTGTCATGCAAGGAGGAGTAATTCAAACCAACAAAAGATGCAAACAGTGAAGAGAATGTCTCAAGCAAACAAATGGAGAAGACAACCTTACATCAGGTATGCAAATAGTTTCTATGGTTACTGTTTTTATTGTAAGGAATTTGGCCATAAAATAATTGAGTGCAGAAAATATGGACAAAGATTGATGTTCAACACCTCAAGGAGGTTTATGAATCAAAGAAATTTTTCCCATACTCACAATTCTGCAAAAATCATGATCAAATATTGTGTATGCAACAAAATTGGACAAATGCCTTCCAAATGTTCTCTGAGAGGATGTGATTCATCATCTCAAAAATAATACCAAACAAAAGGATGTCACAAGTGGAAAAAGAAGGTGAATAGGTGTGGCCTGGCTCTAACTGCTCAAGACCTGAAAAGCCAATGGTATCTGGACAATGGTTGCTCAAAACATATGACTGGAGACAGAAACAAATTTATAACTTTTGATGAAAATAAAACTGGTAATGTTACTTTTGGTAATGATAAATCAGGAAAAATCAAGGGAAAGGGCTCAGTTAGCCTAGATAATGGCAGAGGTAAGGCCCAAGATTTACTATTTGTAGATGGGCTGAAAGCAAATTTGCTGAGTGTCAGTCAAATGTGTGATAAAGGCTGCAAAGTTCTTTTCAGAGCACAAGACTATGAAGTCAGATCAAGCACCACAAGTAAGAATCTGCTCAAAGGTGTTCGAACAGAGAGTAATGTTTACATAGTGAAAGAGGAAGATGAAGCATGCCATCTTAGCAAACTTGAGGAGTCATGGTTATGGCATAGGAGATTGGGACATCTCAGCTTCGATCATATCATCAGACTAAGCAAGAAGAAAGCTGTCAGAGACATGCCAAAAATAAAAAGGCCTTCTAATACCATAGGCAAATCTTGTCAATTGGGAAAACAGACCCGCACATACTTTAAGGCCAAAGATGAGTTATCAACAAAAAGACCACTCCAGCTTGTGCACATGGATCTGTGTGGACTTGCAAGAACTAAAACACCAAGTGGAGAATCCTACTTCATGCTGATAATAGATGATTTCTCCAGAATGACATGGGTTGCATTTCTCAAGAATAATTCGGAAGCACTGGAGAAATTTAAGATATTCAAAGCATTAGCAGAAAATCAAACAGGATGCAAGCTAAAATGCATCAGATCAGACAGAGGAGGTGAATTTACAGATTATGACTTTGCAGACCTATGCAATGAACATGGCATGAAGCAACAATTTACTATTGCAGGGACACCTCAGCAAAATGGAGTAGCAGAGCGACAAAACAAATCTGTACAACAAATTGCCAGAGCAATGATGCAAGAGAGTAATATTCCTCAAACCTTCTGGGCAAAAGCAGTACACACAGTCGTGCATATTCTAAACAAAGCCCATTTAAGGCCAAGCAGTGACAAGACTCCCTATGAGCTATGGCATAGTAAACCAGCTTCAATCAAGCACTTTAGAATCTTTGGAAGCAAGTGTTATATAAAGAATAATGATGAAAATCTTGGGAAATTTGATGTAAGAGCAGATGAAGGGATATTTCTATTATATGCATCCAAAAGTAAAGGGTACAGGTGCTACAACAAGACTCTTCGAAAAATAGTAGAAAGCATTGACGTGAGATTTGATGAAGAGCTTCCAAACAATACAAGAGATACAGACTGCAGCAGTCCATCAGACAACCATGCAGAAGAAAAATAAGATGATGATGAAACAAGAAAGACAACAAAAGATGCTGAACTGAGATCGAAAGCCCCCTCAAGATGCACTCAGAAGAACCATCCAGAAGATCAGATCATTGGAGACAAGAGAGTAGGGGTCCAGACAAGAAGGCAGCTAACTGAACAGACAGAAGAGGTATACATAGCCATGTTATCAAAAATTGAGCCAAATAAGTTCGAAGAAGCCAACAAGGACAAGTATTGGGTAAATTCTATGAATGAAGAATTGGACCAATTTGAGAAGAAAAATACTTGAGAATTAGTCCCTAGACCCACTGAGAAAAATTTCATAGGCTCAAAATGGGTATTCAAAAATAAACTGAATGAGCAAGGACAGGTAATCAGGAATAAAGCAAGACTTGTTTGCAAAGGATATTCACAAATCAAAGGACTTGATTACGAGGAAACATTTGCCCCTGTAGCCAGAATGGAAGCTATCAAAATGTTTTTGGCCTTTGCATGCTACCAAGACTTCAAGGTATATCAAATGGATGTGAAATCTGCATTTCTGAATGGAGATCTAGAAGAAGAAGTCTACATGGAACAACTAAAAGGATTCTCATTAACAGACAAAGAAGACTATGTATGCAGACTAAAGAAGGCTCTATATGGACTAAAACAAGCTCCTCGTGCTTGGTACTCAACACTGGATAAATACTTGCAAAAAAAAGGCTTTAATAAATGTGGAGTAGACAATAATCTATACATAAAAGCGCATGAAAATGAACTCCTGATTGTTGTAGTATATGTTGATGGTATTATGTTTGGAAGCAACATAGATGAGCTAGCAAAAGGGTTTGCTGAGGAGATGAAATCAGAGTTTGAGATGTCTATGATTGGAGAGCTCAGTTTCTATTTAGGACTTCAAATTCAACAGAAGAACACAAGTACATTCATCTCACAAGAAAATTACTTAAAGGAAATGTTGAAAAAGTTCAAAATGGAAGACTGCAAACCTGTGTCAACTCCCATGATCACAGGATGCAAGCTATGTGCGGATGATGGATCAGTTGATATAAATCAAAGACTCTACAAATCCATGATACTGACAACATCGAGACCAGACATAATGCTAGCAGTAGGACTTGTGGCCAGATATCAAGCAGCACCAAAGTAAAATAATCTTCTAGCAGTCAAAAGAATATTCATATATCTACAAGGAACTGCACAGTATGGACTTTGGTATCCAAAAGGCAAAAGCTTCACTTTGACAGCATATACAGATGCATATTGGGCCATCTATGTGGATGACAGGAAAAGCACAAGTGGAGGTGCGTTCTATCTAGGAGAAAGTCTGGTGGCATGGATAAGCAAGAAAAAAACATCTATTTCTCTATCTACAGCAGAAACATAATACATAGCAGCAGGAGCATGCTGCACACAAGTCATGTGGATGAAGCAAACCCTCCAAGATATGAAGGTAAGAATTGATGAACCTATCTCTATCAAATGTGATAATACAAGTGCTATAAGCATATCAAAAAATCTTGTGCTTCATTCAAAAACTAAACATATCCCAATTAAGTATCATTTTCTTTGAGAACAAGTGGCTCAGAAGGTAGTAAAGCTGGAGTATGTACCAACAAAAGAACAGACATCAGATATATTTACCAAACCTCTTGCTAGAGAGCTGGAGAAATAAACTAGGGGTAGTGTCTTTAGATACTACTCTCTGAAAGAAAAAGGAAGCTTCAGTCCAGGGGGAGAATAGTGTTAGGAATTTACCGCAAACATAAAATATTTACCGAGAGCAATAATAAGCATGAAATAGAACCAGCAAAAAAACATAAACATAAACACAGATGTTTAACCGGGAAAACCCCAAATCCGGGGAAAAACCCAACCAATGAAATTTCATTAACCATTGGAAAAAACCCTGGCCAATCCAGCCAAGTGAGCCTTCACCGCTCACCTCCAGTTCTACATTACAATGAAGTCTTCCTAGCCCTTTTATAGGCTCCATTACATGCAATACCATGGGTGCACAAAACCATGTGCCCCAAAAACACTACTAGTTACCCTAGTCAACATTGACTCTACCCCGAGTCATGTTTACCTAACAATTCCCCCCTTAAACTTGACTTGGGTATTATTGACTAAATCCAGCCAAACCTGCTAAATGAGACAACCCCGCTCACTCTAGATCTTCTCCCCTCAAATTTTTTTACCCAGGGTAATTGTTAACTTGACATCCCCCCTATCACCTAGGTCTAACCTAGACTTTACTAGTGATTACCCAGGGGTACGCATGCCATACCAGTTCTTACAGCAGTATGCCCATTTACATGCAAAACATTAACTCCATTATAATAATTTTTTTTTGTTTCATTTTTGCTGTTCTTTGTATGACCATTCTCTACATTCATACATGATGTCCTCTCTAAAGAGGACATCATAGTTGTACATCAATCTGTCGAATGACATCAATGTCCATATAAAAAGAATCCATCTACCGGATTACATGGGTCACCAACCTCTGTAACTGCCAGTCTTCTAGGAATTCTCTTCAGGTACATGGTTCATCAATTAATTAATTAATCCACCAGCACATCTGCTCTCTCATTTTGACCGTTTTCATTGTGATGCTCTCTTCAATCCAGCAAAACCCTTGATTGCAAACTGCTCTAATATTCCTCAAAACTTGCAATCAATGTTGTATCTCTTTCACAAGATATTCTCTTGCTAAGGTAGCAATGCACAACAACATCTCACTTGATAGACACCATCTAATGGAATTTGTCGAGCCTTGGTATTTTATAATATGCAACTTTCTATCAACTGTAAAGTCAGGGCTCGAGAAAAGGGTGTACTTGTTTTACCAACTGCGAACGATAGAAGAATTTGCACCCATAAAGATATTACAATTACCACGTCAATCTGGCAAGCTTGTGCAATAAACCATATAATCACAGGCAACCTAAACTGAACCTGAATTTGTGCTTCAGCCCGATTCGAAGGATCAATTTTCGCGGCAACTTCAGCTACAGTAACCTTTAGCTTCTTTTGCTTCACCTTTTTCTCTTCGACATTGGCCGCTCTGATTCGCAGCCTCCTACGTAGGTCACTCGACTTTCTCCAATATGTTGTTCTCAATGATTTGATCTTCTACATCGTTGGTAGCTGCAATGACTTCTAGACAACCGGAGCTATTTACCAGCATCTTCATCTGTGGCCTTGAAAGACGAAGGAAGGGATCGTACAAACCACAAAATTTTCTTAGAGATCAACACCGCTTAACAGGAATTTTGAAACTGGCTTCCATGGCTTAAATGGAGGTTTGGCACACATATATTTCCATCTTAGAACCGTCGTTGGCAGCTGCAATGTCATGACCAAAATCTGCCCCCCATAATCAGAGATGACCAGCAGTTGGAACCTTTGATTGTTAATTGCCATCAATCCATCTGGGCTTCTCACGAACCCAAAAGTCCCCAGATCCTCATAAAAATGGCCTTCAGAGTGATCAAGATTAACCGATGGTGAAATAGCCCTTTAATTAGAAATGTTCTATCTCATTAGGCTTACTCTAAAATCCAACTCTCCCGTAAGCCTTCCCAGTCGCAGCATTTTCGACAGCAAGGAAATTTGAATGGTCACTTACCGGTTTGTGACTTGATCCTTCGTTCAAATGGTTTTTGCAGTGGGTAAGGCTCGGCCCTCCACTCGGTGTTTTCATTTATTGGATGCGCCCCAACACCACTACACCTCGCTTCTTCCTTCGAGATCTAAGATGCAATGAAAAAAATGTCGTAGGCTGGCTGTCGATATTTTCCACATCATAGAGTCCATAATTTTGCCGAACTGAAGTAGATCTAATCAGATCCAACATATTCACACAAAGATCTAGATATTCAAACATCAGATCTAACAGATCCAATCAAATCAATCTCTTTACATAATCACTGAACAATCTTGTTTAATAAAAAAAATCCACAATCCTGAAACTTGGCTCCGATACCAGTTGTTAGGAATTTACCGCAAACATAAAATATTTACCAAGAGCAATAATAAGCATGAAATAGAACCAACAAAAAAACATAAACATAAACACAGATGTTTAACCGGGAAAACCCCAAATCCGGGGAAAAACCCAACCAATGAAATTTCATTAACCATTGGCCAAAACCCTGGCCAATCCGGCCAAGTGAGCCTTCACCGCTCACCTCCAGGCCTACATTACAATGAAGTCTTCCCAACCCTTTTATAGGCTCCATTACATGCAATACTATGGGCCAAAACCATGGGTGCACAAAACCATGTGCCCCAAAACCACTACTAGTTACCCTAGTCAACATTGACTCTACCCCGAGTCATGTTTACCTAACAAACAGAAACGAAAATATCATTCTAGGGGGAGATCAGCAAGCAAGAAAAGCATGATACATATCCTCAAGATCATAGCCACATAGGAGAGAGTTGAAAGCACACTGAAAAATGAGCAACCCCTTGCCATTGATGTCAAAGGGGGAGGAAGAGCAATCAACAGAAGAAAGGGTCCTAAAAGGCAAACAAAGGAAGTGTATAGCCATCAATGCCAAAGGGGGAGACTGTTGGAAATGTTGTTAGTGATGGAAAAGGAGGAAGCAGAAGCAAAGGAGAAGACAACAAAGAAGAACAGAGGGAGAGTATATTTACAGGGAGCATGAGAAGAACAGAGGGAGAGTATATTTACAGAGACAGGGCAGCAAAAAGAGAAGCAAGCAGCATAAAGGAGACAACATAGATGCAAAGTAGCCAGGCGGAAGAAGACTGTTGAAATGAAACGGAAAATACAGTGACAAGAGTGCAAATCTGGTAGAGCAATAGAAATACAGTGACAGGATATGTACAGAGGTAGAGAAACAGTCAAGCAGTGGAGGCAGAGGTAGAGACGTTATCAAACAGTGAAATGATCAACGTTGAATTAACATAATAATGAAATAGGCTTCATATATTGAAGTGCTGAAGAAATAAGAAATAAGCCCTGTGTTGAGGAATTGAAAATGAAAGGTAGAATTCATATATATATAAGTGCGACGGAACCCTGAGGGAAAAGGAGAGGAACCATGAGTACTGTGAACAGTGACAGCGGGTTTGCGAAACCAACCCCACCCATATCACACTACCTTTGTACGGTAAGCTGTATTTCCAATTCGAACGCGATCAATTCCACAGGCTAACATGTGGCCTTAAGCGGTTTGTAGATACCACTCTCATCGCGAGTTAAAAGCCCATGCATCTAAGTCACACGATATTTGATTGAGGACATCGGATCATCTGAAGCAGTGTGACGTGCTGTCTGCCGTCGGATGAGATGGGTAGGTTAACACTGGGACCCAGTTTCATCGCGTGGGTTTAAGAACTACATTTCGTGCAAGTGTGTAACGCGATTACCATTGGATTGGTTGTATGGAGTGCGAGAGCAGGTGAATCATTGGATCCAAGCAGAGTTGTGTACACGTTAAGCAAGATGTGTTGATGTGGGCCCAGATGCTTTGTAACATGATGCGTTGGTTTGTTTGGAAGCCAGAAGTTAATAATCTGTGATAAAATCAAAGGTTATGTGAATATATATAGAAAGTTGATGTGCTGAGGGTTAATGCCATGGTTGAAGATTGACTTAGGCTTATGTATATATATGATTCAAAGGGTAAGCCTAGAACACACACACACACACACACACACACACACACACACACACATATATATAGTGGGTCGAACTTCGCCAAGGTGAGAATCTTTGGGTTATTGAACTATAAAAGGTTGACTTCATACATGTATGTTGAAAATGAGTTGGTATGCGAATACATAAGGTGGATGACCGAAAACCCTATGTAAATGCTTGCATATAACCACAGTTAATACACAAGTGGAACCCCATATAAAATTCCGAGAATCATTACCCCAGCTGGTGGATACATTAAAGACCAAAGCGGCAAAGTATACATATATACATATATGCAACACTTTATATATGGGTAGCGCTTTTTAAACAAAGGGTCAAAGTATATATGTATATATATATACATATATGTGAAGTAATCTATAGCTCGGGCCTAATACAACCAAAGACTTATACTATGGGACCTTCACGAATCGCATCGGAGAAAAGTTGATGACGGAACAAGTTAACAAAAATTGCAATTGCGATGAAAGTCCAGACCCGATGGGTTTATAAACCATGATTGATATGTGTTTGAGTTCCTACATAACAGTGAATCATCGGAATCAGAGCATTGGAATATCAGAATATGCAACTGGAAGTTGCGATTACGATTAATCGCAATCGGAAATATTTGCAAGGTGATACATCGCATCGGCATTTCAAAATGAACAGTAATTGATCGCATCGGAGAAGGAGCAGAGCATAGGTACATTCAAATGGAAATTGAAATTGCGATCAATCAGAATTGGAAGTAGTTGAGGAGTGATACATTGCATCGAAAAGATCAACGAGTGGGCCCGTAAGGGCATTTTATGTATTAAAATGATCTCTTAGCATTATATCGCCAAAAGTTCCATAAATTATATAACACTTCAGTGCATATATTTAAAAACACCTTATTATTATTAATATGCTGAGAATTGATTCGCATGATATAAAAAGTGCAGTTACATACATACAGGAGTTACACAACAACTATAAATAGAAAGGGATACAGAGGAGAAAAAGGGACAAACACAGTCACAGAAAGAGAAAAAAAAAACCAAATGCGCAGCGATCCAAAAGGCTAAATGAGTGAGCTGGAGTTCTCATTGTAATTAAATGTAATATTCTAATTGGTTTATATTGTTTGTGATGCATTGGCAAGTCTCTGGAATAGAACAAATATCCCACTGTAATGTTAAAACTAGTACCTACAGTTATATTTTTTCTGAGTGAGCTGGAAAAGAAATGAGAAGGCAGAAGAATAAGGGGTATGGCTATTCATTTTCGAATTCCCTGAGGAATACAGACAGTCATAAGAAAATATCTATAAATAATATCATCTAGATATGCATAGAGAGGTTACAAAGTAAGGATAGAGAATGCAGAGTTCAGAAGATTGAGGCAGAGAAGATAAGGAAGAGAGGAACAGAAAGAGATGCTACAGAATAGAGCTGATATCTGAGGTAAATCAACAAACACTTCTTTTGATAAATTGAGGAAGTTGGAGCTTCCCTATCAAGTTGAAGCTTGATAGCTGTCAGTTGTAGCTGACTGAGGTTGGAGCCTCCTGTAGGTTGGTGCCTGCAGAAAAACAGTGGTGAGAGGGAGTTGGAGCTTGCCTTTGCATCACATCAATAATAAGATGTGGTTTTCTCCCTTTATGGGTTTCCACTTATATCTACTGTCTCTATCTGTGTTGCCTGCGTGCTGAGATGATTTACCAAATCTGCTTAATGCCTGCTGCTCTCATAATAAGTTTGATGTCACATTAATTTAATACTTGTTGCAACATATTAAAACTGTTCATATACGAAGGTTGGTTATAAAAGTAAGCTGTAAATAAGTTGATGAAAATTTTAAAAAGCTCATGTATGTGTTAAACTTAGTCACCCCCCCTCTCAGTTTAACTAAGAATTCAACAAACATTACTTAAATTCCCCCAAAAAATTGTTTTTATGCTTTAAAAGTATTATAAAGTATTTTAAGATTACCATAGTTTTGATGACCTAAAATATTAAGAAGATCAATAATGTAACAAATATTTTGAAATTGAATTCTAACTTAGGTATACACATGACAATTTAAAAGAAAATACATTTTCTCTTCAACCCTCTTAGTATCTGTCAGACACATATATTTTTAAATATATCATAAATTAATGTTTATATATATATATATATACATTTTAAAATAATTTAAATATTTATGAGATTAAGTTTTGGAACTACAAGGTCAGATTGGATATGTAACCTCGACAACCTCGACCTAGTTACAATGCTTTGGAGATCGAGATGGCCAATCCCAGGGGGGCGATGACCCATCCTTTCGCAACATCATCATCAGGAAACCTCCTCCCTGTAGTTTAGGCCTATATCCATGAAACTCAGCAAATGCTCTGTCCACCAGCTCTTCTTCCCTGGAGGAAGTGCAGAAGGGGGAAGCCAATGAAGCCCAAGCAAATAAGAATGGATATCCAACTGAGGGGAAGGAAAATATTGGTGCTACGGTTGAGCACAGGAAGGAATATACCTTGGTAGGGAAATTTGTAGGGTCGTGGCCTTCAGAAAGGGTTCTAATAAATTGGATAAGGAGAAACTAGCGCCTAAAGGGAGATCTAAAGCTTAAGCTTGGGGAAAATTTATTTTTTACTGTCATTGTCAATGATATAAAGTACAACTATGCAATCTTTCAAGGAGGCCCTTACTTCATGAATGCTTCAGGTCTTTTCTTGAAACCATGGGTGCCTAGATTTAACCCTGGAAAATAATATTTCTCAACCCTTCCAGTGTGGATTCGCTTATATTCTTTGCCTCAGGGGTACCAGCATCTAGAGATTATATCTCAGATTGGAAATAAATTAGGAGATCACATAATGTTGTCAGAAACCACTAAGGCAGGTCGCTACACTTCTAATGCACGTCTTTTTGTTTACATGGATCTCACTAAGCCTCTTCTGGGAAGCATCTTACTGAGTTGTGAGGAAATCACCTATGAATATGTCATTGATTACAAAAAAATACCTTGCCGATGTAGACAATGCCATGAGCATGTCCACTTATACAAAGCTCGTTCAGTCATTCTAGAACAACAAAAGAAACACAAAAATCTGCAGCCATATCAATCGACATCTTGAACAGGGTTTACTCCAGTTAATAATAGGAAAATAAAAGTATACAATAGGGGAGGCAATAACAAGGAGAAATAACAACAAGAGCAGAACCATTTTGGCATTCTCTAGAATCTCCTAGAGGACAACCCATAAGCCCCAACAGAAAAGGAGAATTAGTCTAAGCACAATGTAGCCAAGGGGAAAATACTAATGAGAAAGGCAATAAAAACTCAGAACACCAACATAGGGTTGAGGATGATAACTCAATGAAATATGCAGAAGACCCAACCCCGATAGAGGAAGAGGTAATCTTGGATCCAGATCTACTTGAAGTAAAATTTCAGCAGATAGCATAGGATTGGGAATACAAGGACCCAAACTCACTCCCGGAGGATCAAGTGCAACTGGTAGCAAGGGCATACATGAAACATTAATACCTATTTTTAAACCAAGTTATTAATCAAGGTAATGATTCCTCCCTCAACACAATGAGTTCAACACAAGGAATAAAATGAAATGCCCCTCAAGATCAAGTAGATGTTCTAAAATATTTCTGCAAAAAAAGGAAAAAAATCAAATGGGAAACATCTTCAAGACCCAGGGGAATTTCTTGTTAATACATGGAGGGTATCTCACATTGATACTCATTTTCACCCCATCCCCAAATGGCGAAGAGAATTTCTTGGAATATTTGGGACCTCAATGGAAAAATTAAAAGCAGGCTCTTCATAAATGAACTCCAATAAGAATATATAGATATCATGCTACTGCAGGAAAATAAATGTAACTTTGAAACACTGAGGAATATATTGTCCACATTTTGGAATAAATTTGAAATATTAAGTCATTGCGGAGTGGGGTTGTTGGGTGGGCTGAACATCCTTTGTAATCCATCCATGGTGGTTTTGGAGGACCTGCTTTATTTCCCCTAAATTCTTATTACTCCCTTTAAGTATTTGGATTCCTCCCAAGAAATATACATTTCAAATACATATGGCCCCA
The DNA here is from genome assembly GCA_034641835.2 of Pinus albicaulis. Lineage (NCBI taxonomy): Eukaryota > Viridiplantae > Streptophyta > Pinopsida > Pinales > Pinaceae > Pinus > Pinus albicaulis. The sequence goes on along the minus strand of CM076580.1, from coordinate 1,004,878,566 downwards.
ATGTGCTACAAGATAAGAGGCATATGTCGACCAACTTCCAATATTTGGTCCGGCTAATAGGAGAAGCAAATTAGATCCTGGGAGGTGACTTCAACATGATTAGGTCTCTGACTGAAAAAAAGGGTTGTGTCGGAAGACTAGATGAAGAAGCCACTTAGTTCAATTCCTTCATATAGGATCAAATTTTTGTGGATTTCCCTACCTAAAATGGCTCCCATGCCTAGAACAATCTAAGGGGAGGGGAAAATCAAGTGGCCTACAGATTGGACCACTTCTTGGCTTCAGAATCCCTATATTTGGAAAACTTTGGTGTAGAACCAATCACTCTTAACCACTGGCCTATAAAACTTATGCTAAAATGGTCCAGTACTCCCCCCAAAATCCATAATTTACTTGAAATATGGAAAAATAGTGGTTGGAATCATCAGCCATGTAGGGAGGAATAATGTTCTGCTTTCAACAAAGGCTGAAATTCATCAAGAAAAAATTGAAAGATTGGAACATTATGGAATTTGAGAACATTCAAGAAGCAAAAAGGAATATTAAGAATGACATGGAACATGTGCATCAAATGATGATAACATAGGGAGCAACATAGGAGCTTAAAGATAAGGAAAAGGAACTAGCACAACAACATGGGAAAATGATACAACAAGAGGAAATTTTGTATAAGCAAAATTCAAGAATAAAATGGCTACAAGAAGGTGAAAAAAATACAAAATTTTTCCATACATCTATGATACAATATAGGCAGCAAAATAAGATCCATTTCATTTGAGATGAGTCCAAACAAATATTGGAAGAGCAGGATGAAATCTCAGCAACGATGCATAATCACTTCCAAAGTTTGCTTATGGAACCAATTAATGACAGAAGGGTTGCAATTAATAAAATTCTTCAAAACATCCCAAAATTGGTGTCAGAAGAGCATAACACACTATTATCTCATGTAGTGTCCTTCAGGGAAGTAGAATATATTGTTATGAGCATGCCAAAAAACAAGGCACCCAACCCTGATGGTCTAACTAATGGGTACTATCAGGCCTACTGGCACTTCTTGGGATATGATTTATGGAAAGTGGCGGAAAAATATTGTTGTACCTCTTCTCTCATCTCAGCATTCAATGCCACCTTCATCTCTCTTATGCCTAAATCTCATAAAGTTGCCTCTCCAACAAATTATAGATTGATTTCTCTATGTAGTGTAATCTATAAAATAATTTCTAAAACTTTTGCAAACATGATGAAGTTGGCCCTGCCCACCATCATATCCCTAGAGTAGACTGGATATGTGGAGGGGCATCAGATATTAGACAACTTAATTTTGGTCCAAGAGAATCTACACACTCTAAAGGCCATGAAAAAAATGGATATGTTGATTAAACTTGACATGTCAAAATCCTTCGACAAAATCAAATGGAAATGTATCTATCATATTCTCTCTGATTTTGGATTTAATGAGTTTTGGATACACTGGGTCATGTCTCTTATAACCAATGTGTTCTTCTCAATCCTTATAAATGGTGCTCCCTCCCCCATTTTCTCTCCCACTTGAGGGATTCGGCAAGGGGATCCTGTCTCTCCTTATATCTTCCTTTTAGTTGCAAAAGGGTCGGGTCAGTCTCTCAACCAATACTTAGTCTTTGGTAAACTTTGTGGTCGCCCTTTGGGTTATGAAGTGGCATGATCTTCCCATCAAAAATTTGTGGAAGACACAATGCTAATGGGAAGACCCTCACTTAAAGAAGTGCAATAATTCTAAAATATACTGGAACTCTTCTCTTTAGCCATTGGAACCTCTATCAATGGAACTAAATCCAAAATATTCCTTTTCAATACCCCAGTGGAAGTGTAGATCCATATTTCTCGCCTTATAGGATTCAAAATAGGTGTCATTCCTTATACTTATTTGGGGGCACCCTTAACTTCCAACCGCCTATAACGATCGATCTGGGAGAGCCTCATTCTGAAATTTGAATCAAAGCTCTCATCTTGGAACTTCAGGGCTCTCAATATGGCAGGTAGGTTGAATCTTCTAAATTCAGTTTTGCAATCCATTCCCATTTATTTTCTCTCCTCTTTGGCTGCTCCAAAGGTATTTCTCCACAAAATCCGCAACATCTAACGATATTTCCTATGGGAAGGCCCCATAAAGGGAAAAAATGGGCCTTAGTGGCCTGGGATAAGCTTTGTTTGTTGAAGAAATATGGAGGCTTGGGCCTAAGATATCCACAAATTATGAGTCAGGTGCTCTCTGCCAAGTTTGGTGGAGATGGATAAAAGGCCTTGTTTCTCAATGGGGGAAGTATTGGTCTAACAAGTATGCTCCTGGAATCACTACTAATCAATTAGTTATATTATCCAATATATTTCCAGGCTCGCACATTTGGAACTCAACATGTCACAACAGAACTCTGGTGTAGGATCACAACTTTTGGGAGGCACATAATGGAAAATATACTCTATTTTGGGAGGATTCCTAGAACAAGTGGCCAAAACTCTCTCCTATTGTCCAAATAAACTCTCTTAAATATAATCTCACCAACATGGGATCTCTTGTGCTTTGTGATTATTGGATTGAGTAGAACCCTCACACTGGGTGGCGAAAATGGAGTGATTTTACCCCCTTACTATCTCTAGAACTCACAGAGGATTACAAGTTGATCTTGGATCATTTAACTAATCGCAACATTGAGCTACATGAATGAAATGATGTGCTCAAGTGGGGCTATAAACCTTTAGGTAACTTTAGCATTAAGGAAGCAAGCCAATTGTTATTCAGAAATCATCTCCCAGAGGCTAGAAATTAATGGAATCACTTAGGGAAACTCAAACATTGGCAACAAATTTTTCTATTCCTTTAGTTATTTCTCAAGAAAAAACACTCTCCTAGGATAGGCTGCAGAAGTGAGGATTCATAGGACCCTCGGTTTTCCATCTCTGCTTCTTGAAAGAGGAGAATCATGATCATCTCTTTCTAGACTATGATTTTGCAAAATAAATTTGTATGAACCTGTACCATGCTTTTGGTATTCCTCCTCAAGGTTGGGCTAGAATAAAGGAGCTTCTTGTTATCTCACCAACACCTTCTTACTCCACTCCTGTTTTAAATAGGGTCTAGGCTATGTTGTCAGGTTTTATCCTTTGGTCTCTTTGGAAAGAAAAGAATTATAGGATCTTCAAGGACTCCTCCAGAGGGCTAAGAATAGTTTGGGATCAAATTTTACAGATTTTTTATGATTCGATTGATCTTACCCTATGGGATGCCAAGGATTAGGAGTGTATTGAGTGTAAAAATGCAACTTTTTCAACCTTCGGATGAAGGCTTCAAAGGCAGGGAAAACTAACAAGAAAGATCAGGTAAGGAATACAAGCCCTATTGAATGGTCCCCACCGCTATTTGTTTTTTTTAACTGAATTTCAATGGGGATTCCAAGGTAAACCTGAGCCCGACCAGCTATGGAGGTGCATTTAGGAACAAGCAAGGAGCCATTATAAATATACACATGGGGAAATTGGGAGTTACAACAAACAACATAGTGGATCTTTGGGGATTAGAAGAAGGATTAAATTTAGCCAAGAAGCTCCACTTCCACCAGTTTGTGATCAAGGGGGACTCAGAGCTCATCATCACATTCCTAAAAAAAGTTCAATTGGGCACACCTCTTCAAAAAATTGTCAATAGATGGAGGCTTGAATACAGGATGGAGTGAGTAGTCAAGGATCTAATCTAAATCTAGAATGTGTTACATCATAGATTGTAGATTGGAAGGTGAGATGGTAATTTTCCTCATGTCGGATGGCCTTATTAAGCTGGTTGTGTACAATTTAAAGATAATTTGGATGTATTCTTGGTCTAGTTTTCCCGTAGGAAGGCCAACGATATCATCCCAAGTAATGTATCCTATCACTCTGCAATAATATGAAGATGAACTTTACATAAAACAAATTCAAATATTTATGAATTTCTTGTACTAATTTTTACATATAAAATTTTATTTTCAAATTATATATATATATATATATATATAATTTAAGTATTTATGATTTTTTTTTTATAGTAGTACTAATTGTTATAAAACATATAAATTAAAAATTTAATCTATAAGATATTTAAATGTGTGAGAGAGATAATTCCTTGTACTAATTGTTATATAAACTTTTATTTTTAAATAATGTAAATGTTTATGAATTCTTTATAATGACATTAATTGTTATTAATAATATCACTTTTTAATTTAAGGGTAAATTTAAGGTTTGTATTTGTAATAGAATTAATTGTTTGATGCTAATAAAAATTATTCACATTTTTAGTGACAAGGAGTAATTGATAAAGTATGGAAGCAACCAGAGCTACGATTATTGTGGAGATGATTTGTAGGGATTTGGCCCCATATGCAAGGTTTGGTTGGAGTGATTTGGGTCTCAAATGTGAGCCCCTTCATCTTTTTGGGTTGGCATTTGGTTGTGAAAAAAAAAAATCTCTTTGAAGGGATTTGTTGGGCTAGTTTGAGTTATTCATGGTTACAGGATCCGCCCCCTACAAGGCATTGTTTTTTCAATTTGGTTCCTACTGGAGGGGAGGAGGGAAACTGATCCTTTCTACATAGGAGGCTCATTACAAGATCTAGTCAAGTCTAGATTATTTTTGGATTTTTGGGGAAAAAAATGACCTCTCCTTTTTGTTTCGAGCCTTTGGTTGTTTTTTTGAGGGCCCTTCTCCCTCTTTGGATTTTCAGGTTTGTATGTGCAGATCTATGAGATTTTATTTTTTGTACAAATTCACAACTCCTTAGTATATGCAGATCCAATCATAAAGAAGTGGATCTAAAAAGAGCCCTCCAAATTCCCCTTCCATGGGGTCGATGGAGAACACAGAAATCCTAAAATCCATGTAAAGGTTCCAATTTTTGTTAAAACCATCAATGGAAAATGTATACCATTATGCGTTCATGTGGAAGCTAAGGTGAAGTACTTAAAATAGATCTTGGAACAACATCTTGGAATTCCTTTAGTCTTTCAACATCTTATTTATGAGGGAAAACAATTTTTGGACCCTTGCTAGCTGAGTGCATACAACATCTTTTAGAATTGGTTTATGTTTTTAGTCTCGAGATTGCACAGGAAAGCAATGGGTTCCAAAGGTGTTTTTAATTCAGCCTCATACAAGAATGTTGTGCATGGTAAAAAACCCATCTCAATGATCCAGACTCAAGCTCCTCCAATATTATACATTGCAGAGAAGATGGAGGAAATGCCTCCTTTGGAAATAAACAATGCAGAGGTAAATCATCTCTTCACATTCCTACAAGTTAGGGCTCTCATCTGCAGATTCAATAGATTTTGGCCAAAATCAGAAGCATTGTATTAGTGGATATTTACAACTTGGTAAAAAATTGTGATACTTATTTTTATCCAATCATTTTACATTTTTACTGACAATAAGTTTATGACAAATGTATGGCGGATGGGCCGTAGTTTTGGGGAAGATTGGGCTCTTCCTCAATCTATGGTTTTCGGAGTTTGATTCCTCTAACAAGGTTGTAACAAAAATGACACTTTGGGTTTGGTTTCCACATATCACCCTTCCTTTCTGGCATCAAAAGGTCATTCAGGATACTGGGAATACTTTGGAAAAGTCCATAAAGATGGAACCTTAGAATTACCCTCTCTTTGACATCTTTTCTCACCTTTTTCCCTTACTTTCTCACTGATATCACATACCCCAATCAATGATAAATTCTATGTTTTGTCTCAAGGAATACATTAAAATGATTGCCATGTTATATTCTCATGTTCTTGCTATTTGAATAGATTTTTTCAATTTAGCTACAGAACGCATCCTATTCTGTAGCTAACTATGGATTTTGTAGCTACTCTCATGGTCTGGCAGGTTCCACGTGTCAAATGGAGAATTGAGCCACATGGACACTTCTAGAATCATCTCCACATGGATTTTTTCCTATTCACTTGGTCAAGATCGATATAAAAGCAGGCCTAAGATCGTGGTCAAAGGTGTGGTCAAAGTACGTTAGCTGAGAATAAAAGGACTCTTGATTTTCTCTATCATAGAAAATAAAGAGTCAAACAGTCCTATTGAAATTCTATAATTTGAATTAGCCACCTGTAGAAAGATTATCTCATAGATAATTAAGTTTATTCTCTTTAAATACCGGTTGTACAAAACTGAGAAGACAGTTAAGAAATTAAGTTATGTTTTAATATTTTGCTGATACTTTGTGTATTAAGACCTCGTTCTATCATAATACAAAGATCATGTTGCCAATGATTGCTTAAGTGCATCTTTAACCAGCTAGCATTTCAGCCAAATCAGTTGCAGAAGGCCCCTGCACTGGAGGAGGTTTTCATTTGTTGCTTTTTAGTTTAATTTCCATTACTCTATTTTTAGCAATTCTGTTTTCTTATTAGATTAATGTTTCATTCCAGTTTTTAATCAATAGCATAACGTTAAAAACATAATTGTGTAAGCCTTGTTCTTCTAAATTATTTCGTGAAGATATATAACTCTGTTTTCAAATCAAATTAAGATTGAAGCAATAGGAATATACAGTTATCTAGTTTTCTTACTTTACTGTCATTTATTTTCTTAATAATAGAATTATCAATTAATTGTGTAGATGGATGTTCTCAAAAGTCATTTCAAGATGATGATTCTAAACTAAATGATTGAGTGTCTAATTCATACAGTTATTGAGTTTACTTTGTACATTTTTACTTGCTTTCTAGGAACTTAGAAACTAAGGTATAATTGACTTCTTACACAACATCTCAAGAGGGTAATACTTCACATTGAATGTTGAGGAAAATCAAATCTACAATAGTTGTTTACAGTCAGTTTTACATGCTTTCACATTTTTCTTTTGGATCCTCACTTAGTTGCATCACTGATATTCCTAAAGGTCACTTCAAGGAGATTGATTTAATCATATTTCAAAACTGAATGATTGAATGTTTAAAGAATGAAATTACTGAGTTACCTTCTGCATACTTTACTTGCTTTTCTAGATCATTTGGTATAACTGGTTACTTAACACCATTTCAAGAAGGTAACACTTCATAATTGAATGTTGGAGTAGCTAAATATACATTAGATGTTTTCCTTTGCACACTTTTCTTACTTTTCTAGGACATTAGAAGTTAAAGTATAGATAGTTGCTTACACATCATCTCAAGAAGGTCACACTTTATAATTGAATGTTGGAGTAACTAGAAGTACATTAATTGTTTTCATTCTCTGTTTTTTCTTAAGACAAACACTGCAATTTCAATCTTAGTTTTAAGAATTAGATCCATGGAATAAGACTAATGATAAAATAAAATAGATGCTCTATTTTCCATATTAGATTCTAACTAGCTAACAATATTTGATTTATTTTATGTAGATTAGATTAACTTAGGAACACTTCCTTTTATTCCTTCTTAAAATTCATTAGATTCATTTAAATTTTTTCATAGGTTTTAGATTGAACATTCTTAGATATCAAAGAATAAAAACCCCCAAAACAACATAAAATACAATAACGAAGTAAGAAGAAATGTTAGCTAAGCACATATAGTGCACCACACTTCATCATTTTACAAACCTCGATTGATAATTTATGCAAGCAATTTAAGACATTAAATTGACTAAACATTTTGGCGCCATTGCCGGGGAAGTGTAATTAGGTAACCTCATTTCTTACATCTAAAAAAATGATATGCGTAGAGAAAGAGACTCTAGGGGAAGATTCATAGCTAGAGGCAGGAGTTTAATCCCTACAACAGCACTCACTCCACCAAGGCTAAGAAGTGATACACCTCCATCTCAAACTCTTATTCCATACTTCACTAGCTATAGAATTCCTGAAGTTCTAAGGTAATAAATCCAATTAGGAGGATCTCCTACTTCATCCACTGAGGAAATCTTAGAGGAAGAAGATCCTAGATCTCCAACAGAAGGAGTAAATTTTTTCACCTCTACAGGAGAACACATTTTAGCTGAAGAGTTAGAAATTCCTAGTGGAGAGGAAGAGGAAGAACTTTTCTTCAACATACCATTGATAGAATAACTAGAAGAAGAGAAATTAATCTTACAGGTTGAATCTTATATCAGCTCTAAAGAATATTTAATGGCCGGAAGAGGAGAAGAAGGGGAAGGAGAAGGAGAAATTCTAAATGGAGAAAATGTAATATTTGGAGAAGGTAGAGGTAGAGGAGGAGATAGAGGGAGAGGTATAGGAAATGCAGAAGGAGGCAGAAGAAATAGGGTAATTGAGAGTTATTTTGGATTCCCTATATTTGATGAAGATACAAATGCCACAATGAAAAATATCTCACCTTCTCTCCTCCCAAATTTTCATGGATTGAAAAGTGAAGATCCTGAAAAATTTCTGTTTGAATTTGAAGTCTTGTGAAGAACTTATGATTATTTACAAGACTCTCAAAAACTCAAATTGTTTCCTTCAACATTGAAAGTAGCAGCTCTAAAATGGTCCATGAGTTTAATCAATCAGTCTATCAGAGCATGGAATTACATGAAGAGATAATTTTTAGAAAGGTATTTGGATTATTGCATACCTATCAATCACAAGGATGAAGTGTTTAAAATGATGTAAAAAGAGGATGAGAATTTGGAGGATTTAATTGAAAGATTCAACTATAACATAAAAAGAGAAAAAATGGATAATTTAGATCAAGATACTTTAAAAGCTTTTTTATTGAAAGCCATTAGAGATGAATGGATAGACATCCTTAACATGATGGGGAAGGGGGATATCTCTCAACTCCCATTACCCGACATTGGGGAATTATGTATTCATCTCTAAAGAGGAAAATAAAAAACTGGGAAAGTTCCAAGAGGTCCTTATCTTGCTAGGGTAAATAGATCTGCAACTGGAACAATGAGTAGGGCATAAATTGGAAACATGCTTGATGAATTTAAAACAGACATTTTAGGGAGTCTTAGTGAACAGATAGACACCCTTAAATTACAAAATAAGTAGAAATCTGAGACTGATGCTTTAGCTATTTTCTGTCCCAAATGCAGAAAGAAGCATGCTTTAAGAGAATGTCCTCTTGATGCAAAGGTCATAGAGACATGTATGATTTGTTCATAAAATCATGAGACTAAGATTTGTCCTTCAATTCCTGGTCTTAAGGCTATTTTTCAAGGAGAAACAACTTCAAATCCAACAGAATCTCTTTGCTTTGTCTCTAGAATACCATGGCAGGGGCCGCAAGCTCAAGGTTTTACAACTAAATGTATACTTAGCCCCCACAAAATTGGAATTCTTGGCAACAACCTTGGCCTTAATATTAATATAAATCTCAAACTTGGGCTCAAGGCATGCAAAATCCCTATGGAATATTCTCTCAATACTATCAATATCCTCCATCATATCCAAACTATCCTCCCCAACAAATTCCTCAACAAAATCAACAACCCCAACTCCAAAACCAAAACCAAAATCCACAACTCTCACTACCATTTCCACAGAGACCAAATCAACTACCTGCCCAACCATTACCAAATCCCAACAATAAAAATCCTCAGAATACCTATATGATATAAGGATAATAATTTCCGACCTACATGATTACTCCTCTAGATATCAATGATGTCCAACTTAGATCTGGTAGGATATTAGAAAATAAAAAGCCTTCTGTAGTTATTCAAGAACAAAACGATTCTAAGGAAGATTCTCTACAACCAAATAATTTTTTTGAAGAAGGAACATCTCTTCAAAACCAAAATTCTAAAAATGAGAAACAAAAAGAACCAGTAAATTCAACTCCTAACATATAGCAACTATCAGTACCTACTTCTACACCTCAATTTTTTGAAAGATTACAAGTTGATAGAGGGGTAGAAAAGCATATTATGTTACCTAATTATGATTTTCTAGATGAATTGAAAATTTTTTGTATTAAAATCCCTTTGTTACAAGCCATTAAGGAGATTCCAATTCTAGCTAAAAAATAAAGGAGTTGAGCATGAAAAAATCGGGAAGAAAAACAAAAGAAATAAAAAGAATTCAACTCGTAGGAAAAATAGCAGACATAATGATGAGAAAAATTTCCATACAAAAATATTTAGATCCAGGAAGTCCAATTGTAAAAACACATATCAATGGAGTTGAAATTCCAAATACATTGATTGATTTAGGAGTAGCAATAAATATTATGAGCAAACAAACCATGGAACATCTCAAGCTTCCTAATCTTCTGTATACACCTACATTACTGCAATTAGCAATAGATCTATAATCAAGCCAGATGGTGTGTTAGAATATATTTCAGTGTCCTTAGACTCTTGGGAGTACCTTATTGATTTTATGATCTTAACTCCTAAGAAAAATCTAGGAGAACATCCACTTATATTAGGAAGACCTTGGTTGGCTACAAATGATGATTTCATTAGCTGTAGATCTGGTGACATGTATATCTATGATGGTAACTCAACAAATAAATTCACTCTATATCCTCCAGCAAGAACAATCACAGAGTTAGATGACAAAGAATGGATTGATGATGAAAATGATATACAACCTCTATTTACTATTTCAACCATGAGTGAAGATAGTAAAATCTTAAATTTAATGGAAAATTTTGAGTCATCCCCAGAATATGAACATGATCAATTTCAAGAAAAATCCAATATTGAATATTTTTCATCTATGCAGATGTCTCTTTATTCTATGGAAGAATTTGGTAGCTCTACAGTTGAAATCTTTCCAGGGAAAACTTTGAACATAAACAATAACTTGGAAAAATTACAACACGAAAAGCTAATCAAAACATTACAACAACATTCTTATGCATATGCATGTGAATACATTGACATGAAAGGAATTAGTCCTAAGACTTGTATACATCACATCTGAGGAAAATTGTAAACCTATCAGACAACCTCAAAGAAGGATGAATCCAAATCTTAGGGAAATTGTGAAAGAGGAGTTGCAAAAGTTGTTGAATGTAAACTTCATTTACCCAATTTCAAACAGTCAGTGGGTTTCCCCTTTAGTGATTGTGCCCAAAAATAATGATAAATGGAGGGTATGCATTGATTATTGAGAATTGAATAAAGCTACCCTAAAAGACCATTTTCCTTTACCCTTTATAGATCAAGTGTTGGATACATTAGCAGGTAAGAAGTATTTCTCATTTCTGGATGGTTTTATTGGCTACAATCAAATACAGGTAGCACCTGAAGATCAAGATAAGACCCCATTCAGCTATCCATGGGGGACTTATGCCTACCGAGTACTTCCTTTTGGATTGTGCAATGCACCTGAAACATTTCAAAGGGAAGTACTAGGAATTTTTTCTAATCTAATACATGATTGTGTAGAGGTGTATATGGATGACTTTACAGTTTATGAGAATACATTTGAAGAAGCTTTAGAAAATTTGGAAAAGGTTCTTAAAATATGTAAGGAAGCAAAACTTTCACTAAGCCATGAAAAATGTTTTATGATGTTTACAGCAAGGATTGTTTTAGGAAATCATGTTTCAGGAGATGGAATTAAAGTTGATAAATCTAAAGTTGAAGTCATCTCCAAACTATAAATTCCAAGTTGACAAAAGGATGTTAGAAGTTTTCTAGGATTCATGGGATATTATAGAAGATTTATAGAAAATTTCACTAAAATAGCATCCCCACTCTTCAAGTTACTCACCAAATATTGTGAATTCAGTTGGAATCCTGATTGACAATTAGCATTTGAGACTTTAAGAGCAAAAAATTCTAAAGCACCATCTTAAGAGGTCCAAATTGGAAACTACCTTTTCACATTTCAACAGATGCTTCAAATACAACTCTAGGAGCTATATTAGGACAAAAATATTTTATCCCCTATGTGATCTATTACACAAGCAAAAATTTGACTCCCACTAAGTTAAATTACACTGTAACTGAAAAATAATTCTTAGTTGTTGTTCATGCTATCAACAAATTCAGACATTATATAACAGGCGATGAAACCTTTGTTCATATAGATCACTTTGAAATTAGATACTTAATCAATAAATCTATTACTAATGGCAGTGTTACAAGATGGTTATTACTCCTGCAAGAATTCAACATCACTGTTCTAGACCGACCTGGAAAAAAAAACATAGTTGCTGATTTCTTGTCTAGAATTCAAAATATCAAAGATGACACTCCAGTTGAAGATAAATTTCCTGATGAATATCTTTTTGCAATAACTACTAAAACTCCTTGGTTTGCAAATATTACCAATTACTTAGTCACAGGAAAATTACCTTTACATTTTACTTCTAGAGAGAAAAGAAAAATCATTCAAATAAGTGCAAGATACTCATGGATTAATAATGAAATGTATACGACAGGTCCATATCCCATTATCAGAAGACATGTTCAAGAAGATGAAATGCCTGAAATTCTTAAGGCATGTCATGATGAACCTTGTGGTGGACACTTTGCTGACAATAGGAAAACCTATAAAATCCTTGATTTAGGATATTATTAGCCATTCATCTTCAGAGATGCCAAAGAATATGTCAAAAGATGTGACAACTACCAAAGGGTAGGGAAACTTGCTCCTTGAAATGAAATGCCATTACAACCTCAGGTACTCATTGAACCTTTTAAAAAATGGGCATTGGATTTTATTGGACCTATCAATCCACCATCTAAACAAAATAAGTATATTTTGGTATGTATTGATTATGTCACTAAATGGGTAGAGGCTAAAGCATTACCTTTTGCTAATGAAATATCTGTAGTTAATTTTAATTTTGAGGATATCTTCACTCATTTTGGTGTTCCAAGAGAAATTGTGACAGAACAATGATCCCATTTTACATCCAAGTTAGTGAAAAGGCTCGTGGAAGATTACAAGATCAAGCACAAAAAGTCTACTCCTTATCATCCACAAGAAAATGGTCAAGTTGAATCTACCAATAAAGTGATTGAAGGAATTCTCACTAAGAATGTACATCTACACAAAAGAGATTGGGCAGAAAGGCTTCCTGAAGCCTTATGGGCCTACAGAACTACATGGGGGAATACAACAGGACATACTCCCTATGAAATTGTTTATGTAAAGCAAGTCCTGTTCCCTATAGAGTTTCAGATTCGAACCTTCAAGATGGCAGTCCAATTGGGAATTAATTTATCAGAAGCACATAAACATAGATTGGAGAAACTAAATGAGCTTGATGAAATCAGACAAGATGCAGTTCAAAGAACCAGTATAGTCCAACAGCAAAGGGCTAAATGGCATGATAAGTATATCAAGGATAAGAAGTTTTAAGCAGGGGATTGGGCACTTTTGTTCGATTCAAAATTCAAATATTTTTAAGGAAAGTTTCAGACTCATTGGCTTGGACCATATGAGAATGAAAAAGTATTTGATAATGGAGCAGTGAAGATAAGGATAATAGATGAAGAAAAGGTACCTCTTCTTGTGAATGGTCATCGGTTGAAAGTATATTATAAACCACTTTCAAGAGAAGTTTATCAAGATTTTCCAAGATAATATTGATATGAAATTAGTGAAGAAGAATTCTTATTCTTCACTAACTTAGCTTTTATTTTGCCTAAAAAAAAAAAAAAGTGTATAAGTATGAAAGCCAATCAATGATTGGCATTCTTATATAGAAAATACATGGTGAAAATCAGAAATTTTTGACGTCCTATATTTTCCATTTTCTTTTCTGTAATAAGTAGTAACACAAAACTACATTCATATTCCATATTTGCAACTCATAATCTGCAAATTCATTTCATTTTACAATTTCATTCCATCTCATTCCACTTTCATTCCATTCCACACTCATTCCATTTCACAGTCATATTCCACTTCCATTTCATTTCACATTCATATTCCATAGCCATACTTCATTTCTTTTTATAGATTCCATTCTGCAGCTAACTACATTCTGCAACTAATTCTATTCTGCAGCCACATCTCATTTAACAGTTTTGACACAATTGTATAGCCTATAAACAAATGATGATTATAGGAAATTGAAGGATTATGTTTTGAAGACCAACATGCTAAAAGGGTACCTAAAGGATCAACACCAAAGAAACGACAAAAAAAAAGGTTAGTTCTAAAAGGTAAAGTGCAGAAATTTATTTTAATAGCAAGGCTAAAACATTAGCATGTATAATATGGATAGTCATATGCTTCCTTGATAGATCATCATTTGATTTGATTGCAATCTCCATCATACCATAGATCAGCCACATCCTTCGCATTATGTCTCATAACGGTCCATAATTGACTCTTTCATTGATGATTAACGGTCATGACCTGTTGACGTGACATACCTGTCTACATTTCTTCGAAACCCTTACCACCTATTTATTCATACAAACCCTCGATACCTTTCATCAGTTCCGTAACCCAATTCATCTCATAAACAGAGAAGGTTAATTCTAAAGGTTGAAAACTCTGCAAGCATGGGACTGATAGTTAGATCAGAACCGGTGGAGAAAAATTATATGGAAGGATACCCTCAAATTAAGGAAATGTTGTGGAAAGCTGGATGGCTCAAATTCATAGAGGAATTTGATGGTTTTCACAAGGAAATTACTAAATATTTTGCTTGGTCTTTTGATGGCACAAAAGTGGAAATTGGATACATCAAGTTCACAGTTACTGAATCATTCATGGCTGAAGCCACATAACTTCCAAGGCTTGGTGAAATGTGGTTTAAAAACAAGGAGTTCCACATTGAATCATGGAAATTTATACTAAAAAACCCAGGTATGGATGTATATGTTTTTAGAAAATGTATCCCCAGTTCAGCTCTTAAAAGTAAATGGAGGAACATGCTTTTAGTTTTATAGAAATTTATCACTTGTGAAGGAAGGTTTGGTTGCATGTATGTATACCATATCCGTTTACTGATGAATTTCTTAGAAAATGGTGAAATAAATCTTCCCTTATTTATGCTAAATAGCTTAAAAAGGATGTCCATAAATGTGTAAAAGAGAATACATTTCATAGATACCACCATGCATCATCATGGGTTGGTAAAGATACTGGTTGAGTTTCATTTAAAAAGCATAGTAGATACCTGGGAGAGTTTTCTCATTAGAAACCATTTTCAAGAAGCACTTGAACAACCTAAAGAAGATAATGTTAGAAAAAGAAGAAGGAAGAAGACTGATATAAATATTAAAGAATACCTGAATCTTCATTGCAGAAGAACGATGAAAAGCTAATATTTGAAGAACTGACATAAATCAGAAAGCAAATCAAGATAGGAGGTAAGATAAGAAAGAGGAGTAAGGTTACAATTGAGGAAAATGTAAGTCCTCCAAAACCAAGAATGAGCTCCAAAATCCAAGGTTCGATGAAGAAAACATTATCAAAAGAGACAAAGATTATAAGTTTAGATTAATAAACCCCAATACCATCTCCTGTCAACATTTCTCCTCCACACAGTCCTCAAAATTCTCCTATTCATAATTTTGAATGAAGCCCCAGTAGAATATCTCCAGGCATAGACCTAGTACAACAAGAAATATATTATTATGTAGAATCATTGGAGAAGAAAAGTTTTTCAATGAATCCAGAACCTTCTATCAATCCACAAGAACCTCTAGTTGATACTCTCAAACAAGATATTTATGAACTAGAGATATTGAACAAACATATCAAACAGGAGAATGAGACCTTGAAGCAACAGAACAAGTTGGAAAAGGTAATTCATGATAATACCATTCTACATCTAGGACTATGGTATAAGAAAAAAAAGAAATTGAAAAGAAAGAACAAGTTACTAAACAAAGCAGTCATTAACCTCAAGTATAAGCTTCTTATGAGAAGGCCCATGATGGCAGTCACTTCAAAGGCAAACAAAAGAAGGAAATTGGATGTGCTAGTAGAAGTGTCTGAGAAAATGCAGTAGGAAAGGAGAACTCATATTTTTGGAAAATTGCAAGAGGACATGCAATGACTTTGTAGTGAGGGTATGTTGAACCTCATAATTACCCTCTCTTTGGCATCCTTTCTCACCTTTTTCCCTTACTTTCTCATAAGATAGCATACCCCAATCAATGATAAATGCTATGTTTTGTCTCAAGGAATGCATTAAAATGATTGCCATGTTATATTCTCATTATCTTGCTATTTGAATAGATTTTTACAATTTAGCTATAGAATGCAGCCTATTCTGTAGCTAATTGTGGATTCCGTAGATACTCTCATAGTCTGGTAGGTTCCAGGTGTCAAATGGAGAATTGAGCCACATGGGCACTTCTAGAATCATCTCCACATGGATTTTGTCCTTTTCACTTGGTCAATATCGATAGAAAAGCAGACCTAAGATCATGGTCAAAGGTGTGGTCAAAGTACGTTAGCCGAGAATAGCAGGACTCTTGATTTGCTCTATCGTAGCAAATCAAGAGTCAAACAGTCTTATTTCAATTCTATAATTTGAATTAGCCACCTATAGCAAGATTGTCTCATAGACAGCTAAGTTTATTTTCTTTAAATACTGGTTGTACAGAACCGAGAAGACAATTAAGAAGTTAAGTTAAGTTTTAAGCTTTTGCTGATACACTGCGTATTAAGACCTCGTTCTATCATAATACAAAGATCATGTTGCCAATGATTGCTTAAGTGCATCTTTAACCAACTATCATTTCGGCCAAATCAGTTGTAAAGGGCCCTTGCACTGGAGGAGGTTTTTCATTTATTGTTTTTTAGTTTAATTTCCATTACTCTGTTTTTAGCAATTCTGTTTTCTTATTAGATTAATGGTTCATTCCTATTTTTGATCAATAGCATAACGTTAAAAACATAACTGTGTAAGCCTTGTTCTTCTAAAATATTTCGTGAAGATAGATAACTCTATTTTCAAATAGAATTAAGATTGAAGCAATAAGAATATAAATTTACCTTGTTTTCTTATTGTACTGTCATTTATTTTCTTAAGAATAGAATTATCAATTAATTGTGTAGATGGATGTTCTCAAAATTCATTTCAAGATGATGATTCTGAACTAAATTATTGAATGTCTAATTCATACAGTTATTGAGTTTACTATGTACATTTTTGCTTGCTTTCTTGAAAATTAGAAACTAAGGTATAATTGACTTCTTACACAACATCTCAAGAGAGTAATACTTCACATTGAATGTTGGGGAAAATAAAATCTACATTAGTTGTTTACAGTCAGTTTTACATGCTTTCACATTTTGCTTCTGGATCCTCACTTAGTTGCATCACTGATATTCCTAAAGGTCATTCCAAGGAGATTTATTTAATCATATTTCAAAACTGAATGATTGAATGTTTAATGAATGCAATCACTGAGTTACCTTCTGCATACTTTACTTGCTTTTCTAGATCATTAGGTATAATTGGTTACTTAACACCATCTCAAGAAGGTAAGACTTCATAATTTAATGTTGGAGTAGCTAAATATAACTTAGATGTTTTCCTTTGCACACTTTGCTTAATTTTCTAGGACATTATAAGTTAAAGTATAATAGTTGCTTACACATCATCTCAAGAAGGTCACACTTCATAATTGAATGCTAAAGTAACTAGAAGTACATTAGTTTTTTTCATTCTCTGTTTTTTCTTAAGACAAACACTGCAATTTCAATCTCAGTTTTAAGAATTAGATCCATGGAATAGGACTAATGATAAGATAAAATAGATGCTTTGTTTTCTATATTAGATTCTAACTAGCTAACAGTCTTTGATTTATATTTATGTAGATCAGATTAATTTAGAAACACTTCCCTTTATTCCTTCTTAAAATTCATTAGAGTCATTTAAATCTTTTCATAGGTTTTAGATTGAACATTCTTAGACATCAAAGAACAAAAACCCCCAAAACAACATAAAATATAAACAACGAAGTACGAAGAAAGGTTAACTACGCACTTACAGTGCAACACACTTCATTAGTTTACAAACCTTAGTTGATAATTTATGCAAGCAAAGTAAGACATTAAATTGACTGAACAATGAACAATTAAAAACAAGGATTATTTATCTTTTCTCATTTATGTGTGGAAATAGATTTGAGTAACGGTATTCTAGATTGTACTTTGTCGATACATAGATCTTTCCAATGGATCCAAACTTTAAATTATGAAAACATGGAATTCAAAGTTTTTCATACTTTCAAATAGAGCATCTGCATAATTTGTGCCCATGGGTAAAAAAAACTTCCAAAAAAGAAAAAGGGTGAGGTTCGTAAATCTAACATATGGAAGCCATATGTGTTGAAGAATTCAGTACAACACCTTATTAATTCAATTTCTCCTTAACCTTAATAATTTCTTGTGAACTTGATTTATCTTATTGTGTTTCTTTATTATATATTTTCATCAACAAATTATCAAGAGAAAAAATTATAAAGAGAATGGACAAAAGATATAGTCTCTAATCCAGGGAAAATCCCCTCCAAGGGGAAACCCCAAAAAATATCTTCTCTTCTTATAGAATCTACTTCAAATGAGAAAAACAATACCAAAAACCCTAGACCAAGTCCTCCTCCAAGCACCAAGTCATCCCTCCAAAGAGAACCTTCCAATTATTCAAAAGTTCACTCAAGTCAACAAGAGACAACCTTCTTCAAGTCCACTTCAAATTCATATTTTGGCCTGGAACTTCAAGACTTTGGACCTGTAGTAACTTCAGAATTTTAGCCTAAAATTTTCGATCTCCTGCAACATATCTAGAACCCTAATCCTTTTGAGCATGTGACCAGAAAATACCAAAATTTCATCTTTTATCCTTCACTAGGGGTTTTCTCCTTGACTCTTGTCCTTCACTATTTTATTATTGTTTTTGTCATAGATCGAACTTGTTGATTTTTTTTTACAAATGAGGTCAAGCTCCTCTTATTTACATCATTATCATTTGGTCGAATTAGCCCTCTTTAGGCTAAATTCTCCTTGACTAGGGATAACTTGTGCTTGAATGCATAAGGACTTTCTAGACTCAAAAATTAATATCTTATACATGTTACAACTTTCTCAATATGGTCTTATACAAATTACAAGGACTTTCTTGACTCAAGAATTTTTTTCTTTTGACATGAAAAACCCCAGAAGCACTAAGAAAATGCTTGACCTAGATGACCATTAAAATGGAGCATGAAACCCATGCTTAAAAAAAACATTTTTCTTTCCTTTTTTTCTTGTAACATAAGATATACATAATAAATTGGGTACATTGAAAATTATGAAGACCGAAAGTAGTTACATTTTCCAACTCTTCCTATTAAATATGGAGGTATTCATTATGATACTCTTGCTACAAGGTTAATCTCAGATTGAAGAGTTATCATAAGAATATTCGGATTGGTAAGCCATATTTAAGCATCAAACATCATAACCAACATTGTCAACATAGTAAGGCCTTAATTTTACATGCTCTTTCTTATACAGGAGCATAATGTTGGGAGGCTTTACGTTAGATACCACACTACCTCTAAAAGGTACATACCCCATTTGGATGTTCACTAGGTATGTACTTTTAGGACTATTCTTGTATTAGATTCCCAATCCTCAAAGAATATCTGTCCTCTTAGACCACTTAGGTACCTGTCCAATCCTCAAAGATTGTTCGTCCATTTCCTATCTTGGATTTTCTATCCTCAAGGAAATCATAGTTTCTTATCCATACTCCATCCACCATTCTCTCTCCGTGGCCTTCACTTATACATACAGTTGTAAGTCGTGGTCAAGTGCATGCCACATTAATAAGAGAGTATAAATGTGATGTTTACCATCACTCCCTCTAAACCAAATAGGAGATCCCTATTCCCATTTCATTTAGGGAATAAATCCTTACACCTTCACAAATATTAAGGAGACTTCATACTCCCTCAAAATAATAGAGGAGATTATTTCACTTCCTTTCAATTTGGAAGTCATAATCATAAGCTTTATATCTTGTCTTAATAAATGTATCAACTACCAGTTCTTCATGGGGATAGTTGCATGGCTCACTCTTTCCTTTGAATCTCATCATGTTGAGATTCTTTCTTTCATGATTTTCTGGAGCCATTCTTCCCTCAATATTTTGACAAGGTTCAGGCCATCATCCTTAGATATCACTTTCCTATAGTCATCATTAATGAAGGCATTATATTGAGCCTTATAAAACTTCCAACTAGTCATATCTTATTCTAAACATGAAAGTGAACATGAACATCAGGCTATATTCTTATACTGCTACCTTTAGATCCCAAGATGATGATGTAAACATCTTGAATTCATAATTTCCAAAACCATATATTCAATCCATATGTTCTTTGAATTGAGTTCAACACTAATAGTTGAACTTGCCTCAACTATCACCATGTATTCCTGCAATATCCTTCTAGGTAGCAAAACAATATGTTAACTAGATAACCAATATCAAAATATTAATATCATTACCTTCTCATGATGACCTTCTCATCAAAGTATTCGTTTACTTGAGTCTTCGATATCATCATCATTTCACGTGGTCCATCTCCATATTGCTCAAGAATCATTCTCCATGCACTCATATTAATCTAGGTGCCCATGGATTGAACTTGATTACCAAGCTATAATATCTTCCTTGGAGTTTTCATGTCAACTCCCTTTATTTATTTCTAGAGACTATACTTGATGTTGATAAACATTTTTATATTTATACTATGTAGTCTTTTGAGAGAGTCTTGATCTCCATCCATTCCAAAGCATGTAAAATTTCTTCTTTCAAGCATCATGTAACCATATGGAAGGCTTACCAAGCACACTTTCATAATCAACTGTTTTATGCAAGATTCTTGTAGATATGAGCCTTACCCTAGACAATATTTACTTAAAATATGCATACCTTTTCTCCCATACAACCATCTAGCCATTATTTTTGGAACAAGATTCCTTCTTGTACTTGTAAAAGATAGATTTATTTTCCTAGTAGTGGAAATACTTTCATTATGCCCTTCACACTACAACTTGACCATTTGCATTCCTTCATCCTTAAAAAATATTGTTTCCATACTAGATGGAATATATACTAGTCATATCATAATGCTCTTTCCAAGGACCTTCCAAAATGATGGTTTTTATAAGATCTTGATGATCCCTCTTTGCAAAATGACTACCTCTAACATAATGTTAGAAAATTATTGGATGAAAAATACTATGCAATATGGTTCCAAACCTCTCATTCCTTTTAAAATACATGATATTTACCAAAGCAATAATAATCAAGTATATTTTAATTTCTCTACTATCACATGCTTCTATCTATGATACCATGCTTTTACAAAAATCAACACTTTTCGAGAGAATGTAATAATTCATGCTAATCTGTTTTCTAATTAACAAAAAGAAAGACAAATTGCATAAAGAAATTGGTATGGATGGAGCTTCCTTCAATAGTAAATATCCTTGGGATCTTCTCCTTTCAACTTCTTCTCAGGTTCTCCCTTTTCTTCAGCCATGTGAGCTTCACTTATTTCCTTTATTTTATTGTTCATTTTGTTTGGGCAATCCCTCTTAAAGTGTCCATACTTATTGCATAGAAAACATTGAATCTTGGGCATATATGTATTCTTATTGGACTTTCCAAACTTCCATTTCTTTTGCTTCTTGGTCCTAGCAATAAATTCTTGAGACCTTTCATTTAATTCAATGTCATCCTTTGCCTTGATCCTAGATTCTTCTAAGATACATTGAGCCCATAAGTCATCCAAAGGTCTAGTATCCTTCTTAGAGTATATATTAGTTGCAAAAATTCTCCAATAATATGGAAACAAATTTGATATACAAATGGTCATTTCAGAGTCAGAAACAGTCTCCCCAAGCCCTTACAACTGGTCTCTTATTTGTGAGATATTCATGAGATAAGTTTCCATGTCTTCATAGTTTTAATTCCTTATTTTAGAAAGTTCATTTCTCAAGGATATCTTTTGACCCAATGTTGAATAGAGTACAACTTTACCAACTTATCATACATAGCCTTGTATTTCTTCAAACAAACAAAAAAGGGAACCAAATGATATTTTATGGATTCAAAAATGATCCTTTGTGCTCTTACTTCTCCCTTCTTGTATTTTTCCAACTCTTGAGTCTTCTCTTTATCTGGTACAACTACACTAAGGACATATTCCATGACCTCATTTTTTTGTGAGTTCCAAGTCAATCCTCTTCTTCCATGCTAGGAAGTTTGTTGATCCAACAAGCTTGTTTATTTCCTTTCAAAATTTAGCCATATGATTTGTACATTAAGACATAGAAGACAATATAATACTTACTTGTTAGCCAAGAGTCCTTTCTTTTGATGATGTTTCCAACTATCTTGATGTTTTCAAGAACTGCAAGGAGACTTCAAAGATGTCTTGTAGAATCCCTTCAACAATGGTGGCTTCAAATAGCTTCAATGATAGGATGATGATCCCAAGACTCTTTGATGCTTCACCTTATTCAAGATGATGGAGTGTACTAGAGGACTTCCAATGAGAAATTGTACTTACTTCCTTCAATGAGAACTTGAACCTTATTGATATGATAAAATCCTTGATGTAGTGGCCTTTCTTCTAGTTAAATAAGTATTATTCTTCTTTCCTTATGTCCTTTTCACAAATGATTCCCCTTGATAAGAAAACTCTTCAAGATGACCTTCCAATTTCCTACTCTTGTTCACCTTAGGTTTGATACCATGTTGGATAATGCAGTAGGGAAACTTATTAATTAAATTTATCCTTAACCTTAATAATTCCTTGTGAACTTTATTTATCTTCTTGTGTTTCTTTATTAGATATTTTCATAAAACATTTATAAAGAGTAAAAACGATAAATATAACGGACACAAGATATCAAATCTAAGCCAGGGAAAAACCCCTTCAAGGTAAAAACCCAAAAAATATCCTCTTATTATAGAATTTGCTTCAAATGAGAAAACCAAGACCTAAAACCATAGAAAATGCCCTCCTCCAAGCACAAAGTCAGAACTCCATAGAGACCCTTCCAAAGAGTAAAAATTTCACTCAAGCCAACAAGAGACAACCTTCTTCAAGTCTCCTTCAAATTCAAATTTCAGCATGCAACTTCAAGAATTCGTACTTGCAGTAGCTTCAAAATTTTGACTTGCAATTTTTGGCCTCCTACAACAAATCTGAAACCGTAATCCTTTCACATGTGTGACTAGAAAATACCAAAATTTCATATTTTCTCCTTCACTATGGTTTTTCTCCTTGACTCTTGTCCTTCACTTTCTTTTTCTTCTTGTTTCTATTGCAAATCGAGCTTGTTGCTTTTTTTTACAAATGAGGTCAAGCTACTCTTATTTATAGCCTTCTCATGAGGTCGAATTAGACCTCTCTAGGACGACTTGTCCTTAAATGAGGATGACTTGTGCTTTGAGGCATAAGGACTTTCTAGACTCAAAAATTAATATCTTTTACATGTTACAACTTTCCCAATAGGGCTCATTAAAGAAATTTTGAGGTCTAACATGGGAATCCTAAGTAATATTATAAAATAATAGTGGAAATGATAAAACAAAGGGATCGTTGGTTGAACGGGAATTACCATAGTCATTTGGTGTTCTCATTTTCTTTGTTTCGTTCTCATGCGCTTGAGCTCGGGGGTTAACGTTAATGCAGAGTTATATTTTTGATTTTTTTTTTCCACATCATTCTCAGCTTATTACAGTCGGGATGTTGGCGGTATGGGGAATCAGCAAAGTCTGTTGACTGAGAAACAGAGGCAGAATACATTCTTATGGTTTTGGGTATGGAGATTACGAAACATAACTTGACGAAGGTGAAGGCTCCAGCTCAAACTACAGCTGTCATAAGTGGTGTCATGTGTCTTGCGAAGTTCCCAGAAGGTGGTTTTGGTATAATGACACTTGGAACTTGTGAAGGCACAAAGGAGGTTAGACTTTCTTGAGAACATGTAAGTTATGTTTCTCCTTCAAAAAAAATTGTCTCTTGTTATTTATCTGGAGGGTTGGAAGATATAGTTGTTCATAGCAGTCTAAGAAATAATGAAGGCTTGAAGTTGTTCTTGGTAAATAGCCAGCGGGAAAATGATCTGGGCTCGTGAATTCCATGGAAAAATCTAGTGGTTGAATTAGGGGTTGGTACCACTCTTTTCTCATCCCATACAAAGCTTCAACCATATCTCGGCTTGGAAGGGGGTTTAGGCTCCGTGGAGACAGTTTAAGGTCTTCAAAAATTAGTGAAGGGGTTGGAATATCATCTGGTGTCTGAAAAAAAGGTTGGGAAAATTTTTGATGTCACTCATGGATTTGGTGAGGAGGAACTCAGTGATGGTTTTCCTCACCTGGAGGGGGTATTTTTCTGGAAAATATTGGTGACTCTCAGAAGAAGCTGTAGGGAACTTGAGACCTTATTATTACCACGCATAAACACGAGGATGGGAATGGGTGGGTGTTTGCATAATATGACACTTGTACACGAGGAGACAACCCCTAGAACGGTACGGAAGTGACTGACAAAAAAGCGAGCCAAAAAAGGAAGAATGGAAAGACATACAAGAGGAAATATGGAAGGTGGAATATGGTCATGGGGATGGAAATTTAGATATATGAAGTCATGGAGGTGTCACAATACATCCTAGTGGGGAAAGCACAAGGTAAATATCCCTCTGCACATTATATCACACATTAGATTATAGACTCTTGGGGTGAGATGTCGGGGAGTGAAACAGAGGTTACCACTCTGGCTAATGGCTATCTTATGATATGTTTCTCCTGTAATGAGGAGGTGGAATGGGTTTTAAAACACAATTGGGGTTTTGGTACATCGCCTATACTATTTAAGCATTGATCGCCATTGTTCGATGCACAAAGAGAAACGGCGGAGGAAATCCATGTATGGGTTATACTATCGTCTTTCCCTTCATATATTTGGTCGGAAGAAATATTGAGGGCGACTGGGAACAGATTGGGAACCTTTTTAGAGGCAGATATGTCCTATTAGGTAAAAAAATGTAGGAATGTGGCATGGTTATTGGTAATATTGAACCCAAGAGAGGGACTTGTGGATGAAATGCAGTTTCAGAGGAAAGATCAATCTTTCTGTCAAATTATTGACTATGAACATCTACCCTTTCGGTGTCACCGACACCACAAAAAAGGTCATATAGCTCGGGAATTCCCATTGGAATTTAGAAGAAGACATAGGACGTGGGATAATTCCAACTAGGAGGGTAGGCTAAACATAGAAGGGGATGAAATGGTTCAAATGGAAGGAGTGGAAGAACATCAGGCTAGGGGTTAGGAGGAGATGATGGGGTTTGATGCTCAAACAACACAATTGGAAAGGCCTCAATATTTGGAGCAATTCCCTCTACAGGAGGCTTAGGGACCGATCATGATTTATCCTGAACCATCTCCTTCACCATAAGGCCTTGTTTTGGCAAAGGATGCACTGGAATAGGATGACAAATTCATGAAGTTATTGGGGTGGCACAAGAATCGATGCACATCATTAAAAAATAAAAAAGGAAAGGGTTGATTGTTAAAATTGACTTCTCAAAGGCATATGACAGGATCAGTTGGATTTATTTATGTCTACTATTAACACATCTGGGATTTTGTAATGGATTTATAAATTAGATAATGAGATGTATAAAAAATGTGTTTTTTGTTTTTCTCATAAATGGGGCTGCCTCTCCCTTTTTCAACATCCAGAGAGGGATCAGAAAAGGATGCCCCCTATCCCCACTCATGTTTTTACTTGTTGAAAAAGGGACAAGTCAAATTCTTCTACTGGCAAAGAGGAATGGTGACTTAAAAGGTATCGAAGTAGCTACTAATATTTTTATATCCCATTTTCTCTTCATGGATGACATCCTAATTTTCAGAAATGGTTCTAGGGAAGAGGTTCATCAGCTTAAATCCTCCTTAAATTTGTTTCTTAGGGCTATAGGTATCGTTATAAATTCTAAAAAATCTTCCATTGCCTATGAAGGTCTTTTAGCTGTGGATCTTGCAAGAATTGAGGACCCTTTACCTTTTAAAGCGCTTCTGATGGGGGATAGCCTTAAATACTTGGGTTTTATCCTAAAACCTGACTCCTACAAAAAGGAGGACTAGAATTGGTTGCTGATGAAAATCGAGAAGAGAATAAATCTTTGGAGCTACAAATGGATGTTAAGCACTAGAAGAGTAGTCCTTATCAAATCAGTCCTTGTTAATATTCCCATATACTGGGTGGCACTCACTTGCGTCCCAAAAGGTGTTCTGTCAAAATTTAGGAAAATATGCAGTCACTTTCTTTAGGATGGGGCTAAGGAGGAACATGTGATTCCATGGGTTGCTTGGGACAAAATTTCCAGCCCAAAGGATAGGGGTGGGTGGGGGATAAAGGAGCTCCAAAACTTTACAACATCTTTGGCTGCTAAATCTGGTTGGAGGATATGTGAAGATAATCTATGGACTACGGTGGTGAGGCATAAATACATTGACCCTACTCCATTGGAGAAATGGATCTGCAATCCTTTAAAAGAAAAAACAAATGTATTAGTGATTTGGAAAGCCACTATACTTTCTTTCAAATTGGTGGAAGATGGTCTGGCTTGGCATGTGGGAAATGGGGAGAAGTTTGAACTGGGAAGTGATCCTTTCATGGGTTGTAATGAGTCCTTTTCTCTCCCACATGGCCTCTTAGAGTCCATTCATTCAAAAGCCTTTATCACTTATCACAGATTGTTAAGCCATAGACTACTTCATTTTGGTCCCAAGGGTGGAAAATGGGGGATGAATTACAACTGAAGCCACAATGAGGCATTGAGTTGATGAAATACAGGAGTTGAGGCGGACAAATGTTAGGATACATGGAAAGTTGGATTCACTTCACTGGGATTTTTCTGTGAATGGATTCTATGCTCCAAAATTTGGATATATGTACTTCATGAAGAGTAGAGGAAAGGATAAACATGTTTGGTGGTATAAGCTATTGTGGAAATTAGAAATTCCTTCTAAATATAGACTTTTTTTCTTGTGTGTTCTCAAAAACAAAGTCCCAACCTGGTATAATCTAAAAAAATGGCGAAAACAAGGTCTTGGTCGGTGCATCTTGTGTAAAGAGTTGGAGGAATCCATTAATCATATTTTTCTTAAATGTTGCTTTGCCATTAAAGTTTGGGGGAGCACTCTTTCTTTACTAAACATTGGGACTAATTGGCATGGTATTTTAGTTGAAGATGCTTGGAAAAAATGGTCTAATGAGGCTTCATATTCCAATAACAAAAACATTCCTCTCATCAATACCTGGGGTCTATGAATCTCGAGGAACAAAGGTATTTTTAAAGACATGGAATACTTCCCAAACATGAGTGCGATTGAATGTGCCTCAAATTTTACCTACTTCCTAAAATTGAAATCTCCTCAACACTGTGCATCATCAATCCATATATTCCTTTAGCTTGTTTTGATGGAGCCTCTGATGAAAAAAAATATTTTGGTTCTGGTTTGGTGATTCATATAAATGGAAATCAATCACTTAGGGCCTTTGTGAGTATTGGACCTAGGACAAATAACTTTGTGGAGTTACTATCTTTAAAATTTCTCCTTTGTTGGATCTTACACCTAGAAATTGTCAAGGCTATATTTTTGGTGACCCAAAGAATGTTATTAATTGGTTTAATGAAACTCAGAGATGTCAGAATCATGTTTTGATCCCTATCATTGAAGAAATTATACTTTTAAATATGTCATTTTATTTTATATCTGTGTGTCATATCTACAAGGAACATAATACTTCAACGAACCTCCTATCTAAAGAGGTTCTTCAGCAGGATTTGGATAGCTAGTGCATAACAGAAACTAAATATGATAGAGTATGTGTGTTAGACACTAGACCCTTCAACATCTAAGCTACATAGTTCCACAATTTTTTTAGGGTTTTTATTTCTTCTTTTTTGGATGGATATTGCTACTACTGAACAACTTTCATGATATCCATGCTTTTTGTATTCTTGTGGCCTCATCTTTGGGGCGATTGGGTTCATACTCTTTGAAATGTTTATTTTCTACTAGATTTTATTATTGTCATATTGGACTTGGATATCGGTGGGCTATTTTCTCCTTTTTGGAGAGGACCGTTATTTTTTTTTGATATATGTTTCAGAAATCTAGTGGACAATGGATTTCTCGAGCATTGGATGTAAACCTCCATGGTTTGTAGTCGTTTGGGGGAGTTTATATTGCTTCTGAATTCTTAATTGCATGTTCCCTGTAAATTTTTATTTCCTTAATAAATATTTCACTTTTTTCCTTGGAAAAAATAAAACAGAATTAGATTACCTCATCATGTTTTGGAGGGAAAAAAGAAAAAACTACATTTTTCAACTTGTATTTTCAACTAATCTCCCTACATTTTTACTCAAATTTCGAGTAGGAGCACTCATTGGATACATAATTTAATTTTTAAGTAGAATTTAATTTTGAATTTAAGGAGTACTATGTTGCATACTTTCAATGGACCAAACTACATGAAAAATGTGAAATACATGAAAAAATGTGATTGCAATCATGTTTTTTCATGTATTTGTCATTTTTCGTGTAGTAGGGTCCATCGAAAGTATGCAACATGGGTACTCCTTGGATGAAAATTTAAATTAAGCATCCAACGAAAGCCCTCGCTTGAAATTTGAGTAAAATCATAGGGATATAAGTTAAAAAAGTTTTTTTTTTAATATTTTTATTATTTTATCTTTTTACATTTTTACTCTAAAAATGGTTAATCATCCCCCATGGTTGATATGATCCTATTGAATCTTACTGGTTATTATAAAGTTGATTTTTGATGTACATTTTTGTTTTTAGGCCCATTTTTTACCTCAAAGTTTCTCTAATGTGACTCAAGGAAAATATTCTTTTGACATGACAAACTCTAGAAGCATGAAGAACATGCTTGACCTAGATGACCATCAAAATGGAGCATGCAACCCATGCTTAAAAATAATATTTTTCTCTCCTCTTTTTCTTATAACATAAGATATTCATAATGACTTGAGTATATTGACAATTATGACGATCGAAACTAGTTACATTTTCCAATAATATGAACCCATTTTCTCAAAGGATGAAGAAGAGGAGATAAAGGAAGAGCCCCTCTCTAAACATGATATGAAAATCAAGAATCTAGTTTAAAATTCACGTCGTATGCAAAAATCATAAGATACATAGACAATTCATGATCCTAGTGCAAAAGGAACGTTGGCACTTAAATATGATGGGATAGCGAGAACAAAAAGAGCACATGTGTTAGAAAGTTTTGATTTTGATAAAGAACATTACCCTCTCACGAATGTGATAGATTTTGTAGTAGCATGTTGATACATCATCAGAGGGTTGGCAGAAAGTGCACAGAAAGAATGGAAAGAAGGAAAAACTAAGTGATTTTTATAACACTTAATTTCTCAATTGTTGTTTTTTATTTTTTGGGCTGAAAGGCTATTTATTTTTCTTACAAGACTGTGGTATTTCTCTTCTCGAATGCTTTTAGTTTTTTTGTAGGACCGACTTTATATTACTGATGCAAAATAGTACTAAGAGTGTGTCTGTGTTACAGGTTGCCCTGTTGGGAAACCAACACAATAACACAAATTAAGCTGCTTCATATTACAAATGTTTCTTCTAATGAGCATATCTAGTAGAATAAAAGATTGTCTAGTGTCGAATTTATTAATAAAAACTTAGTTACAAAAATGTTGGCTTTGTTCCACAAATCCATCTAGACGAAAACAAAATTGGTAGACATTATCCATGATTAAACTGAAACAATACATAAAACCATATTATGCCGTGGGACTGACCATGAACCTACTTCCATTGAGGGATCACGAACCTCAGATTTGTGAGGAGCTACTAACCATCGATCAATGAAGAGGCATGACTCATGATCCATGGATAAGCTACGAGTCACCAATCAACCTAAGGCTCCTAACAAGCCACCTTTCCTAGTAATGTCGTGAGCTGCAAACTGAAGCCACTCAGAAGTTGTTAAGAGCCACGAGCCATCATTCCAAGAAATTCCACAAACGACAAGCCAAATCCATCGAGAAGAGATGCCCTAGACCTCTCGGAAGCAAGGCCACATGAAGCATGAAGTCGACATATAATTTGATTTGGAGCCACCCTTTTCTTTTGGCTGTCAACCTAACACCATAGAGAATTTGATTGAATTATATCTAAGCCACCCACCTCGGGTTGTGATCCATAGTGGCATTTGAGCCATGGATTACCTTTGGCAAAGACTAATTTTCAGTAACAATAATTTGTTGGTGTTTTGCAGGTGGCCATCCTTTCCATATGAAGTGTGATCGAAAGAAAATACCATGCCAACAACCATGAGACCACAAAATAATTCATAATTTCCCAAGTCTGAACCTATCACCAATAATTGTGCAACTGACTAATACTAGAGGATAAACAAAGACCATGCCATTGATGGAGCTTGAAAAATTAGAGCCTTTGAATTGTGATGAAACATAGAATTTTCTAGGAATGTTGCACCGTGAAGTTGGGGGGCATTGGAGGTGTCAGAACCAACCTACAATCAAGGGAGGTCGAGGGTGTCCAAGTACAAAACCTACAAAAATGTAGACATTCTAGTGTTGAGAATATCAAAACAGACTCAGAAGCGACCCAATTACAGATTGTGATGAAAAAAAGAGCATAAAAGGCGTGATTACCCTATGATAACATGAAAAAACTCATATTCCCCCCTCTAAAATGACTCTCATGACATGATGTTGGTAATAGAAATAGGTCGGAGGGGGGATGTTAGCTCACCATGATGCGACCCTTGTCCCACTGAAAAAGGAACCACTGCAAATAATGATGAGAAGCCATAATTTTTTCGCAAGGCAAACCAAATGACTCGGTGTACACTACCAAGGCTTGACTAGTGTGGGCATATTTTCAAGATGAATTTGAACATGCTGGCGAATTTAATGCTCGACCAGATGGGTAATGTTCTGATTTGGCTCTGATCTTCTGCCAATAACCGTCGGTGTTAAGCACCCGCCGCGAGTCTTCTCGGATGCTTTACGCATTCACAAAATGTAATTTTGTTCCTTGTGCAATAAAATTATGATTTTTTTTCCAAAGTAAAAAAAATAAAACTAATTGTCAAAGTCATAGATTTAAACAAGTTATAAATTTAACCTTGAAAAAAAAGAAAATAACACCACTTTTCAATTTAGGTATTAATTGTAAGGTTTTTATTTGGAATAATACCAATTATCAAAGTCGACGTTTCGAATCCCGATGGGGATCCATCATCAGGACTTTCTTGAATGATAGCCAAGCTCTTGAGGAAGAACGATATTTTCGCTCAATTTTTAGCATTAGGGACTATTAGGCAAAAGATGCGATCAGTTAAGGATGGCATAAACCCTGAACAACTTAAAGGACTGTACAAGATTGACTGTTCATGCGGGAAGAGTTATATCGGTGAAACTGGGCATTCACTTCAGAAAAGACTTAAGGAGCATGGAGCTGATATCAGGTATGAATGATCGCGCACCTCAGCCCTTGTAGAACACTCCTCGAAAACCAAACATCAAATACATCTGGAAGATGCAACGATCATTGCAAGAGAAGAACACTATCAAAGAAAAAAAATAAGAAAGGCCCTTGAGATTATAAAGCATCCAGATAATCTTAATAGGGATGGGGGAGTTGAAATTAGTGACACTTGGAGACCTCTTCTTCGGAAAATTTGTTCCTCCAAAAACACCCTCCACTGAGGTGTAGTTTTCAGGTTTATAACCCCAGGTATGTTCCTCCTCCTATGGATTCTAATTTAGTTTTAGTTTTAATAAACTAAAATTCTAATAATTAACCCTATTAATTAATTTTTATTTGGTTAAAATGCTAGGAAAAACTTTTTCCTAGCATAATAGGTTAATTAGTTAATTAAAATGTGCTTAAGTAATTAATACTCTTATTAAAATAAAAATATATCTTAGAAATTCTCTTCCTTTACTTAATTATATTCCTTAAAATTAAATATATAATAAAATTAGGTATATAATAAAATAAAAAAGATATATTTAATAAACTAAATATATCTTTAAATTAAATTAACTAA
Source organism: Pinus albicaulis (assembly GCA_034641835.2). NCBI lineage: Eukaryota > Viridiplantae > Streptophyta > Pinopsida > Pinales > Pinaceae > Pinus > Pinus albicaulis. The sequence continues at coordinate 1,004,846,507 of CM076580.1, read as the reverse complement.
TAGTTAATCACCATCAATAATTATTAGTATACTTTTAGGATAATAAAAATTTTCCAAGACAATAAAGATTAGTTAGTATTTTATAAATGACATAATTAATTAAAATTAAAAATTAAAATAGAACATAATATATTTTATATAGATTTTTAACCAAGTATAAGTCCCTATTAAAATCAGCTTTTCTTTTATAAACTAAAATAACCAATTTTTTTACTATTAAAAATAACCAATTTTGATACTATTCAATATAGAAAATAATAGACATAAGAATTATACTATACTTATTATTACAATAAAAATAAAAATGGTGAATTTAACTTAATAATCTATTAGTGATTAAAATAAAATTTAAAAATTAAAAGTGAACCTTAAATCTTCGATTATTAACCTTGATAAATTAAATTTATTGAATTAGAAATATAATTATTAAAAATATAAAATTATAAACTTTGGTCGGCTCTTTTCTAGAAATCTACCTCTATTAATGGTTTGAGTCTTTTCTCTCAATTTCTTCATTCAAGAAAGTCTTGATGATAGATCCCTGTTGGGATTCGAAACGTCGACACTTGCTCCTTAGAACTGTGGATAATCCGGGAAGCTCTTTAAAAAATGATCACCACATAAATTTAAAAACCAAAATTATCAAAGTAACAAATTCAAACATATTGTAACTTGAACCCAAAAACAAATATATTATTAGATACGCCACTTTTTTATTATTTTAATTTTTTATTTATAATACTAAGTATCAAACATAATTTTAATTTTAATACCAAAAAAATATATTATTTTTTAATTTTAATATTTTTAATATAAAATATAAAATATAAAATTTTTATTTTAAAATTACAATTCTCCTTAAATTCATTAATATATCCCTAATCTTAGCTTCTTATTCCAACTTCATTCACATTTTTCTTTCTCGTTGAATAACCATCTTTAAATTTCAATCTAGTATATCAACAAAAATATTATATTCTTAATCTCAACTCCTTATTCCAAGTTCAACCACATTCTTGTTTCTGGTTGAATAATCACCTTTAAATATCAATATATTATATCAACCATTTTTTTTTAAATTTTAAAACAACAACAGTTAAATTTTATATTTCTATCTGAAACATTTAGAGTCTATTTCTTAAATCATGTTATATAAGAGAATAAGCGGAGATTAAAAATTTATTCTTAAAAAGAATGGATAACTGACCTAATGAGAGTAATATCATTAAAAACTTATTCTTAAATAATTGACAACATGGCTAACATGGTTATTAGGGAGCACATAGTTCCTTTTCATTGATCAATTATTGTTTGATAAAGCTAAGAATGAAAATGATGTGACTTAAACAACACCCAATGCAAAAAGGACACCAAGTATAATTGTAAGATTCAATATCTTAAATCATTCTTAACACAAAATTGATCTTGGTAACGCGACAATGAGAGGACTTTATCTCTTGATAAGGATATTGTAGGATAAGTTATATTTCGTACTTAAATATATGTTAAATAAAAGAAATATTTTTTTTTCAAAAGAAATTGGTGATGCTAATGATTTTTATAATAAATCATTATATTAATATATCATTTTAAAAGTGATGTGTTGGTAACCAATTATAGCCTACCACTTGGCACATGGCACATGCATGCTTTTGAATATGTTGAAAGGGGTAGCTAACTTGTCCCTATTATCTTGGACAAGGAGATTTAAACATGAAAAAAAAGTTTTTTTATAACGAAGAACCCAATCAATTTTACATATATGTTATGTTAAAAGCCTAGCCTACCCCTTTGTGCATGCATTCTTTTGAATAGGTTTAAACGAGTTGTTAACTTCTCGTTATCTACCATAGAAAGGTTCAAACATGAAATCAAAGTTTTCTATAACAAAGGTCCTAATTAACTTCACACACACATCACTTAAAAGTGGTATGTTGGTGGTTATGTACAACCCTCGAGGAACGATATGTCAATCAATACAAAAAATAGTTTGAAATGGGCTCAAAAGGATCACTAGCTTGTCCTTATTATTAAAGGGAAAAATGGTTTGAACGTGAGAGCAAGGTTTTTACAACACATACCCTAACTCATTATGTTAGCACATCACTTGACAACCAACTATAACCCTTGAAGAATAATTTTTAACTTAACACATGCACAATACACTCACAAAAGATGGAAGCTTTTCCATATTGTCTAAGGTAGGGAGCTTCAAATGTGAGATAATATTTTTTACCACAAAGATCCTAACCAACTTTGCCAGCATACCACTTTCAAAGTAACATGTTGGTGACTATCTACAACCCTTGAGGAATATTATTTCGATCAAGATATGCATGGGCTATTAATCAATGGATGCACAATCTAGAATGGGCTCATAAACACCATAAGATTTCCCTATTACTAAGGAAAATAGGTTCAAATGTGAAATCATTGTTTTTCATGTCAAAGACCATGACTAACTTTGCCAACACATCACTTTAAAAGTGGTTTGATGGAAACTAGCTACAACCCATGGGGAATAATCTCTAATTCAATACACACGTGGTCTAGAATAGGAATAGAAGAGGCACAAGCTTACCCCTATATTATAGGGTAGAGAAGTTTGAACATGAGATGAATATATTTACAACAAAAGGCCAGTTCAACTACATCAACATGTTGCTTTAAAGTGGCATCTGGATAACTAGTTACAAACCTTAAGGAACAATTTGCACTCAATGCACACGTGGTATGCAATGGGATCATAAGAACCGTAAGATTCCCTTATTATCTAAGGTGGAGATGTTTGAATGTGAAATAATTTCTCTTACAATAAAGGCCCCCCATTAACTCCATAACACCTCATTAAAAGTAATGTCTTAATGGTCAATTACAACCATTGAGGAATGATCTATTACTCAATGCATGTATAATCTAGAACAAGCTCAAAAGAGCCACAAACATTCTCCTATTCTAATATGTTTGAATGTGAGTTTAGTGTTTTTGCAACAAAAACATCAAACAACTCCACTAACACAACATTTTAATAGCAAAATGTTGTTAACCCATTACGACCATTGATGAAAGGTATCACTTAATACATGCATGATCTAAAACAAGATTAGAAAATCTCTGACATTGCAAATATTATTTAGGTGAAATAGGTTTGAATGTGATATCAATGGCTTTATAAAAAATATCCAAACTAATTGTTCCAATAGATCACTTTAAAAGTGACATGTAGATTTGAAAGCTACAAATTTGTGGAATTGCATATCCCTCAAAACATGCATAACCTAGAGCAAGATCAAACTAGTCGAAATATTACCCCTAATATTTAGGTTGGGGAGGTTTATACATGATATCAATTTTTCTAAAACAATGACCTTAAACAATTTCATAAACACGTCACTTTAAAATTTACATGCTAATGAATGACTTAAACCCTTGAGGACTGATATATCACTTGATGTGCACATAGTTAGAAGAGTGAAAGCTTCTTGCTAGTATCTAAGAAAAATTGGTTTGAACATAAGATCAATTGTTTTACTATAAATTCCCCAACCAACTTTGTGAGCACACCACTCTAAAAGTGGCACATTAGTCATTGAATACAAGTCTTGAGGATTGACATATCGCTCAACATATGTGGTGAGCCCTAGTATTGCACCAAGAATGCTGTAAATCCCAGAGGTTGCCCTACTTTACTTTATCAATCCAGGGTTCGTACAAACTTGGAGGTGACAGTGCTATATACACAGCAGATGCATTCTACTCTTGTCATCCTCTTATGAGATTTACAAAAGGGTAATACTTCTAGGGTTTCTAGATGAAGTCTATCACACTTTTGAAATTAGGCCTAGGGCTACAAATGATTCAAAGCCATGGCACTATCAGCAAGTACAAAACTATACTACAGCAAACAAGTACATCTAACTATTCTGCAATGAAAGAAATCTACTTAGTAGACTATGATAAGAATTGAAAAGCAACTTGGGCATCTTGCATGAAGTAAATTTCTGAATTGAAATGGCATAAAGGAAACTAATCTAATCACACTTTGCTGGCATAAATGGCTAAACACACTCTACTTACCTTATGCTCTATCTATCATGCTTTTGATCATGCAACTACTCATGACCTACCTATGCTTGAAAATGTGTTGTTTTGTAGCTAGGAGAAGAAAGTGCTAAGGTGGCTCATGGAAGGCATGAAAACATGGGGACAAGGTTGGAGGTGTATGAGTGGGTTTTCCAGGTTTAGAGGATGGTGATGGTGGTTTTTGGGCTTAAGGAGGCACCCACAGGTGCTATTCAAGTGCTATTGCAGGTTTCATGTCGTGCTACTGGAAATTCCTGAATTGCTACAGGAAATAGTCCGAGGGAAATCTGAGGCCAAAAATAGGTGGAAAAAGGGTAGGGAAGGTGGAGTGAAGGTGGATTGGGATGAGGGAAAGGTTTTCCACCCCTTGGAAAAGCTCATAACCTCTTGGGAGGCATGTCTTGCACCCCTAGGGTTTTCTCACGCTGTAGGGATGAAAAATATGAAAACATGACTGATGGTGATTTTGAAGGACATAGGGCTGATGAAGGGTGAGATATGAAGCTGAAGATGCTGATGAAGTTCTACTTGGCTATGCTACTTGTACCTACAAGAAAACTACCTACTTATGCAGTAGAAATGGAAAAATTCATGATAAAGACAATGGAAAATATGACTTGAATTTGTAAAGAAAATCTACTCTAATCTACACATCATTCTAAACATATCCATGGAATCACAACAACTAATCTCATTCATTCCAAGAAATCATAAACTAAGAAGAATTTTTGGTCTGTGGGAAAGGTCGACCCTCCTCAAGTTCTATTGACAGAGATGAGAGGGGGAGGTTTGAATCATAGCTTTCTGAAGTTATAACCTATTCTACCAACATGTAAGCAAACTAAATCTACAACAAAAGACAAATGGAAGAAAACTAAAAACAATAAATGAAAATACAAACAAAATAGCTAAATATTCATAAGAAAAACTAGCTAAATGACATGAAAGTAAAGAATGATTACACAAGAGAGGCTGAGGCACATGGATTGGGCCCTAACCCACAATCCCAGCTCTCTGAAACTAGATCAATAAGGCAAAGTCTAAATACTCATTTCATTTCAAAAGATAGTCTTATTACATCAATATAAAAGTGTTGGAAATTAGTTACAAGAGCAAAGAGCCTAATGAATTTCTCCAAAGTTTGAATCCTAATGAACTCTTGCTCAGCTCTATTTAACCTAAAAGGGTAGCTACCAACAAATCCCTAGAAAATAGATGATGAGTCCACTTGACTGCAAGTGAAGTATGGCTTGAGTGCACTTGATCTTGAGTTTTCTTGGCTACCTTTGATTTTGAGCTATTGGAGGGAATCTTGACGATCCTTGATCCAGATTTATGCAGGAATGCAACAGAATACACATATAACCATAAATACAAATATCCAGTGGAAATAACACTTCATTTCATTAATATCAAAGAACTGAAATTTGCTTATAGACAAAATGGAAATAAACTAGCTAGGGCATTGGTAGCTTATCTCTAAGAAGAGATGTGGCGGCTATAGGCCTATGAGCTATGTTACAATGAGGCTCGAGGGCCTATTTATTATAGAGAAATAATGGAAAACCCAAAACATCTAAAAACCTAACCCTAGGAGATGAAGTGCCAAAACTATGGGCCCCATTTGGGTAAATTGGTGTTTCAACTTCCCAAGGTCGTAACTTTGGCATACTATCTCTGTTTGATGCACATGATACATCGTTAGAGAGATCTATTCGAGGAATACAAAAAATAACCACAAATATCAATTTTGGGACCAAATCAACTTTGACGGAGGTGCGATGCTCAAAAAATGTTGTTTAGGGCCTCAAAACGGCTCTGGAAGTTCACGACTCGAAAAACTGCTAAAAATAGCAAGTTGTAACGAAACTGAAAAAATGAAAGAGACAATGGTGTGGCCCCAAGTGGAATAGGTGGGTGGCCACAAATATCCACCTAGATCATTCCTCCCCCCTTCAGAAGCAATGGTCCCCATTTCATTGAGTTCCTCCATGAGATGAGGAAACTTTTGCTGAACTTGGTCCCTAGTGAACCACTTGCCTTGGTGCAGGAGTTGGCCAGCTTTGACAACCTGATATAGTTGGATCTTATGTTGGTGAGTGTTCTTTATTTGCATGTCCATGATACAATCTGTGGTGGCCTATTCCATGCAGTCTGGGTTTAACTCTGTTGGTGTGAGTTGTTCTGTAGTGTCAGAGGTGTCCAGGAGAGGTGGGAAGTAGGGATGAAGGCGGTCCACATTCAATACTGGGTGCAGACCAAGGAATGGTGGAATACTGGGCTCGAATGCATTTTTCCCTACAGCCTTGCTGATGGTATACGACTCATATCAGAGCGGGCAAAGCTTGCGGTGGGGTCCAGTGAGGCGCTCCTTCTGCAAATGTAGCCACACTTTGTCGCCCACTTGGAAGTTGTGTGGCACCCGATGTTGATCATGTCATTTCTTGTACTTAGCATTGGCTCTGTCCAGTATGTCATGAAACTGTTGGAAGATGTGTTGAATGCGCTCAATGAAGATGTTCGCTTTGTCAGCTTCAGACTAGACATGAGCCGAATTGGCCTGAGTAGCTGCAAATGGCATGGCTACGTTAATGGGACATAGCGGTTGGAATCCCAAGCCCACCTGAAAGGGGTTGTGGACAGTTGAGTTGTGGAGAGACTGGTTATAAATGTGTTGTACATAACAGAGGCTCTCATCCCATGTGCGTGGATGCTTTGAATTGTACATGCAAAAAATGTGTATAATCATCCTCTTGACGACCTCTGTCTGGCCATCAGTTTGGGGATGGAAAGCTGTGGACTTGGTGAGCTTGGTGTCCAACATTGACCAGAGGCTGGACCAAAATCTGCTGAGGAACTTGCTGTCCCAATCTGATATGATAAACTGTGGGATACCAAAGTGTACCCACACTTTTTCAAAGAAGAGTTTAGCAATGGCTTTTGCTGTGATATTCTTCTTGCAGGCCGCCATAATGACCATCTTTGAGAATCTATCGACGGCCATGAAAACTTAGTTGTTTCCATGCTTAGTAGAAGGAAGGACCGACATGTAATCCATGGAGATGGATTCCCAAGGTCGACTAGGGGTAGGTAGCAGAGTATAGAGGCCTTGCTTCTTGATGGTTGGTTTGACAATGGCGTAAGCAGTGTAGGATCTGATGTACTTCCCGACATCCTGTTGAAGGTTTGGCCAATAGAAACACTTCTGCAGTACTGCCACTATTTTCTTGACCTTGAAATGCCCAACAGATCGACTATAGTGTGCTTCCCATATCATCTTGGCACGCTCACTTGAAGGAGAAAAAAGGTGTCCCAGGTGACATAACAGTGCATCTTGGAGGTGAAAATTTGGAAATTGTGTACCCCCCAAGAGTGCCTTGTAAGTGTGGCTAAATTCTAGATCACTCTTGTAGAGAAGCAGCCAATCAGAAGTCTCATGCCCACAAGAGTTGAGAAGGGTGGTTAGCGCCATGATCGGTGGTCGATTGAGGCAGTCTGCAACATTATTGGTGGTGACCTTCTTGTACTAGTTGATGTTAAATTGAAACTGTTGCGGATACATGGACCACTTTTGATAGCGATCATTCTGCAAATTCCCTTGTGTCTGTATGAACTGCATGGGTCGGTGGTTTGTGTGGATGATTGTTTCCTTCCCCAAAATGTAATGCTTCCATTGTCGACAAGCCTGCACAATGGAATACATTTATTTGTCATAAGTGTAATACTTGCAAACTGTGTCAGACAATGTCTCACTGTGATATGCCATTGGATGCCCTTGTTGAGTAAGAACTGCCCCAATAGCATAGTCAGAGGCATCTGTCTTGATCTCAAATGGTTGTTGCAAGTCTGGTAATGTGAGCACTGGGCAGAACAAAGGCAATGTTTCAATGCTACGAATGCCTTTTGTTGAGATTCCGAACAAAACAATTTTGCTTTTGCTCCTCCCTTGGTGACTTGACTCAAGGGCCAAGTGATATGAGAGAATCCCAACACAAACCTGCGGTAGAAATTAGCAAGACCCAGAGAGCTACGAAGGTCTGTTAGAGTGGTTGAGGCTGGTCAATCCCGAATGACTTGGATCTTGGTTGGATCCATATGCACCTCTCTTTCATAAATGATTTATCCCAGATATTGAACCTGGGTCATGCCAAAAGTGAAATTCTCCAAATTGGCACATAACTTGTGTTTCCGCAGTGTTTGGAGGACTTTTTAGATGTCGTGGAGGTGTTCTTCCCAAGTCTAGCTGAAGATCAAAATGCCATCAAAGTACACCACTACAAATGAGTTGGTGAATGGCAGCAATATTTCGTCCAATAACCTCATGAAGGTTGCGGGAGCATTCATCAACCCAAAAGGCATGACCAACCATTCGAAAAGGCCCTCCTTGGCTTTGAAGGCAGTCTTCCACACATCGGATGGCTCGATTGGTACCTGGTGATACCTAGACTTCAAGTCGATCTTGCTAAAATATTTCACCTCTTTGAGTTGGTCCATAAGGTCATCAATTCGTGGGATTAGGTACCTATTCTGGACAGTGATCTTGTTCAATGCCTGATAGTCAATACAGAGTCTCCAAGTCCCATCCTTCTTCTTTACCAACATGTTCGAGCTCCCACAGGGCGATGAACTTGGCCATATGTGACCTTTTTACAGCAACTCTTGAATCCGCCTCTTGATTTCATCATTCTCCATACCAGAGTGCTGATAGATCAGTCCATTGGGTAGCAGCGCACCTGGAGTCAGATCAATGGGGTGCTTCACCTGATAGTGCAGAGGAACCCTTGTGGGTGAGGTGAAGATGTCCTCGTACTCCTCCACTACCTTTTCCATTTTATGTTGTCATGCATAGGGGCCCTATCTAGAGGTCATGGCCATAGTCTTCTTCTTGCCCTGGGGGCAAATCATCAGAAAAAAAAATTTCCTGGTTTGGGAAATGAGCTTACTGCATTGTTTTGCGGTGACCAAAGAGATAGCGACAGGCGGTGGTACCTCTGGTATCCTGTACATCTTATTTCCCAAAGAAACAATAACAGCGGGAGGTCGAGACTCATACACAACATGTCGCTTCCAAAAGTATGGTTGGCCTAATAATACATCAGAAACATCAATAGGAGCAATTTCATATAATACCTCATTCGTGAAGGGCTTGATGCTATAAGGAAGGCGGCATTGCTGGCTGATGCAGAGATCCTGTTCTTGGTGAAGCCACCCCATGATGTATGGATGTGGGTGTGATGTGGTCGACAAGCCCAACCACTTCATGGTGTTTGCTGAAATGAGGTTCTTTTGGTTCCCATTTTCAACAATGAACTATAGCGGGGAACCCTTTACCCACATATGGGAGTGGAAGAGACACTCCTCCTCCTTTGGATCTTCTGATTCCTCCTTCTAGATATTTGCAGTGGAAACAATGGCGTTGGGCTCCGCATCAATAATTTGTTTCCCTTTGTCATTACCATTTTCAGGTTCTAATTCAGAATCAGAGCATGCATCTGATTCAGAAGCCCTCATCTCGGCCACCAACGACTGCTTGGCCTGACACTCACTTGTGTTGTGAGTGGGGCTCTCATAGAACTCACACCACTTTCCTGTGTCCTTCTTTGGCTTCGCGGCATTGTTCTTTGCTTGTGGCTTTGGCAGGTTGTCTTGGGCCACCATGCCTTGGCTTTATCCTTTGTTCTGTAGTTTGGGGGCACCTTTCCCTTGCTTTTGATTCGCAGATCCAAAGTCTCGCTTCTTCTGTTTGAATTTCTACTTAATCTTGGCAGCATATCGATATGTTGTACCAAGTGAGGAGATGTCGAGGAACTCCATTTCCTCTTGAATATATATGTGCAGACAAATGCAATACTTTAGCACCGAATTTTTCTCTGAATCTTTGATACCCAACTTTGTGCACAGGGTATGGAATAGATTCGTTAGCTCATGCACATCTTGATCCCTTTGTTGTTGCAGCATGGTCCATTGTATGTACTTGTCCTCATAGCTACCCACGGGATATTATTATTCCTTGATGGTGTCTCATAAATAATTCCAAGTGGGTACGACTGAGAACAGAGAGGGTTTTGTTTCTTCCTTTTTCTCACAGTAGGTTTCCCACTAGTCCTTTACATGGGGGTAGCTTTGTGGTGCAAAAATAATCTTCTCCTGGTTGGAAAAATCATGAACCGAGAAATATCCTTCTATTATTTTCAACCATATATCTATGACATCTACCTGTATTTGACCCTAAAATATGGGAATGCCAAAGTTTGCTTGTACCTTAAAGGGAGTCATGCCTCCAGAGTGGTTGTTGGATACAGATGCGCCACTGGTGGGCAGTCGTTGAAGGATCTGGGAAAAGTTATCCATCATCGTGTTCCTTTTTTTTTCGAGGGCCTCCTAGAGCAATATTTTGATAGGATCCCCTACTTCCTCATCTGTTTTTTCATCCCCCATAGGTGGTTGTATGGGTTTGCGAGGCTGATCTTGCAAAGGTTCAACCAGATCTAGCCCTAACTCCTTATACCCCGACCTCGTTAGGGACATGCAAAAAAGGATCGAGAAAAATCAGACCGCTTTGATACCACTAATCCAAATTTATGTAGGAACAAAACAGAATACAAATATAACCATAAATACAAATATGCAGCGGAAATAACACTTCATTTCATTAATATCAAAGAACTGAAATTTTCTTATAGACATAATGGAAATAAACTAGCTAGGGCACTGGTAGCTTATCTCAGAGAAGAGATGTGGCAACTACAGGCCTCTAAACTGTGTTACAATGAGGCTCAAGGGTCTATTTATTATAGAGAAATAATGGAAAATCCTAAACATCCAAAAACCTAACCCTAGGAGATGAAGTGCCAAAAATATGGGCCCTGTTTTGGTAAATTGGTGTTTCAACTTCCTGGGGTCGTAACTTTCGCATACTATCTCCGTTTGACGCACATGATACATCGATAGAAATATATATATGAGGGATACAACTGCTGACCATGAAAATTTATTCTAGAATAAAATCATTTTCTCCAGAGGTGTGATGCCCAAAAAATGTCGTTTAGGGTCTCAAAATGACTCTGAAAGTTCAAGACCCAAAAAATTGCTAAAAATAGTAAGTTGTGCTGAAACTGAAAAAATGAAAGAGACAATGGTGGGGCCCCAAATGGAATAGGCGGGTGGCCACCAATATCCACCTGGATCATTCTTCCCCCCTTAGGAAGCAATGGTCCCCATTGCGTTGAGTTCCTCCATGAGATGAGGAAACTTCTGCTGAACTTGGTCCTTGGTGAACCACTTGCCTTGGTGTAGGAGTTGGCCAGCTTTGACAACTTGATACAGTTGGATCTTCTGTTGGTAAGTGTTCTTGATTTGCATGTCCATGATACAATCTATGGTGGCCTGTTCCATGCAGTTTGGGTTTAACTCTGTTGGTGTGAGTTGTTTTGTAATGTCAGAGGTGTCCAGGAGAGGTGGGAGGTAGGGACGAAGGCAGTCCACATTGAATACTGGGTGCAGACCAAGGAATGATGGAATACTGATCCTGAATGCATTGTTCCCTACAACCTTGGAGATGGTGTACGACCCATATCGGAGTGGGCAAATCTTGTGGTGAGGTTCAGTGAGGCGCTCCTTCTGCAAATGTAGCCACACTTTGTTGCCCACCTGGAAGTTATGTGGCACTCGATGTTGATCATGTCGTTGCTTGTACTTAGCATTGGACCTATCTAGTATGTCATGAACCTATTGGCAGATGTGCTAAATGCGCTCGATCAATATGTTCGCTTTGTAAGCTTCAGACTGGACATGAGCCGAATTGGCCTGAGTAGCCACAAATGGCATGGCTATGGCAATGGGACATAGCGGATGGAATCCAAAGCCTACATGAAAGGGGCGATGGCCTGTTGAGCTATGGAGAGCTTGTTTATAACTGTGTTGTACAGGGGAGGCTCTCATCCCATGTGTGCGGATGCTTTAAATTGTACATGCGAAGAATGTGTACAATCATCCTATTGACGACCTCTGTTTGGACATCAGTTTGGGGATGGAAAGCTGTGGACTGGGTGAGCTTGGTATCCAACATTGACTAGAGGTTGGACCAAAATGTGCTAAGGAACCTAATGTAGCGATCAGATATGATAGACTGTGGGATCCCAAAGTGCACCCACACTTGTTTAAAGAAGAGTTTAGCAGTGGCTTCGGCTGTGATATTCTTCTTGCAGACCGCCATAATGGCCATCTTCGAGAATCTGTTGATGACCACGAAAACACAATCATTTCCATGCTTAATAGAAGGAAGGCTCGACATGTAATCCATGGAGATGGGTTACCAAGGTCGACTAGGGGTAGGTAGCAGAGTATAGAGAGCTTGATTCTTGATGGTCGGTTTGGAAATAGCGCAAGCAGTGTAGGATCTGATGTACTTCCCAACATCCTATCGAAGGTTCGGCCAATAGAAATACTTCTGCAGTACTGCCACTATTTTCTCAACCTCGAAATGCCCAGCGAATCGACTATAGTGTGCTTCCCATAATATCTTGGCACGCTCACTTGAAGGAACACAAAGGTGTCCCAGGTGACATAACAGTGCATCTTGGAGGTGAAAATTTCAAACTTGCTTACCCACCAAGCGTGCCTTGTATGTGTGGCCAAATTTTGGATCACTCTTGTAGGGAAGTGGCCAATCAGAAGTCTCGTGCCCACAAGAGTTGAGAACGGTGGTTATCGCCACGATTGGTGGTCAGCTGAGGAAATCTGCAACATTATTGTTGCTACCCTTCTTGCACTTGATGTTCAAATGAAACTGTTATAAATACATGGACCACTTCTGATGGTGATCATTCTGCAACTTCCCTTGTGTCTGTATGAACTGCAGGGGTCTGTGGTCTATGTGGATGATTTTTTCCTTCCCCAAAATGTAATTCTTCCATTGTCGACAAGCCTGCACAATGGAATACATTTCTTTGTCATAAGTGGGATACTTGTGAACTGTGTCGGGCAATGTCTCACTGTGATATGCCACTAGATGGCCCTGTTGAGTAAGAAATGCCCCAATAGCATAGTCAGAGGAATTTTTCTTGATCTCAAATGGTTGTTGCAAGTCTAGTAATGTGAGCACTGGGGCAGAAGAGAGGCGATGTTTCAATTCTACGAATGCCTTCTGTTGAGATTCCGACAAAAAGTATTTTTCTTTTTCTCCTCCCTTGGTGACTTGACTCAAGGGCCAAGTGATATGAGAGAATCCCAACACAAACCTGCGGTAGAAATTAGCAAGATCCAAAAAGCTGCGAAACTCTGTTAGAGTGGTTGGGGTTGGCCAATCCCGAATGACTTGGATCTTGGTTGGATCCACATGCACCCCCTTTCATCAATAATGTATCATAGATATTGAACCTGGGTCATGCCAAAAGTGCACTTCTCCAAATTGGCACACAACTTGTGTTGCCACAGTGTTTGGAGGACTTGTCGGATGTGGTGGAGGTGTTCTTCCCAACTCTAGCTGAAGATCAGAATGTCATCCAAGTACACCACTACAAATGAGTTGGTGAATGGCCACAAGATGTCATCCATCAACCTCATGAAGGTTTCAAGAGCATTCGTCAACCCAAAAGGCATGACCAGCCATTCGAAAAGGCCCTCCTTGGCTTTGAAGGCAGTCTTCCAAACATCAAAGGGTTTGATTGGTACCTAGTGATACCCAGACTTCAAGTCGATCTTGCTGAAATATTTCACCCCTTTGAGTTGGTCAAGAAGGTTATCAATCCATGGGATTGGGTACCTATTCTAGATAGTGATCTTGTTCATTGCCCGATAGTTAATACAAAGTCTCCAAGTCCCATCCCTGTTTTGTACCAACACAATCGAGCTTTCGCAGGGTGATGAACTTCGCTGTATGTGACCTTTCTGCAGTAACTCCTAAATCTGCCTCTTGATTTCATCGTTCTATAGAATAGAGCACCGATAGATCGATCCATTGGGTAGCGACACACCTAGGGTTAGATCAATGGGGTGCTTGACCTGACAGTGTAGAGGAACCCCTGTGGGTGAGGTGTAGATGTCCCCGTACTCCTCCACAACCTTGTCCATTTGTTTTTGTTGTGCAGAGGAGCCCTGTTTAGAGGTCGTGGCCATAGTCTTCTTCTTTCCTTGGGGGTGAATCATTAGAAAAACAAATTTCTTGTTTTGGGAAATGAGCATACTGCATTGTTTTGCAGTAACCAAAGAGATAGTGGCAGGTTGTGGTACCTCTGGTATCTTGTACATCTTATTTCCCAAAGTAACAATAACAACGCGAGGCCGAGACTCATACGCAGCATGTCGCTTCCACAAGTATGGTTTGCCTAATAATACATCATAAACATAAATAGGAGAAATGTCACATAATACCTCATCCGTGAAGGGTTTGATGCTATAGGGAAGGCGACACTGCTGGCTAATGCGAAGATCCCATCCTTGGTGAAGCCACCCGATGGTGTATGGATGTGGGTGTATTGTGGTCGGCAAGCCCATCTGCTTCATGGTGTCTGCTGAAATGAGGTTCTTTTGGCTCCCATTGTCGAAAATGAACTGTAACAGGGAACCCTTTACCCACATCTAGGAGTGGAAGAGACGCTCCTCCTCCTCTGGATCTTCCGGTTCCTCCTTCTGGATATTCATAGTGGAAACGGTGGCATTGGGCTTCACATCAATAATTTGTTTCCCTTTGTCATTACCCTTGTCAGGTTTTTATTCAGAGTCAAAGCATGCATCTGATTCAGAAGCCCTCATCTCAGCCACCAGTGACTTCTTGGCCTGACACTCACTTGTGTTGTGAGTGGGGCTCTTATGGAACTCACACCACTTTCTCGTGTCCTTCTTTGGCTTCACGGCGTTGTTCTTTGCTTGTGGCTTTGGCAGGTTTTCTTGGGCTTCCATGCCTTTTCTTTGTCCTTTGTTCTATAGTTTGGGGGCACCTTTCCCTTTCTTTTGATTCACAGATCCAAAGTCTTGCTTCTTCTGTTTGAATTTCTGCTCAATCTTAGCAGCATACCGGTATGCCGTACAAAGCGAGGAGATGTCGAGGAACTCCATTTCCTCTTGAATTTATCTGTGCAGAAAACTGCTATATTTTTGCACCAAATTTTTCCCTGAATCTTTGGTACCCAACTTTGTGCGCACGGTATGGAACATATTCGTCAGCTTATGCACATCTTGATCCCTTTGTTGCCGCATCATGGTCCATTGTATGTACTTTTCCTCATAACTACCCATGGGATATTATTGTTCCTTGATGGAGTCTCAGAAAGAATTCCAAGTGGGTATGTATGATAATAGAGAGGGTTATGTCTTGCCCTTTTTCTCAAATTAGGTTTCCCACCAGTCATTTACATGGGGGGTAGCTTTGAGGAGTGCAAAAATAATCTTCTCCCGGTTGGAAAAATAATGAACCGAGAAATATCCTTCTAATAGATTCAACCATATATCTACAACATCTACCTCTATTTCACCCTCAAATATGGGAATGTAAAAGTTTACTTGTACCTTAAAGGGAGTTGCACCTCTAGAGTGGCTGTTGGATGCAGATGCGCTGCCGGTGGGCAGTTGTTGAAGGATCTGGGAAAAGTTATCCATCATCACATTCCTTTGTTTTTCGAGGGCCTCCTCGAGAAATATTTTGATAGGATCTCCTACTCCCTCATCTTTATTTTCGTCCCCCATGGGCGGTCGTCGGGGTTTGCGAGGCTAATCTTGCAAAGGTTCAACCAGATCAATCCCTAAATCCTTATACCCCGACCTCGTTGGGGACATGCAAAGAAGGATCGAGAAAAAGCAGAATTCTCTGATACCATTGATCCAGATTTATGCAGGAACACAAAAAAATACACATATAACCATAAATAAAAATATGCATCAGAAATAACACTTTATTTCATTAATATCAGAGAACTGAAATTTCCTTATAGACATAATGGAAATAAACTATCTAGGGCGCTGGTAGCTTATCTTTAAGAAGAGATGTGGTGGCTACAGGCCTCTAAAATGTGTTACAATGAGGCTCAAGGGCCTATTTATTATAGAGAAACAATGGAAAACCCTAAACAACCAAGAACCTAAACCTAGGAGATGAAGCGCCCAAACTATGGGCCTCGTTTGGCTAAATTGGTGTTTCAACTTCCTAGGGTCGTAACTTTGGCATACTATCTCTGTTTGACGCACATGATACATTTTTAGGAAGAAATATTCAAGGACTACAAATTTCAACCATGAATATTGATTCCAGAATGGAATGATATTTTCTGGAGGTGCGATCCCAAAAAAAACATCGTTTAGGGCTTCAAAACAGCTCTAGAAGTTCAGGACCCGAAAAACTGCTAAAAATAGTAAGTTCTGCTAAAAATGAAAAAATGAAAGAGACAATGGTGGGGCCCCAAGTGGAATAGGCGGGTGGCCACCAATATCAACCTATATCATTCCTCCCCCCTTAGGAAGCAATGGTCCCCATTGTATTGAGTTCCTCCATGAGATGAGGAAACTTCTGTCGAACTTGGTCCCTGGTGAACCACTTGCCTTGGTGCAGGAGTTGGCCAACTTTGACAACTTGATACAGTTGGATCTTCTGTTGGTGAGTGTTCTTGATTTGCATGTCCATGATACAATCTGTGGTGGCCAGTTCCATACAGTCTGGGTTTAACTCTGTTGGTGTGAGTTGTTCTGTAGTGTCAGAGGTGTCTAGGAGTGGTGGGAAGTAGGGACAAAGGTGGTCCACATTTAATATTGGGTGAAGACCAAGGAATGGTGGAATACTGAGCTCAAATTCATTATTCCTTACAAACTTTGTGATGGTGTACAACCCGTATCAGAGTGGGTGAAGCTTGCAGTGGTGTCCAGTGAGGCGCTCCTTCTGCAAATGTAGCCACACTTTTTCGCCCACCTGGAAGTTGTGTGGCACTCGATGTTGATCATGTTGTTGCTTTTACTTAGCATTGGCTTTGTCCAATATGTCATGAACCTGTTGGTGGATGTGCCGAATGCACTCGATGAAGATGTTCACTTTGTCAACTTCAGACTATACATGAGCCGAATTGGCCTAAGTAGCTGCAAATGGCATGGCTACGTCAATGGGACATAACGGCCAGAATCCCAAGCCCACTTGAAAGGGGCTATGGCCGGTTGAGCTGCGGAGAGCCCGGTTATAACTGTGTTGTAAATAGGGATGGCTCTCATCCCATGTACATGGATGATTTGAATTGTACATGTGCAGAATGTGTACAATCATCCTATTGACAACCTCTGTTTGGCCATCAGTTTGGGGATGGAAAGCTGTGGACTTGGTGAGCTTGGTGTCCAGCATTGACCAGAGGCTGGACCAAAATGTGCTGAGGAACCTGCTGTTCCAATATAATATGATAGATTTTGGGATCCAATAGTGCACCCACACTTGTTCAAAGAAGAGTTTAGCAGTGAATTCTACTGTGATATTCTTCTTGCAGGCTGCCATAATGGCCATCTTCGAGAATCTGTCGACGACCACGAAAACACAGTTGTTTCCATTCTTAGTAGAAGGACGGCCTGACATGTAATCCATGGAGATGGATTCCCAAGATCAACTAGGGGTAGGTAGCGGAGTATAGAGGCCTTGCTTCTTGATGGTTGATTTGGAAATGCACAAACAATGCAGGATTTGATGTACTTCCCGACATCCTGTCGAAGGTTCGACCAATAGAAATACTTCTGTAGTACTGCCACTATTTTCTCGACCCCGAAATGCTTAGCGACTTGAATGTAGTGTGCTTCCCATATCATCTTGGCATGCTCGCTTTAAGGAACACAAAGGTGTCCCAGGTGACATAACAGTGCATCTTGGAGGTGAAAAGTTGGAACTTGCGTACACCCCAAGAGTGCCTTGTATGTGTGGCCGAATTTTGGATCACTCTTGTAGAGAAGCGTCCAATATGAAGTCTCATGCCCACAAGAGTTGAGAATGGTGGTTAGCACCACGATCAGTGGTCGGCTGAGGTAGTATGCAACATTATTGCTGCTACCCTTCTTGTACTTGATGTTCAAATGAAACTGTTGCAGATACGTGGACCACTTCTGATGGCGATCATTCTACAACTTCCCTTGTGTTTGTATGAACTGTAGGGGTCAGTGGTCTGTGTGGATGATTGTTTCCTTCCCCAAAATGTAATGCTTCCATTGTCGACAAGCCTACACAACGGAATACATTTATTTGTCATAAGTGGGATACTTGCGAACTGTGTCAGACAATGTCTCACTGTGATATGCCACTGGATGCCCTTGTTGAGTAAGAACTGCCCCAATAGCATAGTCAGAGGCATCTATCTCGATCTCAAATGGTTGTTGCAAGTATGGTAATGTGAGCATTGGGGCAAAACAAAGGAGATGTTTCAATTCTACAAACGCCTTCTGTTGATATTCCGACCAAAATAATTTTTGTTTCGCTCCTCCCTTGGTGACTTGACTCAAGGGCCAAGTTATATGAGAGAATCCCAACATGAACCTCCAGTAGAAATTAGAAAGACCCAGAAAGCTGCGAAGCTCTATTAGAGTGGTTAGGGCTCGCTAATACCGAATGACTTGAATATTGGTTGGATCCACATGCACCTCCCTTTCATCAATAATGTATCTCAGATATTGAACCTGGGTCATGCCAAAAATGCACTTCTCCAAATTGGCACACAACTTGTGTTTCCGTAGTGTTTGGAGGACTTTTCAGATGTGGTGGAGGTGTTCTTCCCAATTTTCACTGAAGATAATAATGTCATCCAAGTAAACCACTAAAAATGAGTTGGTGAATGGTCACAAGATGTCATCCATAAACCTCATGAAGGTTGTGGGAGAGTCCGTCAACCCAAAAGGCATGACCAGCCATTTGACAAGGCCCTCCTTGGCTTTGAAGGCAGTCTTCCACACATTGGAGGGTTCGATTGGTACCTGGTGATACCCATACTTCAAATCGATCTTGTTGAAATATCTTTCCCCTTTTGAGTTGGTCCAGAAGGTCATCAATCCGTGGGATCAGGTACCTATTTCGGACAGTGATATTTTTCAACACCTGATAGTCAATATAGAGTCTCCAAGTCCCATAATTCTTCTGTACCAACATGATCAGGCTGCCACAGGGCGATGCACATGGCCAGATGTGACCTTTCTGCAGCAACCCCTGAATCTTCCTCTTGATTTCATCATTCTCCAGAATAGAGCACCGATAGATCGGTCCATTTGGTAGTGGCACACCTGGGGTTAGATCAATGGGGTGCTTGACCTGACAGTGCAGAGGAACCCCTGTGGGTGAGGGGAAGATGTCCCCGTACTCCTCCACAAACTTGTCCATTTATTGTTATCATGCAGAGGAGCCCTGTCTAGAGGTCGTGGCCACAATCTTCTTCTTTCCTTGGGGGAGGCTCATCAGAAAAATAAATTTCCTGGTTTGGAAAATTAGCTTACTGCATTGTTTTTCAGTAACCAAAGAGAGAGTGGCAGGTGGTGGTACCTCTGGTATCCTGTACATCGTATTTTCCAAAGTAACAATAACAGCGCGAGGTCGAGACTCATACACAGCATGTCGCTTCCACAAGTATGGTTGGCCTAATAATACATCAGAAACATCAATATGAGTAATGTCACATAATACCTCATCCGTGAAGGGCTTGATGCTATAGGGAAGGCGACACTGCTAGTTGATGTGGAGATCCCGTCCTTGGTGAAGCCACCCGATGGTGTATGGATGTGGGTGTGATGTGGTCGGCAAGCCCAACCGCTTCATGACATCTGCTGTAATGAGGTTCTTTTGGCTACTATTGTAGCTCCTAGAGACAGCCTAGAGTTGTGATAGACTAGTGCCTAGGACATCTTAGCATAGCAAGGAGCATATAATATAATGTGTGAAGTTGTTAGCTTCAGCTCACATGCTATCTCCTGTAAACAGGTAAATGAAATAGAATGGGACCAAACTCTCATAAACTAACACAGGAAAAGAGATACTGCAGAAGCAAGATGCAGAACTCTGATACAAAAGCAACAGACAATTTAGAGACAGTTTACTGCAAAGCGGGCCGATTCAGAAATACTTCATAGACATAAATTATCAGAAGGTGTATGTAGTGAAATAAATATTGAGATGATACTAGTTAACATTGAGCTGATACCCAGATATACAATACCACCATGCATGGGCTTACCAATCTAAGAATCCATACATGATAATAGCATTTTAAAAGCACCCTCCCAAAGAAACTAATATAGCAGAAACACGGTTTAGATGAGTAATGGAACAGAATATCATGCATGAGCCATATTTAAAGTGCTTGACTGAGCTGAGCATGGGCATCAACTAGGATGAATCCATACCAGAAATCAGTGAGCCACTCGCGTTCCAAAACATGATACAAGAAATATGGGTGAAATGAAATGTTCTATTAATATAACACAATAAAGAGAATTACAGACTGTGAAATACCAAAGACCAGAATCCTCTTTGACAGATGGAACTCCTCCTCACTAAGACCCTATGGGCTCTGAGCCTTCATACAAGAATTTTACAAAATGTATGCAAAAAGCCTTTCACTGCATCATTTTCTGATAAAAATCTGGAACCTTTACAATGTGTTTTTCATGGTTTTTATAGAAGAAACAAAAACCTAGTAAAATAGGTAGGTGATGAACATTTAATTTACATAATTAAGGAAAAAGGGCGAAAACATTCGCACCCATACTGCTGAATGATTATGCTGTGCTGTTTGTACTATGTGGCCTGCTAGCTGAAATAAATGCACTGGGTAGAAATCTCTTCAGGGACACGACAAAGCAGTAAAATCACACAAATATCCATCCTTTCCTGGAAAGAAGACTCTGTTGAAATAAAGCCTTGAGGACATTGTTTTCTGTGTGTAGATATTTCGAATGATGTGCAGGATCTTTCAATGTGGTACTTTGCTTCAAGAGGCTAGAATAAGGCCCTCAAAATCTTCAGCTACCTGTATTTAATTCTCTACCGATCACCGATATTCTTTCTCTGACCCCATTGATATCTTCATCTGTAAAATCAGCGCCTTGAATATGCCTACAGGGTTTGACAAATTTGAACCCTCCCTCTTAAATTGGAGTCTTATCGATTTGGCTGCCGAGGACTTTCTTCATAATTCTGATCTGAAAAATGGTCCTTTGACGTGTGCTTGGCTCTTGTAGTGGATGCTGCAAATTATGATAATTCTCCGTCGCTGTACACCTACAAAACACACAAAGCTGTGAAGAAAACAAATGCATGGGGGACGAAAATGCCATGGAAGTGACTATGTAACAGAGCGACATGATGAAGCGGCGGAAACATGCAGGGTGGTGACGAAGAAAATGCAGTGGAAATAATGGCGGAAGGGCTAGCTGGAGTTTATAATGCAGGATATTAAAATAAACATATGAATGTAATGTATAAATTGCGGAGGAAGAAATGCAATAACACGTGGAATGATGACGTGGAGAAACACAAGGTCAACAGCGGGGATGATGAAATCTTGGCTGCCCGATCTCAGGAGGAGATCGACGGTTGAAAGATTGACGGAGGCGATAGACTGTGGGCCAGGGGTGTGATGGGCTTGGATTAAATCTCGTACAACTTTGGAGCGCGATGACCGTCGGATGAAGGCTCTTAGATCAGACGGTTGTGATGAATATCGCTGCGCGTCTTTGCCCGAATGATAATGCGCGATGGAGAGCGGTTTTGAGGCCGTACATGGGGACACGTGGTGGGCACTGTATGGAATCGCTGGCCCCAGGAGAAATACCGCCTATCGCCGAAAGGCGGTGCGATACATACCACCCGGTTTTGAATAGTGTTTTGAGTGTGGGGACCACCAGGACAGGCGCATCGCAAACCGTAGATTTATGATTTGATCGGACGGTGAAAAGGTGGGCTACGGGCGTGGAAGAGGTGAGCAAACGCCGTTCGATCTGCATAGATCAACGACTCAAGATGCGCCCGATATGTATTGGATAAGCGCCCGTCGGACTAGCGCCTGGTCTAGCGTCTAGGTTACATGGAGAAAAAGAGCAGAGGGGCTAGGGCTGAAGGAGCTATGCCTCAAATATTTTCAAATATGAATTTCCAGCCTTTGATAATGTATTTTGAAGGTGGGAAACGGTAACGATAGGCTTGAGAATGGTTTTCCACGACTGCAAGGGGGAAATTTGAGAGCTCTGAGCCAGATTGCCTATGAAATTTTATAGGAAATGAATTATGATCAACATCGGCTCCACCTAGGGATGGCACGTTCATCCTTGGAAGTGGTGAGAACTCGCAGACCCTCTGATCATCAATTTTACAAATAGGAACAATAAACCTATTCTACTTCTACCCCTATTACTCCATGAGATAGAAATTGAAAAATAGTCTAGCAGGTTTCTTCACTACATTCTAAGATAGAAATTGAAAAACAATCAAGCCAGGATTAGACTGTCTGGCTCGCTAGACTTTGCAGAATTTAAAACAACTAACTACATACTCACAGACTGAGATTTATTGAGCTTTTCCTACCTACTCTACTCTAACCTGGAAGTCTCTGATGCTTTAGGTGATATAATAATGCCAGTGAAGCCAGTCAAGTAGTGACAAAAAAGGATAAGAGTACAGACTGCCTATTAGAGATAACCACAGGGTGTTCTTCATGTGGTTCTTCAAAAATGTGGTCACCATCAGTGGTGACCACTCTTGATGAATCTAGCCCTGGTGAAGGATCAATGCTGGAGAATTTGAGCTAATCAGGGCCTCCATATATTCTGCCACAGGATCAATGAACATATGATGTACGCTTCCTTCCTTCAGGCCTTCCATGGGTGGTAGGCTGTCTTTATCCTGTGCAGCTTTGAAAAATTTCCTTTCTTTTTGCAACATGCTGCTCAAAAAGACCTTTGATCCTTCCTCAAATGTTTGTAGAAAATGAGCATAAGGGTCATGAAATGATACCCGGCTATGAATATCTCGCAGGTAGGCTTCAACCAGGATTTCTTCTTCTTCCACTGGATCAAGAACAAGACTCTCTTGAGAAAGAGAATCTCTCTCATTTTCTTCATTTTCTAGATTGGAGGACTCATCATATATGACAGTGATGTCCTCTTGGAGCTCTGATATATTCTACTCTGATGAGCTGAGCTCTGTGAATAGATCTATGCTTTCCTGAGCAGGTGTATGTTTCATTTCTTCTTCCTTTTCAAGAGAAGGTCCCTTAATTTCAATCTGCTCAGGAATCTCTTCTTTTCTTACCTCCTCATCTTCTGAAAGGAAAGATTGTTGGCCTTTGATCTCATGACACTCATCACTGATGCTTTCATAACTTTCCCCATCAGTGTCATAGATAGGCTGAATGGGTTTACTGCTTCTCAGGAGTTGCTGGCCCTGGCTTTCCTCCCATGGGTCTACTAATGATGGCTCTGTGAACTCAGCTTCTTTTTGGAAACAGTCATCATCAAATAGATCATAACTAGGAAAGTCATAGTCGTAAGCAAGGTCACCAATCAAACCTGTCGGCTTCTCAGCAGGTCTTTCTTCGTCTTGATCCTCAGAGGAGTTTTCTAGATCCGAATCATCAAACTCAATAGACGAGTGATCAAGGGAACCTACACAATCAAACTCATAAGATGAATGAGCAAGAGTGTGTGTTCCATAGGCGATTTCTAGGTGGGCTACTGATTTAATATCTGGTCGATCTCTTCTTCTATCAAAGGAGAAGATTGCTTTGTGTTCCTTTGTGCAGAAGAGCAGCAACTCTCTGTTTCTTGTACTTGCTGATTTGGAGGCAGGATGTCTTCTTGAACCTCTTCAAGAATATCCTCAGTTTTGCTTACAGGAAAATCTTGAGGATCTTTTGATGTTTCTTGATCTCTCTCTAATTCAGACCAGTCCTCATGAACTTGATGATACTCGGTTAGACTACAAGGCTCATGAGTGGTTTCTTCCTCCACATCAAATTCTGCATCTTCTATATGGTCTCTTGTTTCCTCCAAGAAACATTCCCTATTTTCTTTTGCTATTAGGTCGTGATACTCTATGATCAGCATAATACAAGATATAGGTAAGCAATCAGGCAGTTCCTGATCACTTTCCTCCTCATCTTCCCTGGGCTTCAAAGCATCATATGTGTCTTGTTCATTATCCACGTCTTGAGTTTGTTCTTGTGATTTCGAGAGTTTTATCTCAGCTTCATATATTTCAATCATCAATCTTAGAAATATTTTCTTAAGCACAGGGTGGAAACTTGAGCTGAGAAGAACCATCCGTGGAAGGTCCTTGACTTTTAATCTTTCCAAGCCATCTCGACACTCAGCCATGAAATCTGGATGCATTTTTGAAAACTGTTTAGGGTCTTCCATTGATGAAGTGGCTTGGTATTCAACATGGCTGATGCTGTACTGTGACATGGTCTCCCAGTGGAGTCTCGTGAAACCAAGATAATCAACGGCCTACTGATCATCAGTGGAGTCTCTTAATCATTTAGGAACTGTGGAGTCGCCAAGGTGAGGGATCTACAACTCTCAACTCTCCATACTCACCTACTTGAAGAGTGAATTAGATTTTGTTGAGGCCTAGGGATTTAAACTTTCTCAACTTTGTATCCCCAACAACGACGCTAGAAAGATCTTGTAGCTCCTAGAGACAACCTAGAGTTGTGATAGACCAGTGCCTAGGACATCTTAGCATAGCAAGGAGCATATAATATAATGTGTGAAGTTGTCAACTTCAGCTCACATGCTATCTCCTGTAAACAGGTAAATGAAATAGAATGGGACAAAACTCTCAGAAACTGACACAGGAAAAGAGATACTGTAGAAGCAAGATGCGGAACTTTGATACAAAAGCAACATACAATTTAGAGACAGTTTACTGCAAAGCGGGCCGATTCAGAAATACTTCACAGACATAAATTATCAGAAGGTGTATGTAGTGAAAGAAATATTGAGATGATACTAGTTAACATTGAGTTGATACCCAGATATACAATACCACCATGCATGGGCTTACCAATCTAAGAATCCATACATGATAATAGCATTTTAAAAGCACCCTCCCAAATCAACTAATATAGCAGAAACACGGTTTAGATGAGTAATGGAACAGAATATCATGCATGAGCCATATTTAAAGCACTTGACTGAGCCGAGCATGGGCATCAACTAGGATGAATCCATACCAAAAATTAGTGAGCCACTCGCATTCCAAAACATGATACAAGAAAGATGGATGAAATGAAATGTTCTATTAATATAACACAATAAAGAGAATTACAGACTGTGAAATACCAAAGACCAGAATCCTCTTTGACAGATGGAACTCCTCCTCACTGAGACCCTATGGGCTCTGAGCCTTCATACAATAATTTTACAAAATGTATGCAAAAGCCTTTCACTGCATCATTTTCTGATAAAAATCTGGAACCTTTACAATGTGTTTTTCATGGTTTTTATAGAAGAAACAAAAACCTAGTAAAAGAGGTAGGTGATGAACATTTAATTTACATAATTAAGGAAAAAGGGAGGAAAAATTCGCGCCCATACTACTGAATGACTATGCTGTGTTGTTTGTACTCTGTGGCCTGCTAGCTGAAATAAATGCATTGGGTAGAAATCTCTTCAGGGACAAAGCAAAGCGGTAAAATCACACAAATATCTGTCCTTGCCTGGAAAGAAGACTCTGTTGAAATAAAGCCTTGAGGACATTTTTTTCTGTGTGTAGATCTTTTGAATGATGTGCAGGATCTTTCAATGTGGTACTTTGCTTTAAGAGGCTAGAACAAGGCCCTCAAAATCTTCAGCTACCTGTATTTAATTCTCTACTGATCACTGATATTCTTTCTCTGCCCCCATTGATATCTTCATCTGTAAAATCGGTGCCTTGAATGTGCCTGTAGGGTTTGAAAAATTTGAACCCTGCCTCTTAAATTGGAGTCTTGTCGATTTGGCTTCCGAGGACTTTCTTCATAATTCTGCTATGAAAAATGGTCCTTTGACGTGTGCTTGGCTCTTGTAGTGGATGCTGCAAATTATGATAATTCTCCGTCGCTGTACATCTGCAAAACACACAAAGCTGTGAAGAAAGAAAATGCATGGGGGATGACAATGCCATGGAAGTGACTATGTAACAGATCGACATGATGAAGCGGTGGAAACATGCAGGGTGGTGACGAAGAAAATGCAGTGGAAATAATGGAGGAAGGGTTGGCTGGAGTTTATAATGCAGGATATTAAAATAAACATATGAATGTAATGTATAAATGGCGGAGGAAGAAATGTGATAACACGTGGGATGATGACGTGGAGAAAGACGAGGTCAACAATGGGGATGATGAAATCTTGGCCATCCGATCTCAGGAGGAGATCGACGGTTGAAAGAGCGACGGAGGCGATAGATAGTGGGCCAGGGGCACAATGGGCTTGGATTAAATCTCGTGCAGCTTCGGAGCGCGATGACCGTCGGATGAAGGCTCTCAGATCAGACGGTTGTGATGAATATCACTGCGCGTCTTTGCCCGAATGATAATGCACGATGGAGAGCGGTTTTGAGGCCGTACATGGGGACACGTGGTGGGTGCTGTATGTAATCGCTGTCCCTAGGAGAAATACCACCTACCGCCGAAAGGCGGTGTGATACATACCACCCGGTTTTGAACAGTTTTTTGAGTGCGGGGACCACTAGGACAGGCACATCGCAAACCGTAGATTTATGATTTGATCGGACGGTGAAAAGGTGGGCTACGGACGTGGTAGAGGTGAGCAAATGCCGTTCGATCTGCACAGATCAACAGCTCAGGATGCGCCCGATATGTATTGGATAAGCGCCCGTCGGACTAGCGCTTAGTCTAGCGTCCGGGTTACATGGAGAAAAAGAGCGGATGGGCTAGGGCTGAAGGAGCTATGCCTCAAATATTTTCAAATATGAATTTCCAGCCTTTGATAATGTATTTTGAAGGCGGGAAACGGTAACGATAGGCTTGAGAATAGTTTTCCATGGCTGCAAGGGGGAAATTTGAGAGCTCTGAGCCAGATTGCCTATGAAATTTTATAGGAAACGAATTATGATCAAAAGCTCCCATTATCGACAAATAACTATAGCAGGGAACCCTTTACCCACATCTAGGAGTGGAAGAGACACTTCTCCTCCAATGGATATTCCGGTTCCTCCTTCTGGATCTAGGCATTGGGCTCTGCATCAATAATTTGTTTCCCTTTATCATTACCCTTGTCAGGTTTTGATTCAGAGTTCGAACGTGTATCTGATTTAGAAGCCCTCATCTCGGCCACCAACGACTACTTGGCACGATACTCACCTGTGTTGTGACTGGGCTCTTATGGAACTCACAGCTCTTTCCCGTGTCCTTCTTTGGCTTCATGGTGTTGGTCTTTGCTTCTGGCTTTGGCAGGTTGCCTTGGGCCACCATGCCTTGGATTTTTCCTTTGTTCTACAGTTTGGGGGAACCTTTCCCTTGCTTTTGATTCGTAGATCCAAAGTCTCGCTTCTTCTGTTTGAATTTATCTCAATCTTGGAAACATACTAGTATGACGTACCAAGTGAAGAGATGTAGAGGAACCCCATTTACTCTTAAATGTGTATGTGTAGACAACTACGATGCTTTAGTGCCAAATGATTCTCTGAATCTTTGATACCCAACTTTGTGCACAGGGTATGGAACATATTCATCAGCTCATTCACATCTTGATCCCTTTGTTGCCGCAACGTGGTCCATTGTATGTACTTGTCCTCATAGCTACCCACAGGATAATATTTTTCCTTGATGGTGCCTTGGAAAGAATTACAAGTGGGTATGGATGAGAACAGAGAGGGTTATGTTTCATCCTTTTTGTCACAGTAGGTTTCCCACCAGTCCTTTACATGGGGGGTAGCTTTGAGGAGTGCAAAAATAATCTTCTCCCGGTCGGAGAACTCATGAACCGAGAAATGTCCTTTTAATAGATTCAACCATATATCTACGAAATCTGCCTCTATTTGACCCTCAAATATGGGAATGTAAAATTTTACTTGTAACTTAAAGGGAGTTGCGCCTCTAGAGTTGCTGTTGGATGCAGATGCGCGGCCAGTGGGCAGTTTTTGAAGGATCTGGGAAAAGTTATCAATCATCGCGTTCATATGCTTTTCGAGGGCCTCCTCGAGCAATATTTTGATAGGATCTCCTGCTCCCTCATCCTTCTTTTCATCCCCCATGGGCGGTCGTCAGGGTTTGCGAGGATTATCTTGTAAAGGTTCAACCAGATCGAGCTCTAACCCCTTATACCCTGACCTCGTAGGGGACATGAAAAGAAGGATTGAGAAAAAGCAGACCGCTTTGATACCACTGATCCAGATTTATGTCAGAACAAAAAATAATACACATATAACCATAAATACAAATATAAAATGGAAATAACACTTAATTTCATTAATATCAAAGAAATGAAACTTTATTACAGAAAAAATGGAAATAAACTAGCTAGGGCGCTATTAGCTTATCTCTAAGAAGAGATGTGGCAGCTACAAGCCTTTGAACTGTGTTACAATGAGGCTCGATGGCCTATTTATTATATAGAAACAATGGAAAACCCTAAACATCCAAAAAATTAACCCTTGGAGATGAAGCGCCAAAGCTATGGGCCCCGTTTGGGTAAACTGGTGTTTCAACTTGCCTGGGTCATAACTTTGGCATACTATCTCTGTTTGATGCACATGATACATCATTAGAGATATCTATCCGAGGAATACAACTTCTGACCACGAATATCAATTCCAAAATGGCCATATTTTCCACAGGCGCGATGTCCCAAAAACGTTGTTTAGGGCCTCAAAACGGCTCCGACAGTTCAGGACCCGAAAAATTGCTAAAAATAGTAAGCTGTGCCGAAACTAAAAAACTGAAAGAGACAATGGTGCGGCCCAAGTGGAATAGGTGGGTGGCCACCAATATCCATCTAGATCATTCTTCCCCCCTTAGGAGGAAATGGTCCCCATTGCGTTGAGTTCCTCCATGAGATGAGGAAAATTTTGTTGAACTTGGTCCTTGGTGAATCACTTGCCTTGGTTAAGGAGTTGGCTAGCTTTGACAACCTGATATAGTTGGATCTTCGGTTGGCGAGTGTTCTTGATTTGCATGTCCATGGTATAATATGTGGTGGCCTATTCCATGCAGTCTGGGTTTAACTCTGTTGGTGTGAGTTGTTCTGCAATGTCAAAGGTGTCCAGGAGAGGTGGGAAGTAGGGACGAAGGAGGTCCACATTGAATACTAGGTACAGACCAAGGAATGGTGGAAGAATGAGCTCAAATTAATTGTTCCCTAAGACCTTGGTGATGGTGTAAAACACACATTGGAGCGAGTGAAGCTTGTGGTGGGGTCCAGTGAGGCGCTCCTTCTGAAAATGTAGCTACACTGTGTCACCCACCTGGAAGTTGTGTGGCACTCGATGTTGATCATGTTGTTGTTTGTATTTAGCATTGGCTCTGTCAATATGCCATGAACCTATTGGTAAATGTGCTGAATGCGCTCGATCAAGATGTTCGCTTTGTCAGCTTCAGACTTGACATGAGCCGAATTGGCCCAAGTGGTCGTAAATGGCATGGCTATGTCAATGGGACATAGCGTCTAGAATCCCAATCCCACCTGAAAGGGGTTGTGACCTTTTGAGATGTGGAGAGCCATGTGCATCGATGATTTGAATTGTACATTCGTAGAATGTGTACAATCATCCTATTTACGACCTCTGTCTGGCCATGAGTTTGGGGATGGAAAGCTGTGGACTTGGTGAGCTTGGTGTCCAACATTGACCAGAGGCTGGACCAAAATGTGCTAAGGAACCTACTATCCCAATCTGATATGATAGACTATGGAATCCCAAAGTGCACCCACACTTGTTCAAAGAAAAGTTTAGTAGTGGCTTTTGCTGTGATATTCTTCTTGCAGGCTGCCATAATGGCCATCTTCGAGAATCTGTCGATGACCATAAAAACATAGTCGTTTCCATGCTTAGTAGAAGGAAGACTTGACATGTAATCCATGGATATGGATTCCCAAGGTCGATTAGGGGTAGGTAGTGGAGTGTAGAGGCCTTGCTTCTTGATGTTTGGTTTGGCAATGGTGCAAGCAATGCAGGTTCTGATGTACTTCCCAACATCATGTCAAAATTTTGACCAATAGAAGTACTACTGCAGTACTACCACTGTTTTCTCGACCCTGAAATTCCTAGCGACTCAAATGTAGTGTGCTTCCCATATCATCTTGGCACACTCGCTTGAAGGAACACAAAGGTGTCCCAGGTGACATAACAGTGCATCTTGGAGCTGAAAATTTGGAACTTGCGTAGCCCCCAAGAGTGCCTTATATGTGTGGCCGAATTCTAGATCGCTCTTGTAGAGAAGCGGCCAATCAGAAGTCTCGTGCCCACAAGATTTGAGAATGGTGGTTAGTGCCATGATCAGTGGTCAGATGAGGTAGTCTACAACATTATTGGTGCTACCCTTCTTTTACTTGATGTTCAAATGAAATTGTTGCAGATATGTGGATTACTTCTGATGGCGATCGTTCTGCAACTTCCCTTGTGTTTGTATGGACTGCAGGGGTCGTTGATCTGTGTGGATGATTGTTTCCTTCCCCAAAATGTAATGCTTCCATTGTCGACAAGCCTGCACAATGGAATACATTTCTTTATGATAAGTGGGATACTTGTGAACCGTGTCGGACAATGTCTTACTATGATATGCCACTGGATGCCCCTGTTGAGTAAGAACTACCCCAATAGCATAGTCAGAGGCATCTATCTCGATCTCAAATGGTTGTTGCAAGTATGGTAATGTGAGCACTGGGGTAGAAAAAAGGAGATGTTTCAATTCTACGAATGCCTTTGTTGAGATTCCGACCAAATTTTTTTTCTTTCACTCCTCCCTTGGTGACTTGAATTAAGGGCTAAGTGATATGAGAGAATCCCAACACGAACCTGTGGTAGAAATTAGCAAGACCTAGCACTACTACATTTTGCGGAAATTCCGACACTTGGTTCCGACGCTTTTGACCAAATGTCGGAAATTTTCCCAAATTTTTTCCATCCCGCCCGAAACCGTCGCTATACCGACATCTATAGAAAAGTGTCTCAATACCGACACTTAAAAACGTGTCGCAATTGCGACGTTTGGAGGAAGACGTCGCAATTGCGACACCATGGCCCAAAGCGTCGCTATTGAGACGACTCCAAACGTCGCAACTGCGACACAATGTCTAGGTGTCGCCATTACGACGTTTGGAGGCACCTGTCGTAATAGCGACGCCTTTTCCGCCATCGGTATAACGACACTTATATGCACGCTACATAAAAATACGAAACTTATATGTGCGCTACATAAAAATTTGAAACTTATATGCGCACTAAATAAAAATGATTTTATTGTTTCGTATTCGTCGCAATAGCTACATTAACGTCTGATATCACGCGCGCATTCGCCCTCCACTCTTGCAGAACAACATTCGCCCTCAGCATTCGCCCTCAGCGCTTGCAAAACAACATTTTCCCTCAGCATTCACCCTCAGTGTTCGCCCTCAGCTCTTGCAAAACAGCATTCGCCCTCAGCTCTTGCAAAATGGTAAGTTCTTACTGCAGGACCTTCCTCCTATAGTAGGGTTGACTCTATTTGGGTTTTTTTGGTCAATTCCATTGGATTGTGTTAGGCTGTAGGGTTCTCTCTAGATGTCAAGAATCAAGATTCAATACCCTCTATTATCTTCATCACCAAATACAAGATTTAAATTTTTCCCAAAGAAACGCTTATTAATTTGGCAGCCATTATTTCTCTGGCGCCCCAAGCCTGCAATTTAAAGTAAGCTAAGAAATTAACAACTGCAAGGGTAACAATGATATTCAAATGTTACATGTGTGCCTACAATTAACGTACGATATCACGCGCGCATTCGCCCTCGGCTCTTATTAGAACAACATTCACACTCTGTCTCTTGGGAGACATACAACATTCACCCTCGGCATTTTCCCTCAGGCTCTTGCGGAATAGCAGTTGCCCTGGGGCTCTTGAGCTGTGATAGCACAGTTCTGTCGGCTCTTGCGGAAACGACGTGCTTCTGCATCCCTCGGCTCTTGCGGAATAGCATTGCCTGACATTCTCCCTCAGTGTTCGCCCTCAGCTCTTGCAGAATAGCATTCGCCTCAGCTCTTGCAGAACAACATTTGCCCTCAGCTCTTGCAAAATGGTAAGTTCTTACTGCAGGCCCTTCCTCCTATAGTAGGGTTGACTCTATTTGGTTTTTTTGGTCAATTCCATTAGATTGTGTTAGGTTGTAGGGTTCTCTCTAGATATCAAGAATCAAGATTCAATACCCTCTATTATCTTCATCACCCAATACAAGATTTAAATTTTTCCCAAAGAAACGCTTATTAATTTGGTAGCCATTATTTCTCCCTGCTTTAAAAACCATACATTTAAATGAAAACAAGCACTGCATTTCAACTACAAAAATCTATTAGTGTTCAAATGTAAATGTGTGCATCACTTGTGTAGGGTATTCCTTTTCCACTTTCAAATTATCCAAGAATGTGTGCAGTATAGTTCATATTTTTTGTGATTTAGATTATCTTGAAAAAGGAAAGGTAAATTATTTCCCATGGAAAAAGAAGGTTTCCCCTTTTTATAGGTTGTTTGGACTTACGTGGAAAAATTTATGGTATGCCTTTCATATTATGTAGTTTAAATTTGAATTAACAAGTTATTCTACATGAAAATATAATTACCTATGTGATGTCCTTCATCACTAATTAAAATTATAGGGTTTCAATTTCCTAGACTCTAACTCATCCGATGCTAAATTCTAGGTTCTCATTGGTGGATCACTCTTCCATTGATTTCCTTTCCCTCTGGATCTTGTCATACTTTAAAAGTCATCAATGATACATATATTATTTCAGGTATCCCAAAAGGCTTTATAGTAGAACATATTGTGAAGTTTTTTTTGACACTTGAGGATTCTTTTTAGAACTGCAACGCGGTCTATGCTATCGAGTTATATACCAAGCAACTTGTCCTTAATAACCACACTATGAGGTAGGTTCAACTAGTTTGAACTTGTTGGGACATAGCATATGAAGTTGTGTGATGAGTCCATATCACAGGTCTATTATGGTGACAAAAGTGAAGACACGTAATGATAGTTATTATGTTAACATTACTAGAAACATTTTCGAAATTATCCATGCTATCAAGATGACAAAATTCCAGGCATTAGGTGTCAATACTCGTAGCTAATACATAATAATAATAATATAAAAAAAACACAACTTTATTCTTGAAATATGATTGTTACACATTGGTAACCTATTTCATGAGTTACTATCACCCAAAGACTGCAAAACAAACTTAAAATATAAATTAAACCAACATGAGAATCCAACTAAGGGTTTCTCGACAAAATCATGCCATAACCTGGCATTTTGAAACCCAAATTTGAATCCATCATAAGTAATACAATGCAAACTCAGATGGATTTTCAATGCATGTTTGCATGCTACACTTATTCTTTGTCTAGATATCATTTTTGAAATGGAACCATTAGTCAAGCCCACTGTCCTTTTTATGTGAAAAATTTCAGCTCTATTTGAGCTCTTTTTAGCTCCACCACCTCCATAAACATATGCAAACATATATCATGATCTTGGAATTCCATTACATATGTATGTGCCAATGTTCCATAGTCATGCCCCATCATCAATTTAAGAAATTTCCATTGAATATCAAATTATGGAGGGGGGGAACTTTTTGCTGCAACATTTGGCTCAAAATCAGGGACCATCTCCGTATGAGGTGAATGAGAACTATAGATATTTGAAGAAGTAGATTAGTGCTTTTTCCTCTGGCCATGGAGTCATATACAGTCATCCATCACAAAAATTTGTCTTTGTTCATTCTCACCTTGAAAGTTGCAAAAATTCATGCCCTAATTGAAACGACACTAAATTTGAAAGATATAATAAAAATGCAAGCTAGAGGTGCCCTATTAATACAAAGGGAAAACCTTCCTACCTACCCTAACTGAGATAAATTTTGATTGAATAGGAAACATGATATTTCCTATGGAGTTGATCCAACAGCTTGTTAAATGTATGGGACTAAATCATGCATTTGATTTCCAGGGAAACATGCGCATGAAGAGAAAAAGTGCAGAATTAATGGAAAATCCATACATGCCACTTATAAAAACTACACCGAAAGGTCAAAAATACTTAAGGCCTTAACTTAATTTGAATCCAAAAATGAAAAAATAGGATTAGTGAAAACACGAGAGTGGTGTGGGTGAACAACATAAATAAAAAGTGAAGATACCTTTCCCCAAGATGCCTTTGTCACCGTTGTATGAAAACATGTTTTCCTTTCCCTTTATACATGCAAGTGAATGCATCATAGGTATGGTGTTTTCCCAGAATAGGAGAAGCCTACTTAAATATATCATTCGTGGAGTGAATTTTTGGGTGCCTTAATGTGCAATGACATGTTTCCAGGACTGAATTCAATGCAAGGCATATTTGAAACTCTAACTCTGTCTTCAGGTGTCTTATTAGAAATTATTTCAGTTTTCATTTTGTGTTTTCAAGTTAGATATTGTTTTCAAGTTTTTACATTTATAATTTTATTGCAATGTGGCAGACTGATCAGAGCAGTGCAGGAACAACCCCGAGACGGGATGATCGCGGAAAGAGGCCAGCGGAAAAACATGTAAAGTGCCAGCATTGCTCTATCTTCAAGTATTTTAGTTATTTACATAATTGAAATAATATTAATTTTGTTCAAATATGCAGACACCTAGCCATGGTACGCCTGATGATTCCCTCTTTGAGGAAGAGCTTTCTTCTTCCTTATCTCCAGTGTTCTTGTTGCAAAAAAAGGCACGAGATGCAAGGTCAGAATTTAATACTTTGATAGACGCGCCTCAAACACCTGAAACCGAAGAGAGGATACAACATCTTATGAGGCAGCTAGAGAGATATCAGGTAATAATAAAAAGTCAAAAGGATATTTTTTTTGTTCTGCATGAGATGAATTGTGATAGTTTGATTTTTAATTTTTACATTGACTAAACTAAAAAAAAGTTCTTTTGTATGTAGCGTTTTTTGGCATTTGCTGAACCTGGTGTTGGTGGTAGTGGGACACAAGGGCAAGAGATTTCCCAACAACCCTCTCGTACACCTTCTACTCCTTTAGGTGCCAGCCAAGAAACACACCCTGCCCAAGCAGACACCCAGCCAACCGCTGAATGTGTTGGCAATGATGAGGCTGATATGGCCAACTACATTATTGTGTTTCTTGGAGCTACACGTGTCAGCTCCACAGGGACCATTAATGGCACGTTGTTGGTGAACGATGAGGGTGTCCCTATAAAGCATGTACAACTCCCAGGTAAATTTTAATATTTTAAATATTTCATGTACTTCATCTAAAACATATTTATCATAATTTTTATTTTTAAATTAATGATAATATCTTCTTTTTTTTTTTGGTTTTATTCTGTGTAGGAAACAATGAGTTCTACAGGATTTTGGAGAGCCATGCATTGGTAATTTTTGGCCCAACCATACGCACAGGGTGGAATTCCCAGAATTCCAACCTGGAAAAAGAACTTCTAGATTATCAAGAAGCCCTTTTTGGGGTCGGCACATTTGACAGAACAACGGTGGCTCGAGTAGCCGACAAATATTTGAAATATAACAGGGACACCTATAGGACGCAATTGCAATTTAACCCTAGATATGAGCATCCTCTCGCAGTTTCAGAGAGTGAGTGGAGAGCACTCATCCATGACGGAAAAGAGAAAAGGGAAAATAAAGAAGGAAAAATGCCAACTGGACCCGCAAGGTAAATTACAACTTTAATTCAATAGCTTTAATTTTCTCTATGTCTAAAATAAAAGTGTGCTACGTCATATATGACTTCAATATTTTGATGCTAGGTTGCCTGACACCTCAAAGGCAACCAAAGCTAGGATTGAAAAAAAGGGCCATCACAAGCTAGGCCGGGGCGGCTACTTGAAATTAGCTGCAAGAATTGTAATTAAGTAGCTAAACATCTTATAATTAATTGTATCGCCTTCCAACGTTTTTGTAATCCTATCAAATATGATTAAAAATACACAATCATATGTAATGTAGGGTGATGAGTTCGGAACAGAAACTACAGAGGAAGATAAAAATATCGCTTTCCATTTCGGCTATCAAGCTGTAGTTGAACGTCGCAGAAGCTTGGGGAAAGTCCCAAGATCTAGAATGCCTGATAAGGTAAAACAATAACCTTTCAATATGTTTGTTTTCATCCATAAATTTAATGTCTAACAAATTTGTTTAAATCAGGGGAGCAACACTACCGACGAGGCAAATAACCCAGTTTTAGAGCTAGATGTAGATGATCCTCACGTGCAACCTGATCATTGTAGTGGGGACCAGGCCGACAATGCTACTATCAGTGAGGGCCGTGACGGTAATTAATTTCCACTTATAATTTTTTCTAATTATACCTTGATGGTTGTCCTTATAACATTTTTTTTAAATGACAGAGAATGTTTCCCTTGAGGATCTTACCACCAGAGAGGAAGACAGGGCAATAGTCCCAACGGCGACAACTGGTGCACCAGGTAAATAATCTCATTGCGATTTTTTTTATTAATATTACCGAACTAGTTCAATGATATTTAAAAACTGACAATTAAAATTTAATATTATCTGTTTTTGTAGGCGATGCCCCGTCACTGGATGAGACCAGACATCGTGACTACACAACTAGGTCAGCGGCGACAACTGGTGCACCAGGTAAATAATATCATTGCAATTTTTTTTATTAATATTACCGAACTAGTTCAATGATATTTAAAAACTGACAATTAAAATTTAATATTATCTGTTTTTGTAGGCGATGCCCCGTCACTGGATGAGACCAGACATCGTGACTACACAACTAGGTCAGCGACGACAACTGGTGCACCAGGTAAATAATCTCATTGCAATTTTTTTTATTAATATTACCGAACTAGTTCAATGATATTTAAAAGCTGACAATTAAAATTTAATATTATCTTTTTTTGTAGGCGATGCCCCGTCACTGGATGAGACCAGACATCGTGACTACGCAACTAGGTCAGCGGCGACAGCTGGTGCACCAGGTAAATAATCTCATTGCAATTTTTTTTATTAATATTACCGAACTAGTTCAATGATATTTAAAAACTGACAATTAAAATTTAATATTATCTGTTTTTGTAGGCGATGCCCCGTCACTGGATGAGACCAGATATCGTGACTACGCAACTAGGTCAGCAGTGCGGGTCGAAAGGCATGAAACAGGAGTAGAGCATGATGATATTGATGATGTAATTAGGAGCTTTAGAAATAGGAAGAAGAAAAATAAAATTTGATAATGTAAAATATTGTATTATTATAAGACAAACGTTACCATACTTGGAACGTTTTTTTGCGTTATATAAAAAACTCATTTATCATACTATTTTTATGTCAAGCATTAATTGCAATGTTTCCTTGCGTACTTTTGTTGAATTGTTTTTTTATTAGTTATTGAATATTTTTTTTTATGCTCATGAAAGTAAAAAATGAAATATAGATTGGGTATTGGGGAATTGAGAGTGATGTGAGGGGGGGGGGGGTGGGGGGGAGGGGCCATAAGAGCTTCCACCTTCACGTGGTTGGCCCTGTTTAGTAGAGAATAATTTATTGGAGCGATTTAATCTTGGAGCAAACCTCCTTCGATCCAGCGTAGCAACAAAAAAGTCACTGTTGACTTAGTTGCTACTCTTTCAGATCGTGGGAGGCTTGTTCCAAGTTCATGCGACTCCAATAAATTGTTCTTGAAATGAAGAGGAGCTTATTCGGGTATGTTTTGACATTTTCAACATATGTTCTAACATTATCATAAGAATGCATCTTAGAGTAAAAAATACTACATCAATTACTTGTATTTATTGTATAGATAATGATGGATTTTAATTGACTTGGCAGTGCAGGTACAAATCTTCTTGCATCATGAGCAATACAACTTGTCAACCAGGGTCATGTCCAGGATATTTTTGCTTGTGCGCTTGACCAGGTTCGTAATGTCACATTTTGTAAGTTCCTTTAAATTTCATAATTCAATATTAAGCGTGTTCATGATTATTATCTAGGTTTTTTGTATGTGCTTTTTCATCTATTTGATTGTAAGCAACTCTGCATGTTTCCTGTTGTTCACTATGATTTCTCCCATTACCACTCCCAGGATGAATTCGACTTTATTGTTACATAGGTTACTTTATTGTTACTATGATTTCTCCATTTACGATTTCATAGGTTACATCATTTAAAGTTGTCAATCTCAGGTTGGTGATGAGCTTTAGTTCTCCAGATTTGGGGCTTTTCTGATATTTTCTCCCTCATGTCATTCCTGCATCACCTCGTTGTTTGAGCATGCCAATTGTCTACCACTTGTACCAATTGGCACATGTCAATCTCCGAGTGGTGCCACATTTCACCTATTTTCAGTGAGAGTTTAGGGTTTCTCTAACATAGCTTCAGAAATCCGATTCAGTGCCTGCTTGAATATTGTGACATAATACTCATGGTTTGGATTGATGAGCATGTTCTGAATGGTTGGTTGATTCATAAGAACCACCCATATAGTCATCTTGAGATATTTCAGAAGGTTTCTCGGGTTTCCTTTTTCACCGTTTCTAGTGGGTGGGATGGTGTAGGGTGATCCATCAATACTGGTGCTCTTGTAGTAGGGAATTTGTTTTTGGGGATATAAAGGAGCATTTGATGTAGATATCCCATTGGATGCATTCATAGATGGGCACGAGAGGTCAAGAATTTAAATTAAAAATATGCAACCTCTAGCATGGCAACTTGAAGGCCGCGAGAGACACTAGTTAAAGATTGTTTTGTGCTGGCCTTAATATAGTCGTGATTTCTTTCTATTATCTTAATGCAAATATATAGTCCGGTCTCATTAAAATGAGGATTGTGGTTGTATTTCTCTTTGGTTGTTTCTCTCTTAATGCTCGAGAAGTTGCCAAAAGTTGCGATAGTTGTTTAGTTTGCCTGTTACAACTTAAAAGTGGTTTTTAGCAATGGGAGTCATGTTTTTTAAGGTTCATACTAACATGAAGATCTTGTAATTCTATATTCAGCATAAGAGAAGATGGCCTCTGCTTTGGGCGGTATGACAACAATTGCCACATCTACCTCATTGGGTAACAATGGAAAGGGGAAGAAGTTGGGTGCAATGTTTGATAATTATGGCATACAATTGTCTTCTCTTGCAGTTTTTTCACCCATTTCCTTTAATCACTCAAGCAGAAGAGGGACTCTGAGATTACGCGACAGAGAGAAGGTAGTTAATACAAGAGCTATGGAAAAGGAGTTGTACTTCAACAAGGATGGATCAGTGACAAAAAAATTGCAGGTCAGAGAAAAAATTATGTTTAAAGGAAGGTCACCTGCACGTGAAACTTCACTGCGGTGGATCTTTCCTTGTCCACTTATATTCG
The DNA here is from genome assembly GCA_034641835.2 of Pinus albicaulis. Taxonomy (NCBI): domain Eukaryota; kingdom Viridiplantae; phylum Streptophyta; class Pinopsida; order Pinales; family Pinaceae; genus Pinus; species Pinus albicaulis. The sequence continues at coordinate 1,004,806,895 of CM076580.1, read as the reverse complement.
ATTTTAATGCGTTATTTTAATTTTTCATGGAGGGTTTTTTTGGCATATGGTCTGACATTCAATTGCACACTTACTGAAAGAATTGTCAATTTGTCTTGCAGGCGGTGTGAACAAACTTGCTGATCTTGTTGGAGTCACCCTTGGGGCGAAGGGCAAAATGTTGTCTTGGAGAGCAAGCATGGTTCTCCGAAAATATTTAATGATGGTGTGACATTAGCTAAGGAGGTAATTTGTAGATGTGTGCTCTGGTTTTCTTTTTAACATTGGATTAGTTCCCCCTCTTAAATGTCTTAGATTTGGTAGGCATAATTTGAAAACTCAAAGGTGAAAGGAAACATATTTGTTACCCAGTGGTCTACTTGGCCTATGGACTAGCCACATTAGAGTAATGCATAAAGCTTTTCACAACAATAAAAGGAAATGGTTATGTCTGAGTCAAATTTTATTGTTATTGACAGTGTAATGAAATGTATCTCAATGCTATGGTTTTGGCCTTTTTATTGGTTGAATTAGAGGACCCAGTTGAAAATATTGGGGCCAAGTTGGTAAGGCAAGCTACGGCAAAGACAAATGATTTAGTTGGGGATGGAACCACAACATCTGTTGTTCTTGCACATGTTGGAATATTGAAAAATTCCAGAACAATGAATGGAGAATAAATCTCCCTTCTTTTAACACAGAGAAAATAAAAATTTCTTTGACAGGAGACAGAGTTTCAATACTTTGAAAACAAACTTCTATTCCCTTCAATAGCTCAAAAAAAAAACTATTACACTTCTTCCTCACTGAGAGGGATTACAAAATTATGACTGCTACAAAACGCAGTGCATAAAACCAACTCACTGTCTATTCAAAACAAACATACTCTGTCTCTAAAACACTCTGCTGTGTTTTTCACTTTCGCACTGTTGTGCATACACACTTAAAAAGTTACACTCGGTCTTTCACTTTTTACACACTGCTGTGTAATAAAAAATTTACGTACTGTCTATAAAAAAAACTACCAAGCTTTTTTGTCCTTTTTATTTTTATATGTCGTAACATATAAAACATATTATAATAAACCCTCTTTTAAAAAAAATAAAATTAAAACTAAATTCTATGACCCACCTTTCATTTCGCATATGACATATATATAACATATGTTTCAAACATATGTATATATTAAACTATCAAAACATTAAAGAACCCTTTCCATCGGACTTCAAAAGTCTGAATAGATTGAATTTCAAACCAAATTCGCATTCCAAAATGGGATGCTGACGTCTGCCTAATTTTAACTCGAATTCTCAATCCAATGTGCCCTATAAAAAATTCGGGTCCGGTTTTCAGGTTTTCAGATTCCCTTCAATTTCATGCGATCAAATATTAATGCTCCACGTGTCCTCCTTTTGAATTTACAAAACTGTCGGGTAAATTTCTGTTTGTTTAATTTCTGGTTGGTGAATTGCGTTAATGCTGGTTGTTGTGTTTAAATACAATCCTGTACAGAAATATGGCTGTGGCTGTCTACAAAAAAAACTTGCAGGAATTTTAAATGTTGAATTAAATTTCTGGATGGCGTGCAAGCAACCTCCAAAAAAAAATGTTGCTGCTGCATCCGTCCTTCTACTGCAGTAGTTGAAGTTAAAATTCAACAGCACAGGGTTTAATAAGTGAGGGTGTAAAGGTAACTTTTTGTCGATAGTACTGGATTAAGATCATCTATTCATTTTTGTAGGGTCTTATGGTGCTTGGTTTTTTAGTTTTGGGTTGGGCTTATTGAGTCTAAGATAGTTTTTGAGTGAAAAAATTGCTATCAGGTATTAAAAATTTTGGTTCTTTTGTCAAAATTTATGAGCTTGTTAGGAAATACAAAACTGACAATGGTTGTATCTTAAATTTGTGGAAAATAATTTGAAATGAAACCTTTTTGTTTAGGTTGTTGCAGCAGGTGCAAACCCCATTCAAATTAATAGGGGCATTGACAAGACAATAAAGGCCCTTGTTTCGGAACTCAAAATTTTGTCAAAGGAGGTAAACGCTTGCCTTTGCAGTAGGCTAGTTTTCCTTTTTGCTGATGGTTTGGTGTATCTAATTGAATTAGTTGCCTAAGGTATTTTTGGTTGCAAACTCCTTTTCATTTTTCATACAGTATTGGCCTTGTGGAATACATTTGATTGTGTGGTCTTGTTAGATCTACAACATTTGTAGTTGTTTAGTCTTATGGCGGAGGTGCACTTTTATTATGGAAATAGTTGATGCAATATTGTCATTTAATCCTTACTGCAGGGTAGCATGTTGAGAAGTTTCTTGTGAAACATTTGGTATTCAAAATGAAACTTGATCCTATACAACATCATGCACTTGACTTCAAAATTCATATTCAAAGTGTGCCAGACAATTCTTGCAAAATTTCAAATATTTATGTTGTTTTAAACCATTATCTTTTTCATGTATTGGATGTTGAAAATGTGAAAAAGACTTTGGTATGAAACCAACTGGTGAATAATTTCCAGCAAAAAAACCACTTCCAAGACATGATTTAGAAGTAGAACAAATGTGCTTATGAAGCATAGAAAGATATCCTTGATGCATTGTCAATGTTTGGCTAGGGTTATTTTTGGAGAAAATAACTCCTTATTCCTAGAATAGTGATCTTCAATACAAGTAAATGCGAGAGAAGAGAGATCATCGTGTGACGCAACAAAACTGAAATTGGACCCCCAAGGAGAGCTGGTGTGTCTACAATCGCTCTGTCAGCATTTTCCCTTGGTTTACCCCGTTATTTTCCTCCAGCCTGAGTCTTAATTGACTTTTAATTGACTTCTTCTTTCTTCGGGTTTATTTATCAAATTCGTAGAATTTGATAAATAAATACTATCCACAATGGTTGGAATTTAATTTATATTCCCGACTTTATATTATCTCCAATCATTATAACCAATGTTTAACTTTCAACACTTTGTATTTATACTCCACGTTTCTTTTTAAATAAATAACTTGTAATGAACTTTTGACTCTATATTTCACCACCCAGCCTTGCAACAATCACGCTCCAGACTTATGCTAATTATCCGCAATCGTTTAATTAAAAAATTTCATTATACTCTGGCCCCACCTATATATATCAATAACCAATCAAACACTCGTATCGTACCTGGCTATCCTCCGCACACCTTAGTTAACCTCCGGGCAAGTTCAACGTGCGACCACCGTCCGATGGCCCTTCTCCAAGTCAACGACTCTTGGCAATTTAGCTCAGCTTCCAACGTCGGGCTTTAATGTACGATGGCGCGGGTTAAACGGTGGTTTTCCGGGGGTCACTTCGCCACGTTTCGCATTCCCTATGGAATCGCTCATGAATAGGAAATACCGCCTACTCCGCAAAAGCGGTGCAATATGGGCAACCCGCTTTTGTGATTCCGCTCCTGGTTTTGGTAGAGGGCTTGACCACGGGTGCAAGTCTGGTTCCGCTATCCTTTTGTTTATTAACTCATGTCCAATCCTCAGGTCAGGTTCCGAAAGCAAAACAATTTTGTCTCTTTATTAAGCGGGATTTTTATATTTGAACAGTTTTCACGACCCCGATTCTCTACACAGACCTCGCCTTGGATATTTTTACAGAAAAATGACTATTCTCAATAATTATTTATATAAATTTTCCACATGTTTAGTGTGGTATTCCCATGATTTATTATAAATATGTGTATTATCAAAGAAAACCAACACAAATTTTATAATATGGGATCAAACAAAATTGTTCTTAAGTCGAGCCCGCCGGACTTCAAATGGCGATAAACCATAATTCAAACCAAATTCGCGTTCCAAAATAGCCTGCTGATGTCGGCCAATTTTGTGACACGAAAACCAAATGAATTCCGCCCTAATATTTTTCGGGTCCGAAGTTGGGCTGGCGTACGGAGGGAAGTTGTGACGCGAATTTCTTATCAAATTCGCCCTAATATTTTTCGGGTCCGGATTTCCACTGCGCGAGTGGCCCAAACAAAGATCCGCTCCAATCAATTTCTGCCACGTGTCCTCAATAAAAACTTTCCCTGCTCCCGGCTGCGGGTGCATTCGATGGCGTTTAAGGCGATGGGACATGGATATGGCGATTTCATATCAATCGCATTAACATTTAATGCTGTTCTATTAAGTTTTCACATCAAATCCGCATTAATTAATTTTTAACACTGTTCAAGATCGGACCTCCACTCCTCTTAGCGATTCCGCATGCTCCAATTTGATCCGGCCTTCGGCTCTCGTTATTAATGATCAGAGATTAATTATGACGAGTGTCCTTTGATTGCATTGCAGTCGGGTCGACAAAATGGCGTTTAGCCATGGTTTTTCAGACAAGCAGGTTACTGGATTACACTGCCTGCTAACTGTGACGATAAGGAGAAGTGGCCAGCTGAACTGCTTCCTAGACCTTGCTGCATATTTGCATTTATCTCGGTTCTGTCTCTGTCTGTATTCCTCTGTTAATTGGAATTCTGCTTCTCCGTCTCCTCTTGTGCCCACTGCGCCTGAGATTGCACCCATGCCTCGCGTGCGTCATAGGATGCGTTGCCGCAGGGGGAGCACTAGAGGTCAACCCCTGCGCGCTCCCTCCAGCCCCTCAACAGAGTTGACTTCCGGCCAGTCCAGTGATTATTACGCAGGTCGATATCCAAATACTAGGAGTGGGCGGGGTCGGCTTGTAGGATCTGGCCACCGTATAGATTCCCCTACTCCTCGCTTCCCCACCGCTAGTTCACCTTCTCCCACGACACGCACTGCGCAATTTTCCTTTAATTGCTCTCTCAACCGCCCGCGAATCATGGCTTTAGTCACTGTGGTCTTCCGCGAGGAGGCCCAAATGGAGGAAGAATGCACCCGTCTGGCGGGTCTGAGCTCGGAAAAAGCCGGCCAGCATTCGGGCCTTCAGGAGGGGAGCCGTGGCATGCATGTGGAGGTAGCACCTAGCGATCTTGGACCTTCCGAAGGATGGTGCCGAATCGTGGAGGAACCACCGGAGGAGTAGTTTGGTTAATTTGTTTTTCTTGCTTAGCAGGCCCACTTAATTGGGCTGCTTTTAGATTATTTTACTGTGCTGGACCTTTGTAATATTTTTGAATTCTGTAAATTAAACGTTCAAGACTGGTTTCCCTGTATGAGGGCAGTCTTCTTAATATTTTGATTTTTTGATGACAAATTTTCCATGTGTATGGCCAGGCAATGTTTTTGACTTCGGTGTAATTTTATTCGCAATGTTAGTAGATTAACTTTACTTAGAATTCTCACATGATTAGCGTTTTTCTTGATCTGTTCAAGGATTTTGGGTACTTTAATTTGTATTTGGAACAATGGACGTCGGTACTCTATCTGTTGCTTTACTGTTCTACATACTGCTATTTCAATTTCTTATAGATGCCTCGGGCATATTTGGATGCTTTCTCAGATTGTCGATAATCTCCATGTGGACCGTTACTGGATTTTATATCATGTCCCTGTATGTGACATGGGGTATTTTTCTATCATTGTATGGGGTGGGACTTCCACTTTTCTGGATGGATATTTGGGTTCCAATCTTCAGATGTGAAAATGTAATGACTTCATGGACTGTTTTACTTCATATAATATATTCAAAATAGCGTTTTTTCTCTTCTGAAAAAAAAATGATTAATGTTTATCATTCTTCCTTCAAAACTAGCGATGCTGGTCTATGTTGCTGGTTTATTGATATGGTCCGATGGTCTTTTTATATTTTGGACATATCACACTCCTCACATGATTAGCGTTTTTCTCTGTTCAAGGATTTTGGGTACTTTAATTTGTATTTGGAACAATGGACGTCGGTACTCTATCTGTTGCTTTACTATTCTATATACTGCTATTTCACTTTCTTATAGATGCCTCGGGCATATTTGGATGCTTTCTCAGATTGTCGATAATCTCCATGTGGACCGTTACTGGGTTTTATATCAAGTTTCTATATGTGACATGGGGTATTTTTCTATCATTGTCTGGGGTGGGACTTCCACTTTTCTGGATGGATATTTGGGTTCCAATCTTCAGATGTGAAAATTTAATGACTTCATGGATTGTTTTACTTCAAATAATATATTCAAAACAACGTTTTTTCTCTTGTGAAAAAAAAAATGATTAATGTTTATCACTCTGACTTCAAAACTAGCGATGTTGGTCTATGTTGCTGGTTTATTGATATGGTCTGATGGTCTTTTTATATTTTGGACATATCACACTCCTCACATGATTAGCGTTTTTCTCTGTTCAAGAATTTTGGGTACTTTAATTTGTATTTGGAACAATGGACGTCGGTACTCTATCTGTTGCTTTACTATTCTACATACTGCTATTTCACTTTCTTATAGATGCCTCGGGCATATTTGGATGCTTTCTCGGATTGTCGATAATCTCCATGTGGACCGTTACTGGGTTTAATATCAAGTCCCTGTATGTGACATGGGGTATTTTTCTATCACTATCTGGGGTGGGACTTCCACATTTCTGGATGGATATTTGGGTTCCAATCTTGAGATGTGAAAATGTAATGACTTCATGGACTGTTTTACTTCATATAATATATTCAAAACAGCGTTTTTTCTCTTGTGAAAAAAAAATGATTAATGTTTATCACTCTGCCTTCAAAACTAGCGATCTGGTCTATGTTGCTGGTTTATTGATATGGTCTGATGGTCTTTTTATATTTTGGACATATCACACTCCTCACATGATTAGCGTTTTTCTCTGTTCAGGGATTTTGGGTACTTTAATTTGTATTTGGAACAATGGACGTCGGTACTCTATCTGTTGCTTTACTATTCTACATACTGCTATTTCACTTTCTTATAGATGCCTCGGGCATATTTGGATGCTTTCTCAGATTGTCGATAATCTCCATGTGGACCGTTACTGGGTTTTATATCAAGTCGCTGTATGTGACATGGGGTATTTTTCTATCAGTGTCTGGGGTGGGACTTCCACTTTTCTGGATGGATATTTGGGTTCCAATCTTAAGATGTGAAAATGTAATGACTTCATGGACTGTTTTACTTCATACAATATATTGAAAACATCGTTTTTTCTCTTGTGAAAAAAAAAATGATTAATGTTTATCACTCTGCGTTCAAAACTAGCGATGCTGGTCTATGTTGCTGGTTTATTGATATGGTCTGATGGTATTTTTATATTTTGGACATATCACACTCCTCACATGATTATGATTAGCGTTTTTCTCTGTTGCAGGGGTTTGGGTACTTTAATTTGTATTTGGAACAATGGACGTCGGTACTCTATCTGTTGCTTTACTATTCTACATACTGCTATTTCACTTTCTTATAGATGCCTCGGGCATATTTGGATGCTTTCTCAGATTTGTCGATAATCTCCATGTGGACCGTTATTGGGTTTTATATCATGTCCCTGTATGTGACATGGGGTATTTTTCTATCATTGTCTAGGGTGGGACTTCCACTTTTCTGGATGGATATTTGGGTTCCAATCTTCAGATGTGAAAATGTAATGACTTCATGGACTGTTTTACTTCATATAATATATTCAAAACAACGTTTCTCGTCTTTTAAAGTTTCATTTTTTTTTTTTTAAATTGAACCCTCCGTCGGTCTACCGACGCCTTGTAGACGTTGGAACTGGGACAGCCCAGAAACGTTGGAAGAGAGACAGTATAAAAACGTCGGACCACATTTCGTTGGAATTGCGACAGCTTACAAATGTCGGAATAACGACGTTCCAAACGTCGGACCACATTTCGTCGGAATTACGACATCTTACAGACGTCGGAAGAGCAACGTCCAAAACGTCGGACCACGTTGCGTCAAAATTGCGACTGTTTACAAACGTCGGAAGAGCGACGTTCAAAACGTCGGACCACATTTCGTCGGAAGTGCGACAATTTACAAACGTTGGAGGCACGACGGTTTGTGAGACGTCGGAAGAGTGACACTTGTTCGGAAGCGACAGAAGAAGTGTCGATAGTGAGAAAATTTTTACATGCGTCGGAACTGTGACGACATGACAAACCACGTTTTTTCCACCCTTGAACTGTCGCTCTTGCGACGACTATGTGTCAGAATAGCGACGAATTGGCCGTCGGAATTTCCGCCAAATTTTCTAGTGTAGAAAGCTGCGAAGCTCTATTAGAGTGGTTGGGGCTGACTAATCCTGAATGACTTGGATCTTGGTTGGATCCACATGAACCCCCTTTCATTAATAATGTATCCTAGATATTGAACCCAGGTCATGCCAAAAGTGCACTTCTCCAAATTGGCACACAACTTGTGTTACCGCAGTGTTTGGAGGACTTGTCAGATGTGGTGGAGGTGTTCTTCCCAAGTTTGGATGAAGATTATAATGTCATCCAAGTACACCACTACAAATGAGTTTGTTAATGGCTGCAAGATGTCTTCCATCAACCTCATGAAGGTTGCGGGAGTGTTCGTCAACCCAAAGGGCATGAACAGCCATTCAAAAATACCCTCTTTGGCTTTGAAGGCAATCTTCCACATATCAGAGGGTTTGATTGGTACCTTGTGATACCCAGACTTCAAGTCGATCTTGCTGAAATATTTTGCCACTTTGAGTTGGTCTAGAAGGTCATCAATCCGTGGGATCAGGTACCTATTCCAGAGAGTGATCTTGTTTAACGCTCGATAGTCAATAGAGAGTCTCCAAGTCCCATCCTTCTTCTATACCAACACGATCGGGCTCCCATAGGGAGATGAACTTGGTCGGATGTGACCTTTCTGCAGCAACTCCTGAATCTGCCTCTTGATTTCATTGTTCTCAAGAACAGAGTGCTGATAGATTTTCCCATTAGTTAGCGATGCACCTAGGGTCAGATCAATGGGGTGCTTGACCTGATAGTGCAAGGAACCCCTGTGGGTGAGGTGAAGATGTCCCCGTACTCCTCCACAACCTTTTCCATTTGTTGTTGTTGTGCAGAGGAGCCCTGTCTAGAGGTCGTGGCCACAATATTATTCTTTCCCTGGGGGTGGTTCATCAGAAAAACAAATTTCCTGGTTTGGGAAATGAGCTTACTACATTTTTTTGCAGTAACCAAAGAGATAGCAGCAGGCGGTGGTACCTCTAGTATCCTATACATCTTATTTCCCAAAGTAAAAATAACAGAGTGAGGCTGAGACTCATACACAACATGTTGCTTCCACAAGTATGGTTGGCCTAATAATACATCAGAAACATCAATAGGAGCAATGTCACATAATACCTCATTCGTCAAGGGCTTGATGCTATAGGGAAGGTGACACTACTGGCTGACGCGGAGATCCTGTCCATGGTTAAGCCACCCAATGGTGTATGGATGTGGGTGTGTTGTGGTTAGAAATCCAAACGGCTTCACAGCGTCTACCAAAATGAGGTTCTTTTGGCTCCCATTGTCAAAAATGAACTGTAGCAGGGAACCCTTTACCCACATTTGGGAGTGGAAGAGACGCTCCTCCTCCTCTGGATCTTCCGATTCCTCCTTCTGGATCTTCACAATGGCAACGGTGGCGTTGGGAACCACATCAATAATTTGTTTCCCTTTGTCATTACCCTTGTCAGGTTTTGATTCAGAGTCATAGCATGCATCTAATTTAGAAGCCCTCATCTCGGCCACTAGCGACTGCCTGGCCCGACACTCAGTTGTGTTGTGAGTGGGGCTCTTATTGAACTCACACCACTTTCCCGTGTCCTTCTTTGGCTTCATGGCGTTGTTCTTTTCTTGTAGCTTTGGCAGGTTGTCTTGGACCACCATGCCTTGGCTTTGTCCTTTGTTCTGCGGTTTGGGGGCACCTTTCCCTTTCTTTTGATTCGCAAATCCAAAGTCTTGATTCTTCTATTTGAATTTCTGCTCAATCTTGGCAGCATACCAGTATGACGTACAATGTGAGGAGATGTCGAGGAACTCCATTTCCTCTTGAATGTATTTGTGCAGACAACTATGATACTTTAGCACCAAATGTTTCTCCAAATATTTGATACCCAACTTTGTGCGCAGGGTATGGAACATATTCGTCAGCTCATGCACATCTTGATCCCTTTGTTGTGGCAGCGTGGTCCATTGTATGTACTTGTCCTCATAGCTAGCCACGGGATAGTATTATTCCTTGATGGCGTTTCAGAAAGAATTCCAAGTGGGTATGGCTGAGAATAAAGAGAATTCTGACTCGTCCTTTTTCTCATAGTAGGTTTCCTACCAGTCTTTTACATGCGGGGTAGCTTTGAGGAGTGAAAAAATAATCTTCTTCCGGTCAGAAAACTCATGAACCGAGAAATATCCTTCTAACAGATTCAACCATATATCTATGGCATCTACCTCTATTTGACCCTCAAATATGGGAATGTCAAAGTTTACTTGTACCTTAAAGGGAGTCGCGCCTCTAGAGTGGCTGTTGGATGCAGATGCACCGTCGTTGGGCAGTCGTTGAAGGATTTGGGCAAAGTTATCCATATTCACGTTCTTTTGTTTTTCGAGGGCCTCCTTGAGAAATATTTTGATAGGATCTCCTGCTCCCTCATCTTTCTTTTCGTCCCCCATGGGCGGTCGTCAGGGTTTGTGAGGCTGATATTGCAAAGGTTCAGCCAGATCGAGCCCTAACTCCTTATACCTCGACCTCGTTGGGGACATGCAAAGAAGGATCGAGAAAAATCAGACTGCTCTGATACCAGTAATCCAAATTTATGCAGGAACGCAAAAAAATACACATATAACAATAAATACAAATATGCAATGGAAATAACACTTCATTTCATTAATATCAAAGAACTGAAATTTTCTTACAGACATAATGGAAATAAACTAGCTAGGGCACTGGTAGCTTATCTCTGAGAAGAGATGTGGCAGCTACAGGACTCTGAACTGTGTTACATTGAGGCTCAAGGGCCTATTTATTATAGAGAAACAATGGAAAACCCTAAACGTCCAAAAACCTAACCCTAGGAGATGAAGCACCAAAACTATGGGCTCCGTTTTGCTAAATTGGTGTTTCAACTTCCCGAGGTCGTAACTTTTGCATACTATGTTCGTTTGACGCACATGATACATCATTAGAAAGATATATCCAAGGAATACAAATTCTGACAATGAATATCAAATTGAAAATGGAATCATATTTTTCGGATGCGTGATGCCCAAAATACGTCGTTTAGGCCTCAAAACGGCTATGGAAGTTCAGGACTTGAAAAAATGCTAAAAATAGTTAGTTGTGCCGAAATTGAAAAAATGAAAGAGAGATAATGGTGGGGCCTCAAGTGGAATAGGCGGGTGGCCACCAATATCCACCTATATCAATCCCTTGGCTACCTTTGGGAGTTAAGGAGGGTGGAAAACCCCCGAGATTCTCTCCTTGCTATCTACTTCGAGTCTTTATGACAAAATGTCCACAAAAATGAAATATATTCATGATTTTCCTTCATTTAACTTATGTTAGGTACTCGAAGTATGTTAAGCCTCAATCACCACCTACACTAGCATCATAAGACCATAATATAATTAAAATGCAAGAAAAAGAGACTTAATAAGGAAAAAAGGTGACCATTAACCCCTCCAAATGTACCTAATGATGGAGCTCATGATCACCCCCATACTAAATGGTTGCTCGTCATCTAAGCAACTAATCCTCCTTATGTATTTCCTTTAAGGCTTTGAACACCCTCTGACCTCCCAAGGAAGAAGCGTGGGAGTCTCTTCAGGAGGGTAAAACCCATCATTCTTTTCTTCTTCCTCCCATTATTTGTTATGCTCATCTTGGTCCTTTCCATCACTTAGCCCCAACATCAAGGGTGGATTGAGCTTCAGGCCAAGCTACTAAATATTTTTGGCCTGCATGGCCCTCTTGTACAATGGTGCTCTCTCCAAGACACCCCTCAATATTTTTGGTGTGTGGTACTCCATGTTTCTAAGGCTGTGAGGGAGGTTGTTCCATCTTCTTTGGCTAGCCATTATGCACTCATCTCCCAACACCCTATAAACATCATCAAAGTGTGCCATTGATTGACCTTGTGTATGGAGGTATCTTTCAACAAGTTTATAATCCTTTTCAATCTTTAGATGGTTATTGATGACTGCTCTAGGGCTGAACAGTTCTGCCCTATGTGTAAGGGTTCTCTGTTTTCTCTTCTCATAACCCTCCTCATCTCTTCTACTCTTGTCTCCTCATTAACCATCCATGATGCCAAAGCCATTAATTTCATATCCTCCATCCTAGGATTTGGGTTCCAAATATTTAAATCTGTTAACACAAGGTTATGCATATAAAACTTTTCCATTTTTTCCTTGTCAACCATGCTTGGTTGATTGCATAAATCAATGAATTGTTTATAGTTTTGGAAGGGTAAGGATCCATGGGAGGCTAAAGTTTTAATTTGAAAGAGGAGCCACTTATCCTTGAGGTAAACAACATATGAATATGAAGGATACCTATGTTGAATGGCCTCCATGCACAAATCTTCCATGGTGGCAACTTGTTTACCCTTTTTTTAAAGCTGCTCTTGTAGTGCTACATTCTCTACCTGTGCCTTCTAAAGTTTCTCCTTCAAAAATGACTCTCTGAGCCTCATATCAGATAAAGCCTTCCCCAACTCAGCTACTTTTCCTTCCATGACTCCTATGTCATACACTCCTTTATATGTGGCAAGCTTCATCCAATGATGAGTGCGTGCCCTCTCTTCCTCCAACTGATAAAACAAAGGAATTATGAACTTCTGAGGAACTAATCTCCTCCCCTCAATGTATGTGTAGTAAGGGTTAAGATTGGGTTGAGGGCTAGGGTTTGACACTATTGCAACATATTTGGGGATTTCTTTTGGTGAGGTGGCCTCTTCTTTATCGTATTTTCCTCCCTCATTTTCATCATGTTTTTTCTCTTGTGTCTTGCCCTCAGATTCCTTGACCTCTTGCCCTTATGTGGCTATCTTTTCCTCTTCAACCAAGGCCTTTTCAAATCTGTGCTTGCTGGAGTTTCTTGTAGCAAAAACAGAGTTTCCAGTAGCAAAATTTGTTTTTCTTTCTGAAGACCCTCTTCTCCTTGTTTTTAACTCCTTTCACTCCTTGGATGTTCTGTGGAGGTTGCATGAGGTGTATGGGCTGCCAATATGCTTGAATTTCTTCTGATATATGTTACAGGGGTCCTTATAGGTGAAGTGACTTCTTGCACCCTTCCTTCCTCTAATATGATTTCGTCCTCCTTATTTGGTGATTCTTCAATGGTGATAGGGACATTAGTGGGATTTTGTGGTTTTTCCTGTCTCACCCTTTGAATCTTCCTAGTTCCGAAGTACATAGGTGTCTACCTCTTTCTTTTTGTTTTGAAAAGTGTGCTCAAAGTAGTTAGGGTGGCAGCTACCTCTTGATCTGTGATTTCAGGTGACATGCTTGTGTCTTGAGGGGAGGTTTCATGGCCTAAGATAGGGTCCACATCTTCTTTTTCCTCAGTCTTTTCTTCCTCCTTTCCCTCAGCTTATTCCTACTCTCTTTCTGTTGTATCTATGTTTTCTGTCTCAATTTCCATCTCTTCTTTTTGTTCTTTGTTTTCTGCATCTTCTTCTTCTTCTTCTACCTCCTCTTCTTATTATTCTCTTTCTCTAGGGCTATAAGAAGAGGTTTTCTATGTTTGGGTAGCTATAAAGGCTTCCCTATCCATGTCTACAAAAGAATACTAGGATATAGGTAGGCTCAACCTTCTCAAAGCATCATTTACAATTAGTTTTATTATGACATGATGGGCCAAGTGATGATATTTCCTTTGCCTCACTTTATGGCTCATGTCAATGATCGAGTTTAGGAGGAAGTGAGGGACACTTAATATATTTTCAAGTGGGATATCTCCTTGGAACCTAAGTTCATTTAAAAATATGAAATGATACCCATAGACCACACCCAATCTGCCTTCACCAGAAATAAAATTCATAGTGTGGAAGGAAACTTCATCCCAGGGGTATGGAAGTCTCTCTCTCCTCAATCCATTTTCATCTTCAATATACTCCTCTCCTCGTAGAAATAAATTCTTTTTGGCTGCAGTGAATTATTTCTTTAACCTGTTTGACTCCTAAGGGCAATGTGGTAACTCTGCTTATGAGTTATGGATATAGTGTGATGGATAGGCCTCTAATCATAGTGGTGGAACTCTCTTCTGAATGTGACTGCAGAGCCACTGTGAATTCTTTAGTTATTTCATCATCATAACCTTTCAATAGCTCAAATAACCCTAGCCATTGGTGATTTCTGAATATTTCCATAACCTGAGGGTGCTACCTAATTTTCTTAATGTCAGTAGGCTCCCTTCTATTGAATCCCCCTCCCATTTTAATGTTGTGAGATGAAGGTGGTGAGAGGTTTTAGAGGTATGTCTTGGAGTTGGAGGCCTTGAAACAAAATGCAATAAATTTCTTTTACCCTTTAACATCAAATTTACTTTTGTTGATGTGAATTGTATGGAGAAATTTCAGTGTTGGAGGATGGAAATCCACTTACCTTGGTCCTCTGCTATTATTGTTTGAGAGATGGAGGCTTTGGGAAGCCAGTTCACCCACAGGTGACTCTGTGTTGCCCTCTAAGCCCTTGTTGTTCTACTTCTGAATTTTACTATAGCAAAACTCTGTTTCCTATAGCACGATGGTGCATGCAAGCCGAAACCTCAATGCTACTCTTCTGATGGTTCCCACTACTCTCATGCTCTTTCTTCTCTTTGAAATGCTCAATGAAATGGTGAAAATGAGAAAAATCTTACCTTTATTGAATTTTTAACTAAATTTTGAGTGTTGTGGTGACTCGTACTTAACATGAGTTTCTTCTTTGAGACCGTTGGCCCCCACTTTAGTTAATCATTGTTGAACTTGTGATCACTTCCCTTAATACCCATCCACTCTTACTTGACTCAATTTTACTTTCCCAGGTGGCATGCACTTTCACTTTTTCTCCAGTTTCACTTTACGAAGGTGGCCAAGTTAACTTGCCACCTTTTTGCCTTTTAAATTTCTAAAACTCGACATTCAACTATTTTTTCCATTATGGATGTACAACGAGAGGTGAGAGGCCATACCTGAGCTTACTTGGTGTTGGTGAGGTGCTGAAGAAGCTGGTGCAAGGAGCTGAAGCTAGTGGTGGCAACCTTAGTATTTTATTTGTATTGTTTTCATATTTTTTTTTTTTTTTTGAGTGAGAAACTTTTTCTGAGTGAGTTGTCTTTTATGAGTGAGTTGCTTACCCTTTTCTTGTTTTTTATTTTATTTTTAGGGTACTAAATGGAGGGTTTTAGATGCCATGGTTAGTGTGCTTGTCTCTCTGGAGTCTACTATTGGTCTCCTAGATTCATCTACATCAACTTGAATTCATCTTTTGGCCTTGTTGTGCCACACACAGATTTGCTACAAGAAAATTTCTGATACCTTTAGCAGTCTGTTTCTTGTCTCTTCTTGCTTCAGTTTTCTTAGAAATGGAGGGATATGGTTTATGGAGGTTATGTAGGAAGTCATGGAATGAATGGAGTGGATGATAGGCAAGAGAAAGGGCTCCTATGCAAAGTTTCCAATGATTTAGCTGCCAAAGGTGCAACATAGGGTTTAGATGGGGAAACCTTGCACATGGAGTTAAATAGGGGTTTGAGAATGGTAGGTATAGGAAAAACATGAATTATAATACCCTAATTGAAGTTTAGAAACCCTTAGGCAACATTTTTCTACAAAAATGAGTTTCCTATAGCATTTATAGGAGTTTCCTGTAGTGCTACATGAATCTTGTATTTGTCTAATTTGCTTGTAGAAATTACAATTTTGGGGAAAAAATGAAATTGTTGCCTATTTGATGGGTGAAATGGATGAAGGGATGGATGATGAAGTGAATTATGGTGTGTGCAATCAGAGAAGAAGAAATAATTAAGATAAATCATTCCTTTGGATCCCAAAAACAATCTTTAATTACTAACCTGCAAAAAAGAAAAACACATAAATGGATAGGTATTTCTTATTTTTCCTTTTCTTTCTTTTGTTTTTCTCTTTTTTTTTTCTTGAAGGAAAGTGGGTTGCCTCCATAGAGGTTTCCAACCCAGAGGCCTGCCTTGGGTGCCTCAGAGAGGTTTTCACCTAAGGATCTTTTAATCTTTGTTTTTTTTCTTTCTTTCTTTTTATTGCTCTAGGACTGCCTCATGGAGGTTTTCAGCCCTAGAGTTGGCCTAGGGTGCCTCAGAGATTTTTTCACCCATGTCTCTTTATTTTTTTCTCTTTTTTCTTCTTTTTCTCTAGGAGGCACTGGAAACTATGGAGTTTCCCATGAATACACCTCCCTGTTTATGTAATTTATAAATTCTTCCCTAGAGAGGGGCTTCTTGTAAACCTTGAGCCTGTAACCATTGGAAAGTAGGGGAATTCCTTCCTTATCTATGGTTCCGATCTGAACTACACCATTATTATAACATTTTTCCACTTTGTAGGGTCCCAACCATCTTGTCATCAGTTTTCCTTTGAAGTCCTTAAACCTTGAGTCATATAACAATGCCCAATATCCTTCTTGAAAGGTCTTTTCCTTAATGTTATTGTCATGCCAGACCTTTCTTTGCAGCTGAACTATCTTTGTGTGAAGGTGTTCTTGCATCCTAAAATCATCCAATCCATTTAATTGCAACAACCTCTCTTTTTGGGCATTTGATATATCTAGGTCTAACTCAGCTGCCATACTTAAGGTGTTGAATTCAAATTCAACTAAAAGGAGAAATTTATTGACATAGAATAGGTTATAAGGAGTGAATCCTCTTGTTGTTTTCCAAGTAGTGTTGTGGGCCTAAGTAGATTATACCAATATATCCACCCAATATTTCTTATTGTTTCTCACAACCTTGGTGAGGATACTCTCCAAGGCTTTGTTAGTCACTTCCACTTGGCCATTCACTTGAGGGTGGTCGGTATTAGAAGTCTTATGCTTTATCTTGTGCCTCCTCAGAATATTCTCAATGATATGAGAAGTGAATTATGCCCCTTGATCAGTGACTAATTCTCTAGGGTACCCAAACTTGTAAACCAAATTCTCCCTCAGAATTATGCTACTTTCTCCTCGCTTACTACCTTCACAGCTTTTATTTTAGCCAACATTTTCAGGTAGTTAGTGTAGATTATGATATACTTTTTCTATCTAGATGGTGGATCAATAGGTACAATGAATTCCATGCCCCATTTTTCAAATGGCTCAAGAGCCACATGAGGGTTCAAAGGAATCTCATCCATTTGTGTAGGTTTCCCCATCCTTTAGCACTGGCCGCACTTGCTAGTGTACCTTTTGGAATCCCGGTGAAGGGTAGGCCAATAGTATCCTTCCTGGAAAACTTTTAAGACAGTAATTTTTGCACAAAGTGGAGTCCACAAGGGCTATCATGAAATGCAGAGAGGATATCAGAAAATTCTTCCTCCCTCACACATCTTTTGAAAATTTTGTTAGGGCCTAGCTAGAAAATATTTCCCCCAATCCATGTGAAAGGGGCACTTTTTCTGATGATATTTATTTTCTCCTTGAATGAGAGATTAGGAGGGAAATTTCTAGCAACCAAGTAGTTAGCTATGTGAGCAAACCATGGTGAGAGTGCTCATATAGCAAAGAGATGTTCATCCAGTAGCTAGTCATCCACCATTCCTTCTTCACCTACAGATAGAGCTAGCCTGGATAAAAAAATCTGCAACAACATTCTCCTTTCCAGGTTTATCAACAATAGTTAGGTCAAACTACTATAAAAGTAACAACCATCTAATTATCTTAGCATTAACATCTGGTTTTTTCATTAAATGTTTGATGGCTGCATGGTCAATGTGCACAAAGGTCTGATACCCAATGACATAATGTCTAAATTTGTTTAAAGCATGGAAAATGGCTAACATATCCTTCTTTGTGACAATATAAATGAGTTCAGCCTTAGACAAGTTCGTACTGATGAAATAGATTGCATAAGGCAATTTGTCTTCTAACTGCCCTGATGCTTCCCCCACCACTTTGTCAGATGCATCTGTGTGGATGTGGAAAGGCAGAGTCCAGTTTGTACTTCGAAGAATGGGGGCAGTAGATAAATTTCCCTTGATTATCTCAAAAGCTTATTGACAAATACTGGACCAAGTAAACTTAGAATATTTGGCCAATAAACAAAATAGTGGTGAAGCCATCTTACTGAAATATTTGATGAATATTCTATAATATCTATCTAACCCTAAGAAGCTCCTGACATCTCTCTGCTTTTGAGGAGGCAGTACCCTTTTGATAATAGTTATTTTTCTCGAGTCCACCTATATTCTTGCTTGGGAGATTGAGTGTTCTAATACAACTCCTACTCTTTTCAGGAATTCACAGTTTTCTGGGCTCAGGGAGAGATGCATCTCAATTCACCTTCTCAAAAATTTTCCCAAATTGGAGAGAGCTTCCTGGAAGTCGTCCCCATAGGATGTGAAATCATCCATGTAGATTTCAATAGAGTCATGGAATAGCTCAGAGAAAATGCTCAAGATAGCTCTTTGGAAGGTAGTTGAGGCATTGCAAAACCCAAAGGGTAGGACTCTATAAGTGAAGGTACCCAAGGGTAAGTGAAAGTAGTATTATCCTGGTCTTTAGGGTTGATTTGGATCTGGTTATAACCACTGAAGCCATCTAAGAAGGAAAATAACTTCTTTCTTGTAAGGCCATCCAGGACTTGGTCTATAAAGGGCAAAGGGAAATAGTCCTTCTTGGTGGCTTTGTTAAGCTCCTGATAATCAACACAAATTCACCATTTTACATTCTTATTTCGGACTAGGACAAGAGGAGATACCCACCTAGTGTCTAATATAGGATAAAAGAAACCTGCATCCAACAATTTCTGCAACTCTTCCTTGACTATGTCCTTTAAAGCTGGGTTCATCCTCCTTTGATGTAAATATGATGTTGGCATACTAAAGGATGCACCCATTTCATATGGTGCGTATTTTTTTTTAAATATATTATTTTAATAAAATATATCAATATTAAATTGAAGCAATATTTCTTCTTAATACTAATAATAATTAAATATAAAAAAAATGATAAATTTCACTTTCTTATCCACATTAAAAAGATTTATATATAATAATAAGGAGTATTACTAATATTTTGGAAATAAAATTTTATTAACCAATTGATTGAATTTATCCATATTTTTGCTGAAGCTATCTAAATGATCACTAAAATGACGAGAATCAAAATTTTCATTAAAAGTATAATATTTATTATGCGTATACTTATTTGAATAACAAAATTGTGAAAACCAGTTTAAATAATAATATTTATTATATTGTTTTTTATTTTGATAAAAAAAATTTCACTTCTAATTAGTTTTGAAAATTTTAAAACAACTATTTTTTTTTATGGTTGAAAACATTTGTCTATATGTAATTTTTCAAATTTTTATCATTTTTACTTTAATTTAGCAATCAATTACTTTTCACTAGTTTAATAATTATATTCTTAGAAGCCTTTATCTTTAATTCCTTGTTTAATTTATACCAATAAGATTAATAAATGTTATTTTCTTTTATACTATCAAAAAAATATCACAATAAACATCTAATTTAATTTCCTAAAAAATTTACTTTCTTATGTAAAAGTGATAAAATCTAGTTCTTGATTAACATTTTTACATTGTAGAATTCTTCCCTTATTGTATGATTCTTCCCTTATCTCGAAAGTACTAATTGTATTGTAAATGTTAGTTTGATAGTGTCAGATAATGCATATGAATCTAGTTCTCCTATGAACTAAGGGTGATGCTTAAACTTGTGTTATTCCAAATCTCATTTGACATATTTCATGTTCTCATATATATAACCTCTTTAAACTTATTTTCAAGGTAAGTTCTCCTTATATATAGAGGATCATATGCTAGAAACTATACTTTAATCTTCATTTGTAGTTGTCTTTTATTGTGTCTTTTGTTATACGACCCTGTATCTAATTCTTGTATCATTTGTGTCTACATGAAATAATTTGACTGGTTAGTAATTAAATTTTTTGTTGTGGGTTCATTTGAATCCTTTGCCCTTTGGTATTGGCTATATATTAGCAATGTAAAATAGCTCGACAACCATAGTTCATCGAATTTCTAGTAACATATAAAACCCTAAGCTTTAGTCCATTAAGGGAAGTTGTATATTTAGAACTTCACAATTTTTAAACCATGGCGTTCAGTTTTT
This sequence comes from Pinus albicaulis, assembly GCA_034641835.2. NCBI lineage: Eukaryota > Viridiplantae > Streptophyta > Pinopsida > Pinales > Pinaceae > Pinus > Pinus albicaulis. The sequence goes on along the minus strand of CM076580.1, from coordinate 1,004,786,720 downwards.
CTTTCACAATTCATATGGTTACGATTCCATTCAATGTTCTAAAGGAATTTCATTTTATTTTGAGTTCAAAATTATATATATATATATATAGATGCTCAATTACCAGTTTATTTCCTTTTTCTTCCGAAATTAAATAGATTTTCATGCCTATACTAATATATTTGTTCCCTTTCAATCATTTTTGAAGAATGCAGAGTCTGAACCATTCTCAAGGTAGTTCTAAGAAACCCATTGTACTTCTCTTTTTGTACATTATTTTTATTTCCTTTTGTCTTTGACACAATTAAATGTTAACATCTTTATCCTATTTTCTTGTATATCTACAAGTAATTGTCCAGTAAACTTGTTGGACTTTTTTTTCCTTCGATGTTTCTAGTTTTGGATTGCTTCAACGAATTATAAGGCATTCGATTAGTACCTTTACTAGGTCGGATTCTCCTGTATCCTTGGGTTCTTATCTACTTGTACGTGTTTCCTTTGTTCTTGGATCAACTACTAGGATTCTATTTTTTTAATATATATCTTAATTATATTTATTGTTTTACACTTCCATCCTCGAAGAATATAAACTTCAAGCCTTTGTGCCTACTTATGTAATCTTATTTGTGATTTTTCCCTGAGTGTATTCTTAATCGAATGTAATAAGGTCAATTATATTGGCCCAAGCTACTACATATCAGTTTTTCATTTTAATAACATTATATTTGAGTTTTGTATACATTTTCAATTGCAAAACATATCTCTTTATGTACTTGTATAATTTTGTTACGATACTTTTGATTCCTGTGATGTGACTAGTTGTTCTATCTACATGCTCAATACTTCATTCTAATTATTTAGGATTTATGGTTGTAATTATTCCTTCAAAGATTGAAATACTTTGTCATGCATATAGTAACCTCTGTTAGGTAATGTTTTCTTGAATTCTGATAATGTTTATAAACAATATTCCTATATTTTTGTTAATAAATTTTCTACATACAATATTGTTATATATATAGGTATGTATATACCATATTAGTTAATCTCTTAATATGAATATTAACTTTACAGTACTCTATTGTCACCTTCCTTTACCGATAATAATCGTATCCAAGTCTAGAACTTATTAGAAAAAAGGATCTCAAAAGTAAAATTATCAATCAAACATGAGAAGCCATTAATCATCTTACTCTAGAAGACAAAAATGGGGGATCAAGAGATTCTCCAAAAAAATTAAAGGAGACCAAGCGATCTGAATAGAGACGATGGCTAGAAAATTAGAACTTGTTCGATCCCTATCATTTCTTCTTAAGTTTTTAATTACACCAAAGGTGTTTTCTTTGCTGGATTGGGTTGGGAAAACACTGTTCAACCCAACCAATCCTAGGGCTTCATTTTATTCATCCCAGCAAATCAAAATTTACCACATGTGTCATCGGGCCATGTAGGCTCAGGTTCAATTCTCCATTTGTGGTGACCCTTTGTAGTTGGTACGGTAGAAGTATGGCCTCAACCAGTGTCACCTCGATGAAATAGAGATCGAATATGTGGTCGAGGCTAGATATGTGAAGATCCAAGCAATCATGTAAGGGAGCGTCGAGGGGAGTGCAGGGCTCTGTGTGGAGGCAGCCTCTGAGATAGAATTGAATGAATAAAGCAAAGCAAATTTGTGATCCTTTCTTACTTATTGGATCTTTCATGCACCATAATTATGAAGGATCCGAGGCCTTAATCATTTTTTCTCATAGATCGGCCTAGAATTTGGCAAACGCACAATTAGGTGTGACTCAAACCATACACACATCAAACCCTTAAATAACATAGTGAAATAACCCCAATCGTATCGTACAAAGAGGAAATATTCTTTGCACTTCAAGAGTATAGACGATTGTTTGGAAGTTTTACGGTGTTTTATGAATTGATCAATTGAATATTTTTTTAGATTGATGAATTGTTGCAACAGATGAGTGTACCATTTAGAAGCAGTGATTTGGGTTTGTATTTTCAAACAATTTAAACTAAGGAGAGTTCTGACATCAAGGAATTAAAGTAAAATAGACCAGTAAAAATATATTCCTTCTTAATTCTCAATTTGTTTTTTGATTTTTCCTCTTGAGATGTGCAAATTCATGTTTCCTTGTAAAAACCCTCTTGTGCATCAGCCCTCTTGGGAGATGCAATGACATATCCAAGAGGAATATCAGTGGTTTTCGAAGGAGGTTGATGCCCATTTAATATAATCCAATCAATTCAAATGTCTCGCTTCCTCCCATTTCCACCATCGGGATATGATACGAAGGCCATTGATGGTGACCTATGGTATTTAACCGAGTTTTGTCTCTTATTTAATGAGTTGGATGTTATTTTTTATTACATGATTCCTTTGACATTTACACTTCATTTATGCCTCTGTTTGAATTTTTATTTGTCAAATTGGTTGAACTGTTAAAAAGGGTTATTACAATAGGTCCAAAAACATAGATTATATGGCCAACTTCAATGGTTCGTAATCATTCAGAACCACATATTATGTGCACTTTTCTGTTTTGATTATATTGTCGATACGAATGGTGATATTTTATAATGGAAGAGCATATGGTTTTTTGGTGACAGTGTGAGGGTCGGGATCACGATCGGTTTCTCATCAGGTCTTTGGAACTGCAAGGTCGATACTAGCTAGGTTATTATTATTAATATGGGTCAGCTAGTCAGTCACCTAAGTGTGCCTATCTAAGTTCTTATGGTCACCTGAGGCTACAAATCAAATTTATGTCATTCACAGGGATACATTTGCTGCTCAGCGGATGCGGGGTTTCCCACAAGAAGCTCATGGAACCCATAGACAATTTCATGGTAGTACTTTTATAGCTGTGGATTTGCTACCAACATTCCCTCCTACAACTCCACTATGGAATTCCCTCGGAGGAATGATCATCTTTGTTGAAATTTATGAATACAATAAACAGAGGAAATGTGTTTCCCCACAACACAAAGACTACAACAAATTGCGGAAATTAAATAGTCATACACACATGTATCGTAATACACAGGAGAGGAACAAACTTTTGTTTTCTACTCTCTACAAAATGAAATTACATTTCTTTATAATACAAATGGAAGAAGCCTGAAAAACCTAATCTATTCAATACAATTCAATTTCCGAATGAAAATTCAACAACCAATCGTCCTTGGGATGTCAAAAGACCCATTCTTTCATTAAAAATGGTATGCAGACCGTATTCTGAACTACACAGGAAAACACAGAAAAAAGCGTTCAAAACACAAACTGGCGGACTTCAAATTTTATCGGTTCTAACTCTGAAATCACTTTGCATCTGTGCCCTTATCTCATTTCGGCGATTTTAAACTTTAACATATGGCACTATCCATTAAACGTTGTGTACTGCAACTTGTGATGTGACGTGGCACATCACATCACACCCAAAATAATATAGCCTGTGGGTGTTGTGGGAAAACTTAAATTTGTGTGATTGCGATATGTGACAGCGATATCGAATTGCAAAACAAATAACATAACTTGCATAATTTTACAGGTAAACACAAAACCTTGCAATGTACGAAATGCGCTTGTCACATCGCATCGCAAATAACTTATCTTGCGGGCGGTGGAAAGTAAACTTAAAAGCTTGCGATTGCGAACTTGTAGGCAGTAAAGGTTTTAGGTGGGTCCTGCCGATGTCGCATTGACGGAGAAATAAGTTTCGTTGCGGGCTTAAATGGTAAGTGATAAATGTTGCAATGTGCGGTATGCAAGAGGTAAACAAAGGTAAGTGTAGTAAGAGAAATACAAAGGGTTAAGTGAAAAATACAATGCGGTAGGGATAAGTGGGTCCTAGTGATATCACATCGGCGGGGATTTAACTTAACAACAGAAAGGCTTATGGGTAAACTATAAAAGTTACGGGTGGTGAAGTGCAGGAAAATCGTAAGTCAATGTGTTGGTTGCAAACAATAAACACAAAGGATGGCTCGATAATTGGTTTGATGTTGGTTGCGTGGAAATGCCTCTAGATGTTGGATCTATTGCTTGTCCTTCTTTGTTGTAAAAAATTGATGAAGTTTGTGGGTTACGCTACTATTTATTCATGGCAGTGGTTGGGATTAAAATTCCAACACTCACCCTTAATCACAACTGCTGCCATTGGTCACTCCAAGAAATTTTCTGAGATACTCAAAAATCTTCTGTGCTAATGTCTTTGTGAGGATATCAGAAAACTGTTCCTTTGTCCTGCGATGTTGCAAAACAATCTCACCATTGTTAAGCAATTCTCTTATAAAATGATATTTTGCATCAATATGCTTTGTTCTCTTATGGAAAACAGAATTCTTTGATAATGCTATTGCTGAGCTATTATCACAATAAATTGTGGTTCCTTTGTCTTGCTCATGACACAAATCTCTCAGCATCCTTCTCATCCAAACTGATTGGCATGCTGCTACTATCGCTGCCACATATTGTTCTTCTGTTGTTGATAAAGAAACTATTGGTTGCTTCTTGGAATCCCATGAAATGGCTCCCGGTCCCAAATGAAACACTTACCCAGATGTGCTCTTCCTATCATCTACACTTCTAGCCCAATCACTATCAGTGTAACCAATCAACTTAAAATTATCAGTTGAGGAGTATAGAACACCATACTCCTTCATTCCATTTACATACCTCAATATTCTCTTGGCTTCTTGCCAATGTGTCTTCTTTGGTGTCTCCATGAATCTGGAAATTAAACTTACAACATACATAATATCAGGCCTAGTTGTAGTCAAATACATTAGATTTCCAACTATGCTCTTGTACAATGTCGGATCGACATTCTTGCTGCAATCTTCCTTGCTTAACTTCAACCCCATGACATTTGGAGTTACTGCTACTTTGCAGTTCTGCATGTTAAATCTCTTTAAAACTTCTACAATGTATTTTTTTGGGAAACAAAAATTCCCTTTTCATTTTTCTTTACTTCTATTACCAGAAAATATCTCAATAAACCCAAATCAATCATTTCAAATTCACTCTTCATGACTACTTTAAAATTAGCAATGAGAGAAACTTCATTGCTTGTGAAAATTAAATCATCTACATATAAAAAAAAATAAGGATATTACCATCATTTTCTTTAATGTAGAGTGTGGGTTCACCATCACATTTTTCAAACCCATTTTCTGTCAGGTAAGCATCAATTCTGCTGTACCATGCTCTTGGTGCTTGCTTCAGCCCATAAAGAGATTTTTTCAACTTGCACACTTTGTGCTCTTGCCCTTCAATCTCATGGCCTGGAGGTTGTTCAACATATACCTCCTCTTTTAACACTCCATTCTATAATGATGACATCACATCCATTTGGTATACTTTCCACTTTTGTTGTGCTGCTATGGAAAACACTATCCACACCATCTCCATCCTTGCAACTGGTGCAAAGGTTTCTTCATAACCTCTTCCTTGTTGCTACTTGTAGCCTTTGACGAAAAGTCTTGCTTTATGCCTTTCTATTTTTCCTTCATCATTGCTCTTGGTCTTATAGACCCATTTTACTCCAATGACTTCTTTACCTTGTGGGAGGTCCACTAACTCCCATGTATCATTCGTTTCTATTGCACCAATCTCTTCATTCATTGCTTCAATCCATTTTTCTTTTTTTACTGCATCTTCAAAATGAATTGGGTCATCAACATGACAAAACAAAGAAAATAGAATTCAGACCATTATTATCATCAGCTTCTTGCTCATAAATTTCACTAAAATTTCTAGATCTTGGACTTCTTGGTTGCTTGGAGTTACACTTGAACATGAGGGAGTTTCTGATCCCTGTGGTGTGCTTGGAGAAGCACTTCCTTGATTTCTCAAGGCTGTTCTATTTCCTGCTTGTGGTGTGTTTTTCTGTGCTTGTGTAGGTGGAGGAGGAGCCACTGTGGAGGAATTATTTGCAGTTGTTAATTCCTCTTGATCTTCGTGAGACATACCTATCTTCACATTCACTGTTTTCTCTAAGCTTCCATCCCAAGCTTATTCTTCAATAAATTGCACATCTTTGCTGATTATAACCTTCTTGATCAATGGATTATAGTGTTTTTATGCCTTGGATTCATCACTGCATCCAAAAAAAATATTCTTCTCCCCCTTGCTATCCAAATTCTTCCTTAATTGATCTGGGACATGTGCATATGCCACACATCCAAATACTTTCATGTGAGTGACAAACTGCTTTGATCCACTCCATGTTTCTTCCGGAACTCTGTTCATAACATCTTTGGTTGGGCATCTATTCAAAATATACGCTGCACAATTGAAAACATCATCCCAATACTCATTTGGCAAATGCTTTTCCTTCAACATACTTCTGACCATGTCCATGATGGTCCTATTCTTCCTTTTTGCAACATCATTTTTCTGTGGTTTATATCTTGTGGTAAAATGCTTGTGTATGCCATTCTCCGTACAGAAACATAGGAAATATTTGGAGATATATTCTCCACTTCTGTCAGTTCTCAAAAATTTTATGTAGTTCCAAATTTGCTTCTCAACAAGAGCTTTGAAGTGGTAGAACTATTCAAACACTTCACTCTTCCGTTTCAAGAAATAAACCCATGTCTTTCTTGTATAATCATCTATAAATGTCAAGACATAGTGATTGACAGCTAAATATGGCGTTTGCATTGGTCCACACAAATATGAGTGGAAATTCTCTAAGGGTGCCTTTGCCCTTATACACTTTCCTATTGGAAATGATTCTTTGTGTTTTTTGCCCAAGATGCATCCTTCACATAGGATGTTTGGTTCCTCTATGAGTGGTAATACTTTTACCATCCCTTTTATATGCAAGAGGTTCATCCAAAATTGAGATGTCCAAATCTCAAATGCCATAACCAGTTTTCGTCTTTCACTTCTTCTTGAAAGACCTCTTGTGTGACTTTTGCTACCACACCTCCTTCCTTCAAGTCTATTCTAAGCTTGAGAGGAAACATCCTCTTCTTTTTCATATGCACTTCTGCAATGACCTTTTTACTTGGAGGTATGTCCAAGATTGTACACACATCATTCTTAAAGAATACATTGTAGCCTTTGTTCATGTGCTGTCCAATGCTCAGAAGGTTACATTTCAGGCCAGGTACATAATAGACATCTAGCACAAATTTATTTTCTACCTTCCTTGTCTGTATTGAGACTCTTCCTTTTCCCATGACAGAGACTTTTCTATCAATGCCTGTTGTCACTTTAGATTTCACATCTTCATCAATATTGGAAAACATTGCTATGTTTCCAGTCATGTGGTTACTACAACCTGAATCTAAGAACCACACATCTTCATGTTTTTCTTGTGCTACATTACATTTTAGAAGCACATTACTCTGGTTTTGATTTTCTTTTGAAAATTTTACATTTTTCCTATTATTCATGTCATTTTGTTTCTTTCTACATTCATTGGCATAATGCCCATATTTTTTTACAATAATGACATTGGACTTGGGATTTTTCATATCTTTTTCTTGTGCTTGGTGTTGGCTTGAGCCTTCACTTCGATTCTGGTTGCTGCCCCTTCCACTTGTGTTTGCATGGTTGTTTCTTCCACCTCTCTGTGGGCTTCTTCCTCTTCCTCAGTAGTTTGATCTTCCTCGACCTCTACCTCGACCAAAAGACATATGTGTCTTGAAAGCATGCTCCAATGAGGATTTCGTTGTTCTATTCATTCTATGTTCATGAGATATCAGGGATGCATGAAGCTCATCCACTGAAAATATTGAGAGATCCCTTATCTCTTCTATTGCCACGACTATGGCATCAAATATTGAGGGTAGACTTCTCAAGATTTTCTCCACTATTCTTCTTTCCTCAAGTGTCTCTCCATGAGACCTTATCTGGGTAACCAACCCAATCACATGAGTGAAGAATGAGTCTATGTTATCAAACTATTTCATGAAGAGAGTTTCAAAATCTCTCCTCAGCATTTGCAATTTTGTTGTCTTCACTTTATCCATGCCTTGATAGGATATCTTGATAATATCCCAAGCCTCCTTGGACTTTTTTTCTGCTACAATTATTGGGAATATACTCTTGTGTACTACTTGATAGAGATAGAAGAGGGCTTTGGAGTCCTTCTTCCTATTATCTCTCAACAAGTCTCTTTTTGTTGCTGTCAAATCAGCCAGCGCTGATACATTTGCTGGTTCTTGGAAACCTTGTTCCATCAGTTCCCATATATCTTGTGAAGCAAATAGGGACCTCATTGTAATGGCCCAATAATCATAGTTATTCCCATTAAAATGTGGTAGTTGTGGATTTTTCAGGCTTGTGCCTGCTGCTCCCATTCTTACTATGTTAAACAAACAACTTCTTGACTGTGTAAAACAAAAACCTTCTCACTGTTGTAAAATAATTCTCACTTCTGGAGACTTTTGCTTCTACAAAAAATTTTTGTAGCTTCTTCAGTAAAGAGAGATTTTTATTTTACTGAGAGCCTAGACCTGCTCTGATACCATGTTGAAATTTTTTAATACAATAAACAGAGGAAATACGTTTCCCCACAACACAGAGACTACAAAAAATTGTGGAAATTAAACAGTCATACACACATGCAGCGTAATACACAGGAGAGGAACAAACTATTGATTTCTATTCCATCACTCTCTCTACAAAATGAAATTACATTTCTTTTTAATACAAATGGACAAAGCTTGAAAAACCTAATATATTCCAATGCAATTCAACTTCTGAACGAATATTCAACAAATAATCATCCTCGATTTGTCAAAAGACCATTATTTCATTAAAAATGGTACACAAATCGTATTCTGAACTACACAGGAAAACACATAAAAATGCGTTTAAAACACAAACTGGTGGGCTTCAAATTTTATCAGTTCGGCTCTGAAATCACGTCGCATCCGCGCCCTTATCGCATTTCAGTGATATTAAAATTTAACATATGGTGCTATCCATTAAACGTTGTGAAATCTGTTGTGTGATGTGATGTGGCACATCGCATTGCACCCAAAATAACATAGCCTGCGGGTGCTATGGGAAAAATTAAAATTGTGTGATTGTGATATGCGACAGTGATATCACATCACAAAACAAATAATATAACTTGTGGAACTTTACAGGTTAAAAAAAAACCTTGCGATGTGCGAAATGCGCTTGTCGCATCGCATCGCAAATAACTTATCTTGTGAGCGGCAGAAGGTAAACTTAGAAGCTTGTGATTGCGAACTTGCGGGCAGTAAAGGTTTTAGGTGGGTCCCACTGATATCGCATTGGAGGAGAAATAAGCTTCGTTGCGAGCTTAAATGATAAGTGAGAAAGGTTTCAATGTGCGGTATACAGGCGGTAAACAAAGGTAAGTGTGGTAAGTGAAATACAAAGGGTTAAGTGGAAAATAAAATGTGGTAGGGATATGTGGGTCCCATTGATATTACATCGGTGGGGATTTAACTTAACAACGGAAAGGCTTATGGATAAACTATAAAAGTTGCAGGCGGCAAAGTGCAGGAAAATGGTAAGTCAATGCGGTGGTTGCAAACAATAAACACAGAGGATGGCTTTGTACTTGGTTTGCTGTTGGTTGCGTGGAAACACCTCCAGATCTCAGATCTGTTGCTTGTCCTTCTCTGCTGTCCTTCATGGTGGTGGTTGGGAGTAAAATTCCAACAATATTATCCATTTTCAGTCATTGTTATGAAAAATGGAATCCTTATATACCATTTTCTATTATTCTAGGTGGGCATCTAACTATTGACAATTTTATGAACCTTTGCTGACTAGGAGCTCCAATATATTGCTTGCCCCAATTTTTAGTAGGTTGTATCATTCATTAGGTGAGGTAAGATTGTTTAGTCATTGAATATTATAAGTATGCATTCAATTTTCTTTCTGACCGATATGGGTTCGTGGCAGCGTTCCCTTGCCAGTCTCCAGACAAATTTCTCTATGCCGCGAAATTTCGTATGTGCCACCCCACTTCTCTCAATTCACGATAAGATCATGGAAGAATTGAGGAAGAGTGATTTTAGGAGCTCTGATGCAGTGGATTTTCTGATGGAAGTTCACCAAATTTCTACATGTGTGCGCCATCTCTCTGATCTAGTAGGAACTGTGAAATTCCCGTTGGCGGAGCAACAAGATCATGAGATAAAACTTGTTATGGAAATCATGTATCTTTGGGCTGCTTTGGATGTCATGTTGATGGAGTATTCATAGAACAATGAGGTCTGGTTAAAAACATTGGTCGTTTGGAAATAAATGAAGTTGTAAAGAAGAGTGTAAGAATTAGCCATGACTTTGAAGAGCAACTGAAGATGGTGATGTGTATATTTTCCTTGTATGCATGGTATGCTTACAAGGGCTATAAGGGATTCTCTTTCTCAAATATTCCAACAGTGTGAAAAATTTCAAAAAACTAAGTTCTTTGGCTTGCATTCTGATCTTATGTGTATTACATGGGGTTTAGCAGGATATTTATTTATGATGTTGGGGTTTAAGGTCACCCTGTTTAATATTAAAATTATGGCCAAATTTTGAAATTTTGAAAAAAAAATTGCCCATTACTTACTCAAAAAGGGTTTTAATTGACCAGTCACAATGCCTTCATCCCAAAGGGTTTTTGTTTTACGAGGTTGCAAGAGGTAAGCCCCTGCTCCACCCTAGGTAATACCACTAGATATTGATTTTCTTGTTAAATTTATGAGCATATGGACTGTAAAAGTTTGCTTTTATTTACCAATTATATGTCTGAGGATCATGCATGAACAAACAAATATGTATGCATATGTTCATTGCAATGCATTTGGAAGACAACCAATTTGTATCTATAATCTTTAGCGAGGCTAGCAAGCAATATAAACCCTTGACACATTGGCCTAACTTGTTGAACTGTTTTAGGAAACTCACCTCTAGATAAACAATAGTTCAAGTTTTATCCATGATATGGAAATTGCTTATTTTCATCTTGTATCCATGCTTTTGGTGCTATAGTTGAGCTCCTATGTAGTTTTTTATTTTTTGAAAAACAATTTCTCAAATTTTCATTCTGGTTCTAAACCCATCCAAGGATTGGGCCTTTGTTTTATATTTAAGCAGAATTAATATACATGGATCAACTACGACTTGTTTAATTTGACCTTTGTGGCTTAATTATTTTGGGTTCTCCATAAAATTTGAATTCTTTTGTTTTCCTTAGAAATAAAGAACAAATGCAATTTCTTTTATAGGGAACAATAATTTTTTTTAGAACCATCTTGGGTGCCCTAGAAAAGAACTACGGTGGTTGAAATTGGAAATGGAAATACAAAATATATATACAAAGTTAGCTTTGCATTCTTGGCTTGCATTTCTTTTGTAGGGAACAATAAATTTTTTTAGAACCATCCTGGGTGCCCTGGAAACGAATTGCAGTGGTTGAAATTGGAAATGGAAATATAAAATATATATACAAGTTAGTTTTGCATTATGTGACAAGTCAAGAATTGATGTTTCTTTTATATGCATATATTTTTCCTGCCATGACTTCACACCTCATGAGTTGACTTTTCTCATCCTAAGGTACATATTAGATGGCATTATCATTCCAATTATTGACTCTTTAACTATATTATTGTTTCGAATTTTCTCACGGTATTTAAGCATAAATATAATTAGACAACCAAAACATGAAAAATTAATAGGTGTTCTATGCTATGCTATGGAGTGTGGATTATCCACTATGATGTATGGATTATCCATTGGAACTGATCTGCTCATCATAGGGCATGAATTAGATGGTTAAACAATTTTTTGGCGTTAGTTTTTTTGGGTGGTGACGCTGGTATCTTATAATTTTATCAAATCGGAAAAGACTTCTATTAAATTAGAAATTTAAAATATACATGTTCTTTATTTATATTTTATGTAAATGTAAAGAAATAATTTTTAACCAATACAATAATTTAGACTATAATATCCAAGAATCTTTAATCTTAGTTTTATCATATTGATTTAAATAAAGTGCTATTATCACATTATTTCACATTTAATTGTTTGAGGTTTAATGCGTGAAAATACAAGTTAGGTGTTTCATAATATTAGGTAACTTTTTATAATTTTAATGATAATAATATTAAATATTAGATATTTAGCGAATATATATTTTTGTTTCATATTAGAGTATGGTTACAAACTATATTTAATTAATTATATTTTTAATGTAATAATTTAAACTTTGAAAATATTTATAAAAAAATAAACCATATATATATATATATATATATATATATATATATATGTTTGATCCTACTTTTCTATTTTGACTTTTTTTACAATTTATTTTTTATCAAGTATTGTTTTCTAGCATTAATAAATATGTTTTATTCCATATTTTGTTGTTGTTAGCTCTTGATAACTACTCTTAGATCTTAACTTCTTACCACAAAATTAAGATAAATATAATCTTCCCACTTATTTATAGACATTTTGGGAAACATCGTGCCATATGACCATGATTGTGATGTTTCAACATTAAAATAAAAACTAATATGTGGCTAAAGTAACAAACCTATAAAATCCTAAACAGGGAGATATTTTTCGTATGCGCATTAGTGTTTGGGAATTACTCTTTGAGCTAAAAATGTGAAATGTGAATTGTAATAATAACCAAAATGATTCAATTGCACAATGTACTTGAACCTAGAGAGGTTTGGAAAAACAAAAAACAAAAATCATCCTTGATTTAATATAGACCATCAAGACTGATGATGGTTTTATTGTAGTCAGCAAAGAGTAAATATAGGAAAGTGGGTTTTATGGAGGTTGGTTAGAGATATCTAAGTTGAGAAATAATCAGTGCATGACAAGTGATATATTTTGAAACTTACACTTGCCCAATAATTAATGTATCCATTTATCAAGTGGATGCTTGTCAATGAAGTTATTGCTCTCTTTGATGGTCATTTGCTAATGTGAAAACTAATGCAATGTGATGCATGTGTATTAAAATATGGTTACCCTAATATAAACATCATTTGTCATGATGTGACTTTACCACAGATGTCGTGTCTCGTTGTATATTTGCAACATATAGGAAAATTTGTTTGGATTTGTTCATTTGGCTTGAAATACATGATTTCCACAAATAGTGTTCTAATTATGTGTGGTGGCATTACTAATTGTGCGAAAAAAAAAATTGAGGTTTCATGGCTGTGAATTTCCTAACAGATCTTTGTGGTCATAAATTCATGACTGTTTGACCAAAATAGCTATTATAGCAATGTTTCAGAATATGACGACTTATAAGATATCCCTTATTTAAGAACGATAAAACTTTGTTAAAATAATAAGTTCATTGAATTCTCAAAGGAGTTTGCAAAAAATCTAACATTTTTTGAATTACAAAATTTGAACATATCTTTGTTCTCTCATTTAGAAAATTTCCCCATGTTCCACGATAAAGCAATGCCATGTCCTTTGATATGAAACTATGTCCTTTGAAAAAGAATATGTCTGAAGGATTAGAAAGGCTACATAAATTTGAAAATATAGATGTGGTTATAAGATACATTTAGCAAAACATTCGACAAGACAGTTTATGACCACTGCTCATTCACAATGAGGATAAAAATTTGTGGTTTTTCACTTCATTGTTGCATTGTAGTTGGTGAAATATTTATTTAATTTAATTTATATTCACTCATTTGTTGTAGTTGGTGAAAAAATTATTTAATTTAATTGATATTTAATAATTTATTGTAGTTGGTGAAATATTTGTTTTATTTAATTAATATCCAGCAATTCACTCTAGGTTGTGAAAGATCACAAAATATTTGTTTATTTTTATTAATATTCACTAGTTCACTAATTTTTGTTATTGTTGTTTTATCAAAGTGGCTGAAAGTTTATTTATGTTGAAACAAAAGCTTGCATGAAAATCATTTTTCCAATCAAACAAACATGTTTTCAAGCTATGTAAATAAAACTAAAGAATAGAGAAAATCAGTGGCAATTATTAAAGTATACAACATCATCTTATTTTTAAATGCACTAAATGAAATCTCCATCTTTATATAATATTTATTCTATTAGAAATAAGAGCTTTTATATTTAGTGATTTAGTTTTTGAAGATGATCACAGATGATCTTCCCAAATCCTTTATTCCTTCCGTGTATCTTTGCATCCTTAGAGGCAATTGCTATATATATATATATATATATATATATATATATATTTCTAATTCCTTAATTGTTATTATTTATTTGTATTTTTATATTGTCTACTCATAAAATATTAATTACTTTATTTTCTTCATTATTGATTTATTTATTCATTTAATTTAATTTAATTAATTAATTAATTGATTTTTATTTATTGACTTATTTATTTATTGATTTTATTATTATTATTAAAGTTTGACCCTATATTATTTTTATTTATTTTAAAGTTTTTTTAAAATTATTGTTTCGATTCAACCCAAATATTATTTTTATTTTAGTGTTTTGATTATTGAGGTTTGACAAAAATATATTTTATTTAAGTTTGATGATTTATTATTTTATTTATTTTCAAGTTTTTAGAATTAATTGTTTTGATTATTTAGGTTTGACCCAAACATTAATTTTACTATATTATATTATTATATTGATTTTATTAATTGTTTTATTGTTTTTATTATTTAGGTTTGACCTAAATATTATTTTTATTTTTATTTTTAGATATTCATTTCATTAAAATTTTCCTTTTGATTAATTATTTTCATTAACTCAATAATATCAACTATATTCTAACAATTATTTCCTTATATTAAAATATTATTTATTTAGTCAAATTTAACAGTTATATTTTAACGACTAATTTTTTTTCTTTTCATTTATTTAACTTGATGTCAAGATCTGGTTCTTCATCTTGTACGAACGATGAACCACACTTGATGGTTTGAAATACGTTGACAAAACTCCGATGATTTGATTTTTACAGAAAGTTTTTTACTTTTCAAAATTAGAACTATTTGGCAACATAGCAGTTTCGAAGCAAGGGATTGCAAGGCACTTCATATGGCTTGTGTGATCTCTAGTAGGAAACTCTCTTTAAGTTAATATTAGTTGACTGCACTCTTCATTTGTTAACAGCCCACCTTCTCCATATTCCTAGCTAACATGTATGTTCTATTGTGAATATTTACATGCCAATGTTATATTAGGAAAAATTTTCTTTGTGCTATCCCCTGTGGGTAAATTCTCCTTTCAAGGATTTTAAATATTGTAATTATGTAACCATAAAACTAAAAATGGCTAAGAGAGGGACACATTCCATTGCTTGAGGAAGTTGGTTGTTTTAAATATTAGTCATGAGCTAATTGAGTGGGTTTTAATGGGTCGACTATGTATTAATTTAGCTAGAAAAATTAAGGAAAATCCAATGTGTCTTTGGGAAAGAACTAGAAGCAAAGTAAAGGAAAAAATTAAATGACTAGAGTGGGTTGGACTGCTTGAGGAATCAAACCATCTAGGCCACAAAAGGAGGTATGTGTAGACCACATGAGAGACAATTTTCATTTGGGAAGAATTTTGAGGAGAGGATATCCTCAGGTAGTTAGAAACAAGGGTGAGAAGGAAAAGAGTGGAGGTGGAGAGGCTCCTATGGAAAAATAAGAAAAAGAAAAAAAAGATGATCATTCAAGAATTCATACACATAGGTAGAGAAAGGAACAAGAAAAATATAGGGAGGTCGTGAGGCTCCTATATGGTCAAGCTGAATCATTGAGAGGTAAAAAAAGAATAGTAGGAGTGAGAGAAAATAGGGAGAGGGAAGCTCTATAGTACAAATGAGAAACCCACAAGGCTTACTGGATGATAATCACATAAAATATTTGGTGATAGCATAGTTGAGAAACCCATGAGGCTTGTTGGTTGATAATCACAGAGTGGGATCAGATGATTGTCTAGTTAAGAAACCTAGAAGACTTGTTGGTTGATAATCATTGAGTAGTGGATATGCCTTATAAAGTTGATAAATCCACTATAGACTATGTTGGTTAACAACTTCTGAGAGGTGGAGGCACCTAGGGCTATTGGGATGATTACACATGATGGAATTTCCATGGGGTTGGGATGAGAACATAGGTGCGAGTTCCAATAAGATGCTGCTAGAGAGTGCACTCCTATTCCTTTAGAGGTAACCTCCTTATCATTAACTATATATTTCTCTCTACACATCTGAATTGAGACTCTCTGTGTCTAAATCTATAGATATCTTGGGATGTTGCAAGTCCCTCTCTATAAGACACAATGTTCCCTTCTTGATGTGAAATAATTGAATAGATTGTGGGTGAAGGCAGTGTGGCCTTGAGACACCCTATTTCGGTTGATGATATTGGTTTAATACCATGATTGGTTGATGATTGTATGTGAGTGAAGTGGTTCAATGTGTTTATTTGATTTGATAGATGGTGGGTGGAGGTGAGGAATTAAAGTACACCTTGTTTTAGATGATAATAATAGTTTAAAATTTCTCTTAAAGCACTCTACCTAAAGCATTGGAATCTAGCTTAGGGATAATAACTACAAGTAAATTTGGTTGTATCATGTCTAAGGTTGGGTGGAGATTTGAAGTCCCAATCTCAGTTGCCCATTTCAATCTATCAAAGATAAGTGTATTATTATGACTCTTATGTTCTGAATGCTTTATGCTTGTTTAATGTACTTATTATCATAGCTTGTAATGTCGAGTAATGAGGCATCCCTATATAAATGAACATTGTTTTTTAAGGGCATGAATATGGAATGCCTTAGGTTCCTATGTTAAATTGAACATAATCCTAGTCTAAATGGCTTATATGCAAGGAATGTGTGAAACTTATCAGTGCTTGAACCGGAACTATATTTTGAGTGCTTGAATATCAAAGAGATGGGTGAATCCCTGCAATGATTATACTCTGTTAAAAGGATGGATAGTGGGTTTTGTTTCTAATATGTAAGCCCACGAAGGATAGATATTTCACATAGCGTAATCCATAGGTTTAATGTTTATGTTACTATTGAGGCATATTAAAATCCCGTGTGAATAAATAATGGAAATTTTTGTGCCATGGATGAGGAATCGTTCATTCATGGGGAACTGATACATTTACGTTACTTAGGTTTTTATGTAATGGCTATTATATGCTGGAAAAGAGATGATAATTTCCTAAGTTAATATTTGGGATTGGTCACTATTTTTGCTCATTATGATCCCTTAAATTAGTCTAAATTTTTGAGTATAGAGAAGATAAAAAATATTTGTTAATCCAATGGATGCCTACACTTAGAAAAATTGGTTAATAGGACAATATTTAATTGTAATCTCAGGAGAGATAACCTTGGGTATATATATGTACACACACACACACACACACATATGAACACATAGTTTGGCTATGCATTCACAGATCAATTTTGGATCAAAGTAGTACAAGCTCAGAAGGGATAGTCGGAAGGGCTTGCATACACTCTTGTATGTCGAAAAACTATATGTCGAAGGCCTGGGAAAAGTACCTTTATACATACATTAAAGGTGACCAAGTTATGTAGGGCTAGAAGACCAGGGCCTAGCAGAGTAAAAAGGGACTCAATCTTGAGTGCAGTGTGACTAGTAGCCTTGTCCAAGAGATGAAGAGTGAGGTGAAGACTCATTATTGAGGCTTAAAGGATTGGCTCCTTGCCAAACCATATTTCCAGGAGCCATGGCCAAGGGCGCAAGAAGGTGAAATATAAGTCGTATATGCGTAGAATCATTGTCACCATCCATGTGCCCCAAAAAATTTTCCCTAGAGGTTTTGAGGGGAGCTCCAATGGAAAATCTCGTGATTTTATTCCCAGGGTGACTTGCCATAGTGGGGCTAGTTGAATGAATAACATAAAGCAACGAAGGAAAAACTTAAACCACTTATAACATGAAATTCAATTTGACTGTGAAAAGGAAGACCAGGTGGGGCCAATGCCAAAAGTTGTTGGTGATGTGGCCTTAGAGCCACGTGGATTCTTGTGGGGTAGGACATGTGTTAGATGATTTTGATGTCTTTACGAAGCCATATGGCGTAGAAATGAGTGACACGTGGCATACTTAGAATGGAGCCACATGGAGGGCCATTGAGATCACCCCTGTGCCTTGTCCCTAATAATTTCTAATGGAGTTGGGTGAAATACCACCATAATTTATTTCTTGGGTGATGCAGCACGAAAGAGCCCTCCTACATAGGTGTAAGGGTAGTGACCACATGTGATTACTTGAACCCACATAGTGACATGGCGGTGTGCCACGTGGAGATTCCAGGTAACTTGGACAATTTTGAATGGATGAAGAGTAGAATGGGTCGGTACGACATGGAAAGGGTGGAACCCATGCTAGAAGCAACAACGATGGCATTGGGATGCATGGAGGAGGGACCGCCAAGGGTCCACATAACCCCATAAGGTTTTCCCTATAATTTTCAATAAGGGACTGCATGGGATCTTGTTGAGATTTTATTCTTGAGTTGATGTGGCCAGAGGGCCCACACCCACATACTTTGTATATGTTTTATATGTATGTTATAGGTTAGGTATTGTGATTCATAGAGAGGGATAACACATGACACTAGTATGAATGGGTCAACAACTAAAGTGGTAGTGAGGTGGCTAACTGATTAAGGTGGATCTACACATTAGTGGCAAGTACAAAATATCAAAAATCAAAGTGTTAGAAATGTGGAAAACTGAGTTTCAAGTTGAAGATCTTGTCATCCTGATTCCAACGGCGCAGATGACACTCAATTCCGAGTCTGTATGGAGAAGTTAGAAGCAGTCAAAGTTCTGGGTTGACTTAATGAGGTGGCCGGGATAAGGAAGGCACAATTTCACATTTTTTCGGCCACTGAATTCTGGCCAGCTTCAGCTGGATTACGGGAAAATTTGTGGCCTCCTTAAATTTTCTCCTACAGTCAAAATCGAGAAGAGTTAAAAATTGTAGGTTTGTTAAAATAAAATAAAAAAGAAAGCAAGGCCGGGCCATGACCCCTACCCTTGCTCCAACCATATAAAAAATTTAATATATTGTTAAGGGCTGGTAGCCATGACCCCGCCGGACATCCCCATCCGTGTAACAAAATATATAATAATAAACAGGTGGGATGGGGGTTGTCAACCCTACCTCCCAAACCCACTATATGTATACGTATATTTTGCAAGTGTCGGCAAGAAGCATGGTGGGCGAGCCGCCCGATGCGGGCTCGACCCGCCATATTTAAAATCCATTTGTTATATGTTAAAAATTGATGCCTAATGCAGGAGGGGGTGAGTTTTGACCTCCCGACATCCTCCCTACCAACCGGATCTCATAACCAACCTACCAATGATGAACTTGGTTAAGTCTGATCACAAAATTTTATATGAACTCATTTTTGCACAGTGTGCCCAGGCCAAGTTGAAGTAGACCCGAGCATGCAGCTCGAGGTAGAGGAGCTGCAGAACAGAGGAGTGGGCATGGATTCTGAGGCATAATATTTTTTTTATGCCAAGGGAATATTTTGATTCCGAGGTAAAATTTCTCTGTGTCAGAATGTATTGAACTTGACATGCATTTTAACCAAAATTTCGCAGGGAGCATGATGGTGGGCCTAGATTCGCCATTTGAGTAGTGGTTCAGAATATTCTCTTCAAAATATGAGGATCAGGAATCTTGGGGGAATCTAAAATATTCCTGTAGCCCCAGAATTTCACTTTGTTAGAATTCAAAAAATTGACAATCAATTTTGCACTATTCGACGCCACTAATCTGATGGTGTATTTGAATTTTTCATTTGACCATTCCATTTTTCATCCACTTTTCAAAGTGGAGTTTCCAGTGTCAGCATTCAATGTGTGAGCAATTGTTTTCAAGATATTCGACGCCACGAGATTGATGGTACAACCAGATCGAGTAGTTTATCATCCTTTTCTTCAGATAGCTCCAGGATGTGAGGTATATGCAGTGTGATCATGTAATTATTTGTCTCTTTACTATGAGATGCATTGTGCTGTATCAATCCCTATTTTATGTTTGATGTGGGATCTTGTTTTGTTCTTGATGTGAGATGTAATTTCTACCATGGATTGTTTTGTGTTGTTTGAGATCCCTTTGTTTCCATGTTCGGCAGGATACTCTTAGTCACCATTGAGTGAGATTGTCATGCTGATAGGAGCCCTTTTTGTAAATGAGATTTCTTGTAGCAGAACATCTTTTGGAGAGGTCCAACCACTCCTATGTGAAGGAATTTTCCTTGTATGACAGAGAAAATATCATCCATGTACATCATCACTATTTCTAGCACTTAATGCAGTGGCCTACACCATCTTGAAACCAAGGCCCAGAGACGTAGTCCCTCCTGGAAGAACTCCGTTATCAATATCTTATGTTGCTAATGCTTTTTATGTTCCTCTTGATTATATCTTCTTGCGTTCATTAATTATTTTGATGAAATGTAAGCCTAACACATCAGCTAAAGTAAAAGGTCTTCGTTAAAAGGGTATCATAAATTTACCCAGATCAAGTGGTATCAGAGCGGTCTTCTTGCTGATGTGGATTGCCAGAATGAGCCATTGAACGTGCAAAAATGGAGATGTCAGAGACATGTGTGAGACCATACTCAAGGTGTCTGAGAAAGCAGACATGTTGTATGAAGCTTATGAGAAACAAGCAGCAGATAACGCTGCGTTGAAAATGCTTCTACGAGAAGAGAAGGAGTACAAACATCGATTGTAGCTTCAATTGCAAGCCACGACAGAGGCATTGGAGGAATTGAAGCACAACAACGAAAGTATTCAAGCAGATTATGAGGCATTGAAGACACTCCTACAGGAAGAGAAGGAGGAGAAGCAGCGATTGCAACTTTAGCTACAAGCCACGATAGAGGCCTTGGAGGAAGTGAAGCACAACGAAGGTTCATAGAAGCCCTCTTCACATGTTTCCAAATTGACATATGAGGTAAACAATTGTGATCATTCTTCAGTTTCATCTTCACATGCTATTATTTATGTTGGGAATGTGGAGATCCCCATCATAGGAACTAGCATGAGACTCCTTACCAAGATGGTGTACCAAGGAGGAGGACTTGGCATTCATGGCCAAGGCATAACTCAACCATTGGAGGTTGTGCAGAGACCTCGTTACGCCAGTTTGGGATAAACTGAAGGAGAATGTTCGAAGGTGTGAGAAGCCTCCACAACATTACGGAAACCATCGAGGAGAAATAATGATGGGAAAAATTCACCATCATCTTATGATGCCACATTTTGCAATGAAAGAGCTGAGGCAAGCTCTCATCACCATGATCGCACCAGAGACCACCAGGGAAGGTATAACAAGTCTCAATATTCTCGAGTTCATTTTGATTATAAGCATGTTTCTAAGCATGAACATAAATCATGGCATAATAAAAATTGTTATTTCTGTGGTTTACGTAACCATGTCATTTTTTAGTGTTGGAAAAAAATGGAAGCACAAAGGAGGATGAGGCGTGAAAAGCCTTCTCCACAGCAGGGAAAGAACTTTGTTAAGTAGATATGGAGGAAGAAGACTCATTGCAGTTATTGCAACTGAAGTGGCCATAAAAGATCCACGTGTTGCCAGAGACTCCATCTAGATAAGTGCCTCAAAGACAAAACGTCTGTGAAGAAACCAATCGAAAGAGTTGATCGACAAGCGAATTCCCCACAAGGGGATGGCCCATTCACTTTGCTAAAGAGGGATTTTTCTAGATTGTTTTTATAGACGTGTTAATTTGTCATGGCCTTATTTTTGTAAATCATCTGTTGTGTTTCTGTATGTAAAAGTGATGATGTGTTTTTCCATCACTTGTTAAGCGCCCATGATATTTTGGCCTTGTTTAATAAGTTGTGTGATGCATTTATTTTATGTAAAAGTGTTGATGTGTTTTCCATCACTTCGAAATGAGACAATGATGTTTTTAGCCTTGGAATGATAGCTAGGGTGTGATTCCCATTTGATGTAAACTTGATCACTGATTATGTAAACTCGTGGAAAGTATGGGAATGTTTGGGTCATAATTGGTCAAGGGATGTGCCTTTTCAGACATTTACGCTGCAGCAGTTGCAAGTGTTGGAATTTGAATTCTGATTCCGAAGGACAAAGGTGAAGGAGTATTCAAGGGATGTGTCTTTTCAGACATTTGCATTGCAGTTGTAGGTGTTGGCATTGGGTTATGATTCCGAAGTATGTCAGGTGAAGGAGTCATGTGGGAATGTTACTTTCAAAGACATTTGCATGCAGTTGATGATGGATAGAAGTTGATATTTTTGGAGTACCAAAAGCTCCTCAGTGGGATTATTGATCCACGTGGATCTACACATCACTGGCAAGTACAAAAGCTCAAAAATCAAAGTGTCAGTAATGTGGCAAACTTAGTTTCAATTTGAATATTGCGTGTTCCTGATTCCAACGACGTAGACGACACTCAATTCCGAGACTGCATGGAGAAGTTAGAAGCAGTCAAAGTTCTAGGTTATCTTGATGTGGTGGCAGGCTTAAGGAAGGCACAATTTTGCATTTTTCCGACCACCGAATTCTGACCAGCTCTAGCCAAATTCCAAGAAAATTTGTGGCCTTCTTAAATCATCTCCTACGGTCAAAATTGAGAAGAGTTAAAAATTGCAGGTTTGTTAAAATAAAAAAATTAAAAAAAAAAAGAAAAAAGGCAAGGGCGGGCCATAACCCCCGCCCTTGCTCCAACCATATAAAAAATTTAATATAATTTTTATGGGTCAGCGGCCATGACCCCGCCAGACATCCAAAATCGTGTAACAAAATATATAATAATCAACGGGTGGGGTGGGGACTGTCAACCTCGCTGCCCCAACCCACCATATATATACGTATATGTTGCAAGTGCCAACGGGAAGCATGGTGGGCGGGCCGCCCGATGCGGGCACGACCCGCCATATTTAAAAACCATTTTTTATATGTTAAAAACTAATGCCTAATGTGAGAGGGGCGGGGTTTGACAACCCAACCTCCTCCCTACCAACCGGATCTCATAACCAACCTACCAATGACGGACTTGGTTAAGTCCGCTTATGAAATTTTATATGAACTCATTTTTGCATAGTACACCTAAGCCAAGTCGAAGCAGAACCAAGAACACGGTTCGAGGTAGAGGAGTTGTAGAACAGAGGAGCGGGCATGGATTCCGAGGCACAATCGTTTTTGGATGCCAAGGGAATATTTTGATTCCAAGGAGGCAAAATTTCTTTGTGTCAGAATGTATTGAACTTTATATGCATTTTAACCAGAATTTCATAGGGAGCGTGATGGTGCAACCAGATTCACCATTTGAGTAGCGATTCAGAATATTCTCTCTAGAATATGAGGATCAAGAATCTTGGGGGAATCTAAAAGATTCCTGTAGCCCCAGAATTTCACTTTGTCAGAATTAAGAAATTTGATAGTCGATTTTGCACTATTCGATGCCACGAATCTGATGGTGCATTCAGATTTTCCATTTGACCATTCCATTTTTAGACCAATTTTCAAAGTGGAGTTGCCGGTGTCAACATTCAATGTGTGAGCAGTTTTTTTTAGGATATTCGACGCAACGAGATTGATGTTACAGCTAGATCCAACAGTTTATCATCCTTTTCTTCAGATAGCTCCAGGATGTGAGGTATATGCAGTGTGATCGTGTACTTCTTTGTCTCTTTACTATGAGATGCATTGTTTTGTATCGATCCCTGCTTGATTTTTGGTGTGGGATATTGTTTTTTTCTTGATGTGAGATGTAATTTCTATCATGGATTGTTTTGTATTGTTTGAGATCCCTTTGTTGCCATGTTTGGCGAGATACACTTACTCACCATTGAGTGAGATTGTCATGCTGATAGGAGTCTTTTTTGTGAATGAAAGTTCCTGTAGCAGAACATCTCATGGAGAGGTCCAGCCACTCCTGCTTGAGGGAATTTTCCTTGTATGACATAGAAAATACCAACCATGTACATCATCACTATTTCCAACACTTAATGTAGCAACCTACACCATCTTGACACCGAGTCCCGGAGATGTAGTCCCTCCTGGACAAACTTCGTTATCAATATCTTATGTTGTTAATGATTGTTATGTTCCTCTTGATTATATCTACATGTGTTCATTAATTCTTTTGATGAAATTTAAGCCTAACACATCAGTCAAAGTAAAAGGTCTTGGTTAAAAGGGTGTCATAAATTTACCCAGATCACTAACCTAGATAACCATGTGGGTGCCATGTGGCATGTTAAGATGTCATGGCACTATCTGACAGGCCAATATTTGAACAATTTGGATTGGGAGTCGATTTGAGGAAAAAATTATATTGTTGGAAAGTTATCGATGAGACGAACACAATGATGTCATCCATTTTAGTTTTTGAGAAATTAAAAAATGGTCGAAAAATTTAGATCCCATTTCCATAATTAGACTTTGGAGGTTGGGTCAACTTAGTAGCTACCTCCATCTATCCTTAGTCTGAGCTAGGGATAGTGCGGGGTATGTTACAAAGTGGTATCAGATCTTCTAAGTTCAACACTTGGACTGGAAGGGCTCTATCACATAATAAATGAGAAAAAAGTTTCAACATTGTACCTTTAGAGATCAAGTAAGGCCTTAATGCCTTTTGATAAGTGTGATAAATCCGATTGTCATGTTGATTTATTATGTATGTGGTTGTTGATATTGATTGGTCATGTGCATATAACATGGTACTGATGCTTGGATATGATTTTTATTTTTATGGAGGTGTTAACCTTGGATTTGATGTCTTAACTAGCCTTATAGCAACAAACTCCCAATAAAAAACCAAGGTGATAATATCTATGTTGTGTACTTATTTATGTTTAATATAATAGTTATGTGTGTTTATGATGGCACATAAGAAGAAACTGAAGGCCAAAAAAGGAAATGAGGAAAAGAGTGGCGCAATATAGCACTAACCGATCACACCATGGATATGAAGAGGAAAGATTAGTTGAGTAGAAAAGAGAGACAAGTTCTACAAACTTAATGGAAACCTTGAGGATTCGAAGAGCTAAAATAAAGAGTTGCAAGGATGACAAAAAAGG
Organism: Pinus albicaulis; assembly: GCA_034641835.2. Classification (NCBI taxonomy): domain Eukaryota; kingdom Viridiplantae; phylum Streptophyta; class Pinopsida; order Pinales; family Pinaceae; genus Pinus; species Pinus albicaulis. Next base: position 1,004,761,669 of record CM076580.1, on the reverse strand, counting down.
CTTATCAAAGCGTATTAGAGGTAGGTATAAGTGAATGTGGTCCTATTGGAGAGCCTTTCAAACTTACAAAGGAAAAGGAAACATGAGTTGGGAGCTAGTCATAGGTACATGCAGAGTCCCTTAGAATAAGAAGAAATAAAAAATGGATCATATGGGCATAGATCTGGAAAAAGACAGATAATTCCAAGTGAAGGTTTAGTAAAAGGAGGCAAACTGCTAGATACTCCGAAGAAGAGGGCTAACACCCATGATTAGTAGCTTAACCATACTCAGAATTGGCATTATTATCGTCGCCATGATAGAAGGAGGGAAAAATAATATGTATCAGAGGAATTTAAGAAATCTAATCCTCCTACATTTGATGGTAAGGTAAAGGAAATAGAATATGTCGAAGCATGGTTGTTGAGAATGAAAAATTTCTTCAAAGTGCATAACTACTCTGAGAATATGAAAGCAAGGGTGGCTACATTTAGCCTAAAAGGAAAGAATAATATTTGATGGAAGGATATAAAGAATGTACAAGGAAAAATAGAAGAGGAGATGTCATGGAAGGAATTTGAGGAACATTTCAAGGACAAATACCTATCCGAAAGAAATTTTGACAACAAGGAAAAGGAGTTATATGAGCTCAAAATGGGGCAAATGTCTAATGACAAGTATCTTAGTAAATTATTGGAGCTACTTGAGTATGTGCCTTACCATAAGGAGGAAAAGGAAAAATTCGAAATATTTACCAATGGGATTCAACAATCCTTCAAGGACACGATAGAATTTGATGAGCCATAGACCTTGGAGGTCACACTTAGAAAGCTAAGGCACCACTACAAGAAATCTAGGTGTGGACCAGAGCTCAAGACCGATCTGAATGAAAAAGACAGTTCTAGAACTAGAGGATAAAGGCAAGGAAAATCAAGACATGAACTTAGGAATAAGGCAATAATATTCACCAATAACAAAGGAAAAACTTAGCAAAAGTTCAACGCAACTTATGAAGGTTGATTTTCCCAGGATAAAAATGGGATGGGTCCTAAAATAAGCCCATAGTATGATGGAAAGGTGGGGAGAACCATTTGGATAGAGGCCGCCCCCAAATACAAAGAAATCAAGCATGAATACATATTGTGCAAGAAGCATAGACAATGGAGGACATAACTCTAAATGTTCCTAGGAACTATGCATACATGGAAAATAGGAAAGCTCATCACCTGAAATCAATGGTCAATATATTTGATTAGATGTGGATTGCAAATCTATTTTGTTGTTGTTGAAGCAATGTAATGAATTGTAAATAAATTGTACATGGGTTGAGTTTAATTGTTGTGTTTAGTTGTAGTAAAGAGATTGAATAAAATCTTCGAAAGGGCTCAGATTTAGCCTCACTTATAAAGCATTGAGAAACACTATAACCCACAGGGATTGGGTTGTTGTAAATGTTGAATGTTTTTATGCATTTGGCGTTTCTATACTGATTTTAATACTTGATATATTGTTTTTTCTATTGACTTGCGCTTATATTGGGTCTACTATTTTTTACTGTTATCTTGCACATGACCATGCTACATTTTTTATGTTTTGTATTGTTGTTATGAACTGTTATGAAATTCTCATCTTCCTTTCTTTTTTCCTTCTATGTCTTGGGTCTTGGGAAGCTTGTTGGGTGTGGAAGTAACATAATAGAACTCTGAGGAATAGATGATTGGAATCCAATGAGGAATGTAGACCTAAATGAATCCCGGTGTATGAGTAAAGGGTAGTGAAGAAATAAAGGAGGAGTATAAAAACCAAATAGGATATTTGAGTCCATACGAATAAATATACCATGAAAAAACAATCATGGGAATGGAAATAAAAGTGAGGTTTCCTAAACATTAAAATTTCATAACCAACATGTGTATGCACATAAATGCATCCTCATATTATGATGCAGTGAAAGAATAGAGTTATGTCTGGCATGACAAGCATTGGTTGATAATAGTCATAGTAGCAAGGTTTGCAACAAGATAAAGGAATTGGATAATCAATTCCTTGGCTGAATTTTTGGACAATTGGTCACAATCCCAATCCCATGCATTTTTTGCATGTATACATGATGTTATCTCAAACTTGAACTTAATTTCATATGTGATGTATTAATGATCACACTAAAATTTACATACATATATGGATACCATTTTTCTCGACAAATCAATATCAAGGCTCATCCTTGTGAAAGAATGGTTGACCATGTTTCTAATTCATATTGCAGGGATTCGCCTCGTGGATGGATCAATTTACGAGGGTTTGTTTTGATTTCATTATAATTCCCTCTCCAATGGATGTCATGAGAAATTATATGTTGTGATGCAGGACATAGTATTTCCCAGTTCAAGTGAATGAAGTTGATTGAAAATATTACTGCAACAACTTAAATATATAAGAGTGTTGATGTAACAACCCTAGGTTAAAATTTCATGTAATAAAAGTTAATAAAGGAAAAATAAGACTAAGGTCATGGGACACATATTCCAAGCTGAATGGTTGGAAAAATATCCTAGTGGGCATCACTTGATGTGTTTATGGCTAAGGGAAATTGACAAAGGCTTTGAAAAGGAAAAAGGTAATTTTTGGCATTTATTTTATGAAAATAAAGGAAATTAGGAGAAAATGAAGGTAAAAGGTCACATGTTACATGTGAGGTGGAAATTGAAGGAAAATTAAGGAAAAATGAAGAAATTAGAGGCATCAATAATAAAAATGCATCATAGCATTAGTTCAGGGCCTTTGATCAATTCAATTTTGGAATTGGTTTCAGAGAGGAGAAGAGCACCAAGAGGATAAAGAAAGCAAGCAAGAAAAGTAAGGACAAGGAAGGAAAAGAAAAGCAAAGGAAATCAAGGATCAAGAAAGGAAAAGGATCAATATATACCAAGAATATTTGTAGGTAACAGGTTACATGTATGATTTCCTAGCTGGTTTTGACATGCATGGTATGTGCATGTTGGTATTTGGTTCTTTTTTTATCATTGACATGGTTTTTTTCTGGGTTTTGACAGTGGATTTTAGCCTTGCCTTTCCATTTCCAGATAGCCATGGTGTGATGGGATTCTTTCTTGGTTGAGCTTTGGATTTCCAAACGGTTTTGGATTCGGGTGAGGTGGTTGTAGGAAAATAATGAGGGTTGGTGGTGAGATGGTTTTCTATGGGAAGCCCTCAGCAGGTGGGTGGAGAAGGGAAAATTCCTCAAGGGATGGTGAAGGAATTCTGAGGAATGCAAGCTTGGTTTGGTTTTGTGATCTCAGAAGTGGTTTAGGTGAGATCATGGTATGGTGAGGGTGGAGGTGGTTTAACATATGGATTACCTTGATTGTTTATGGATTGGTTTATCCCATGATATCCCACATTCATTATTGAAATAGGGCACAAGGGTGGTTAACTGAAATAAACATTTGGTTCAGCCGAATCTATGGTTAGGTGGTACCTAAAAGTTCCAGACCTGGTTGGATTTTGCATTTGTTTAATAAGAGCTAAGTTTCTCTTGATTTTGATGAGTAAATGTATTTGTTATTATGTGGCTTTAATGGTTGTTCTATAGTTTTTATTTATCTAGTTATATGATGGTTAAAGGCATGGTTATTTGAAAAACCTAAGTATGGATCTTATCCATTTTCATTAATGAATATCTAGTTCATGAATGTATGACCTAATTTGTGTTATGAAAGCTATTGTGGGAAGGCATTGGTCCTTCTTGTTAGACCTCAGATAATTTTCCAAATCCTTATGTTCAGATATGCATTCATGACCTTTTTGTAACTGCTACAACACCCTCCAAATTTCCCCCCCCTTTCAAAATTTTGAGCCCCTAAGTCAACAAGGTGAGGTCAAGCCTCAATATTTTTTCAAAATCTCAAAGTCACAAGCTTATTTTTTGATTACGCGACCTTGCGACCCAGCGACTCAGGTTGCTGATTCATGGGGTCACTGAGTTGCAAACCAAGAAAGATTTGTAGTTCGCGACATTGCGACTTAGTGACCTCGCGACCCCCAGGTTGCGAGGTTGCAAGGTTGCGAAGTCGCACCACCCATAATTTTTTACTTTTGTGACCTAGCGACCCACATTTATGGCACACACATGTGACCTATTTATATATATAGAGGTCGCTAGGTCGCAATTCACTCGCGCGAAGAATAAGGAAAACGCCTCTGACAGTCCAACTGGAACGCATTTTTTCAGGTAAGTTTCCATTTCCTCCTGCTTTTTCCTTAATATGACTGCCTATTTCTCCCCCTTGCCTCGAAAATAATCTTTAAAGCTTCATGCTTACCATAGGATTTATTCCCATGAGCCCTGACATTCCCGATCCCTTCTTTCTTCTCTCGAACCATCCATGTTCTCCATCCAAGGCCCAGTGCAACTCTGTGACCATATGACCATGCAACCCAGTCACAGGTTGCTAAGTTGCTAAGCTGCATCTCTTTTAAGTTGATCGACCAGGTGACCGAGCAACCTAGTCGCTGGTCGCTAAGTCACTAAGTCGCATTTCCTTTCAAATTTATCATTTAGCGACCCAGCGAACTCCCGACTCGGTCACCAGGTCGCTAAGTCACGTTTCCTGGAAAATTGATAATTCAGTGACCCAGCGACCAAGTGACTCGGTCGCCAGGTCACTAATTCACATTTCCTATTGAACGCAACCCTGTGCAGCCCAGCGACCCAGCGACCTAGTCCCAAGGTCGCTAGGTCGCAGGTTTTCCCATTCCTTTGGCCATACTTTGTCAGATATAGCCCTGTATTGTTAATATGAAGTCTGTCTTATCGTGGGATGGTTTTCTGGAAATACCAGGTAATATTGAAGTAGAGATAATTTGTGTATCTATCTCATCAGCTTCAAGCGACATGGGTCCCCCAGCAGTCTGAAAGAGGAACAAAAGTCCTGAGGTGGAAGTGGTGGAAGAAGAAGAGTTACAATTCTCCCCTACTCCCATGTATGGAGACTCAGTATGTACCTTTGGCCAGGGAGACAGCATGACTTGGTACCAAATATACCAAGAATTCACCAAATCCAATTTCCCATAGGACCTTCCAGATAGGCAGGTATATATACAGGTAAAACGGTCCAAGTTGCATTACGCAGGAGCCCACCCGCCAGTATTCCCTTGTGCAGAGATTGTAGTCTGGATATTGCAGAGAGTCTATCTTGAGAACTGGGTCATATGGGATCATGTCGGGGATGCTGTGGCTGCTCTGAAAGGACAAGACATTGAGGTGTATTATAGAATTCCTACCAGGGAGCAGACACTCAACGAAGAATGGTGTAAAGCTCATGCCATGCCCATACCTGAGATTTTGAAAGGATGGTGGGAAGAACTGGAGAATTTCCGGGCTAAAAAGGACCAAGAATATCTGATGTAAGGCCTCAGAATGACATACACTTGTGGCTGTGATGCTGTGTAGAATGTATGGCCGCCCAGATGCGACCTTTTTCAGTGGTACATGGGTCTATCTCATGTATGCCATCACAGTACATGACACCCGCTTTAATTGGGCCAATGTAATTATGGAAGTTGTTTGGTCAATTTAGTGTGTCCTAAATTGCTACATTAATTTGTCAATCCGGGATTGGTAAGCTGACAAAGTGTGGCGCACTATATGTGCAAGATAACCTATCTCTTACTTTTTGTCATTTTTGGGTTTTTTTATTTATCTTGGGTGTTTTTATCTTGGTTGGTTTCCTAATGTGAGATGGAAATTCTAAAAGACAAGTATGGATATAAATGTTCAAGGCAATGATGTCCTTTATAATGATTTCCAAAACTTCAAACTTCAAAAGGGTTTTAAAACATGCAATGAAAAAATTAATTCCTAAAAGAAAAGGAAAATGTGCCACTATACTAGTCAAACAAACAGTGAACTATTGATCATGAAACCCATTACCCTTGCTGCTGTCTAAATACAAAAGAAACCGTGCTCAAAGAAATCCAAGAATTGCAAGCAAAGTAAAGCTAAAATCAAATTACATCAACTCATATTCTGACCCCTCACCATTAGTCTCGCTATGGCTTTCAGAGGTAATCATAAACAACTTGAGCAATCTGATATCTAATTTGCAGAAAAAATAAACTAATATCAAATTACACACTCATACTTCAATCCCTCACCATTAGTCTCGCTATGGCTTTCGGAGGTAACTAATAATGACATGAGAAATTTAATATCTAACTTGCAGAAAAATAAACTAATATCAAACTACACACTCATACTTCAATCCCTCACCATTAGTCTCGCTATGGCTTTCGGAGGTAACTGATAATGACATGAGTAATTTAATATCTAATCTAACTAATAAAGCAAATGTACAAAACTGAAATAAATAAAACAGTGCTGGAATTAAAAGCTAAGAAAAATGAATCAGCAGAAGGACAAGACTGATTCCATGTCATTATTCATTGTAAAACTATGTGCAAATGCCCGGGCTGCCTACTGTAATCTGGAACAAAGACACTGATCAGTTAACAGCAGTATAAAGCATGAAAAATTATGGACAGAAATAAAACGTTAATACCATAAGAGATGTAATATATACACGTGAATAACTATGGCATAATGAACGTAAGGAAATAAAGCATGAAACTATACAACAATAAAAAAAACCTCGGCGTGTGCAGGGGCCCTCTGTACAATCCACGGGGAACAGCTATCAACCACGAATTATGCTTATGAACAGAGTCTTCTCATGTATTCAAAACACAGTCATAACAAGGAAATAATGTCACGGCACAGTGGGATTTCTTTACAGCAAAATTACATTACAAAAGCTAGCTACTATGCGTATGAGAACGCATTATTTATAACAGAGGATGACATAACTACTTTCCTACAATCTGCGCTGATAAAAGAAATGTGAACAACCACGTCCAGAAATCTAGCATTATGGCTGCCGTGAAGATTAAATCTATGGAGGGTGGCCGTTGGATTCGGCTTATGGAGCAGTTCACAGGTGTTGATATGTCCCCTAAGATTTAGGAACGGCCACACAAGTCTTCATGTGGTGAAAAACGGAGTTCTGTCACCGTAGGACTCTTAGGTTGACCACCATTTGAGTACCTTTGACCATGGCCTTCTTTGGTGAATTCAACTGAGCCAATAGGACTCGGTCTATATCCATGTCATTTCCAACTTGCCCATGTGGCTTGATTTGCCTGAAGAAACCTGCAATATAGACTTTAACAAAATGGCTGCGGAAAGTGACAAGATTCCGCAGCTCAATGAGAAAAAATCTAATTCAAACAGCAGACACAAAACATAGTTAAAAACCACTTTAAATGCTCTTTTATGATTAATATGCAATGATGTTGATGACTTAGGAGGTCCAGGTAAATGGAAAAAGTATAGAAAGGTGTATAGGAAAGATGCAAGTTTGGGACTCAACAGCAGCCCTCAAATCTAACATCAACGCAGCACTTGCCACTGATGATGGTTTTCCATCTAAGTTTTACATGGCTTCGTACCTTTTAGATGCAGTCTGTGCAAGGTGTAGCTTTGACAGATGGGCGCACAACTGGGTAGCAAAGGAAAGTGACCCGATTCATAAGCATCTCAGGGTGTTTTGGGACTCTCGGTACAAGCAGGATATGGAGTCAATATCAGATATTTTTATCCCATCCCTCTATCCCAGATTATTCGGGATGGAGGCTCCTTGCATGTCCTGGAAGGCAATGGAAACAATAACGCAGGTAGCCCATTGGTTCCTGGATGCATAATTTACTACTATCAGAGTGTTTTGGTCCCTCAAAGCCCCTCACACACTGCCCAAGTTTGCGACAAACAAACTCCTGCTCCAGGAAATATGCTATCAGATGTCCGGGGGGTTCACCAAAGTACTGACCAAAGGGAAGAAAAAGCCATGGCCAACTTTACCACTCACCATCAGCGCCTATACAGTCAAATATTTCAGAGAGGTAGAGGCAGAAACCAAGTAGATGAGAGGATTCCATTTTCCCACTTTGGCACACCGAACGTACGTCCCTAACAGGATCGTCCCCACACATTTCAAACGAGCCAAAATCAGATGGAGCTATCAACACACTGACTGCTTCGCTGAAGACAGAATCCGAAATTGGTACAATAAAGATAGGAAGTATGCCCCAGATGAATCCGTAGATCAAGAAGGTCAGGAAAGCCAAGACGACCAGACCCTAGAAGAAATAACACAGACCACGGGGGGAGCTTCGTCATCCAAGGGAAAAACTACAGAGACGACACCTGATCTCGTGGCCCAGCAATGAGAAAGAGAGGCTAAAGCTCAGAAGGAGGCTGAATAGAAGACTAAAGCAGAACAGGAAAGGAAGGGGAAGCAGGTAAAAGATGACCCAAAAGGGACGAAGAAAGAAGAAACCCGTAAAAGGAATGAGGAAGAGCAGAGGAAGAAAGAAGAAGAGTGGAAAAGGAAAGAGGAGCAAGACAGGGCTAAAAGCGAACGCCAGTTAAAAGAAAGCCAAGATAAAGCAGAAGCTAAACGACTCTTAAAGGAGGAGCAGGACAGATTGGCAGCTGAACAAGCGAGGAAGGAGGAAGAATATAAGAGGGCAAAAGATAGGCAACCAAAGAGGCAGAGGGCAACAAGACACCTCCTCCTGATACTGATATTGATATGCTTCAAACGAGCCCTGTGAGTACACCTCGCATTGCCCTCTCGGAATTGGGTGGTGCTATGGGACAAGATGAGGAAGTATTTGATCTTACCAGGATCTCCTTTTACCAATACTCACACAAGATTCGGCAAGAAAAGAGGAGATGCCTAGCGTGATACTGCACTAGACCTCTCACAACTACCATCGGCAAGGATATCATACTAGACACTCGGAAAAATCCACTAATGATTTCCTCAGCTGACACATAATTTGCAGCGGCCACGGAAGATAATGTTAGCAGGATGAGCAAAGAAATTTTGGCCTTACAGAACATGCTGCAAGCTTCAGAGCAGAAAACAGCCAAGGCAGAGCTAGAAAAGAAATCATTGGAAGAAGAGGTACAACAGCTGCAGGCTCGCAACACTTCCTCAAATGAAGCAGCACTGACCATCCACGGAGAGGCAGTCACATTAGAAGTCACTATAAGGTAGGTGTACAGAGAGATGTTTTCCATAAAGAAAACTGTTGCACCATTGTTGAAGGCTCAAGCTGGAACAAAGAAAAAGAACGCCCAGCTTAAAGAGGCTTGCACTGCTTTAGATCGCATCCTGGAATGGTCCAATGCATACCCACAAGCTTCAGCTACCTTGCCGAAAATGGACTGGATCAGCACCCAAAATGATAAGGCTTAAATCTAAATCGGGGTACAATCTAAGGAAAATCAAGGGAAAATCAAGTCCAGTTTATTGTGACACCGATGCAAATCTACACTAAGTTGGCATCCTTGTCAAATAAAATTAATATCAAAAGAGATACCCTGATTCCAAACGCACTCGAATGCATACACATATTAAAGGAAGACACACCTCTGGTCACCCCAATTGATGCAGATTATCAAGCGTGGTAGAGCTACATCTGAGACCAGCTACAAGTGATCGTTCCCGACCTAGAAATCACTCAGCTCATAAAATGATCAAGGCATTGCACAGGTCACAGAAAAAAGAAGGTCACAGGTCGCAGGATCCACCAGGTCGCAGGTGGCAGAATCCACCAGGTCGCAAAGCAGCCCAATGGTCCGAAAGGCAGAAAGTCGGGAGCCCAAAGGGCAAGTTTTTTGTTATAAATACCTCTTTCGGGAAATTGTAAAGGAACTTTTGTTTGGGACTCAAAGAGATATAGAGCATTGTATAGAAGGACTACACATTTTGAGTATCAATACAAGCATTTGTTAACTCCATTTTTAGATCTGATGTTGGTAAATGTGTGAACACTATGAGTATTATGTTTTCAGTTTCTAACATCTTTTGATTAATGAAACTGTGTTTCCAATGACATCATTTATGCATTATAGTTTTCTAAACATGTGTTAATGATGCTAAGTTTATTTCACATTCTCAATGAATGTTAATAACTTTGTTTACTGACATTTATATTATCACCAAAACCATTTAAGGAAGTGAAGGGTATTCTACCATAAAGAATTGTTTCTTCTATGGTTAGAACAATGTACAAGCATGACCCTAATGATATGTTGTTGACAGTATTTCCTTTGGTCCCATGCTTTATTATTTAGCTTGCTAGGCATAGTGTTATATGCTCATTTAATTCATCAATCATGTGTCTTGTATCATCCGAATAAGCGTGTGTCCGTAGGTTCATTGAGTCTTATTGAGATCCAAGGAAAGGAGAGCTAAGCAGTAGCCAGACCCACACCCAGGATGGGATCCCTATTCCAAACGGTTTAAAGTATAGTTGGGACTTTTTACCAGGGAGATCCCCTGCTGTTGGCCGGATAGATTTTCCCGTCAACGGAATTGGCGCTAGAAGGGCCTATGGAAGCCTCCCAGCACATGAGTAATATTCCGTTACAAACTACCCAAGGGGAGGTCATACACGATGACACTGGTCCTCCCCCTTTAGAAGATGCCCAAGGGGAGGAAGCTCCTTATTATGAGGTTACCAGGGATTAGTTAAGAGTTCTGCGCCCGATTTCCCTCAACCTCATCAAAGATTTACAAGTCACTCTAGTCATGAGTTTTCTAACCCATACCAGGACCCCTGGAGCTAATCTCACTCGCAACGGTGCCCTTGTAAATACCCTACCCCAGTTGATAAATTTGATGATTGAAGACCTCACAATGACAGTTGAGAATAATGAACCTATTACGGGACCCCAAGGAGCAGAAGAGGAAGGTCCCAACATGAATGGACCCCATGCTGACCCTCAGCCTAACCGGACCCGAGATGACAACAACCAAGTCCACCTTCCACTAGGGGGCGCGAGGGAAATAGAGGCCAAGGGAATATAGGTCGGGGAAATAGAGGCCGTGGCCAAGGTCACCATACTGCCCACCACCATCAAAACCAAAATAGAGCCACCATCTACAATTGGAGAAACATTAGAAATATGGCAAACCACGAGGGGCATCAAGATGAGCACTCCCACCATGAAGGAGAAGCATCCACGTTGAGTGCAGAAAGTGAATCTGAATCATAAATAAGGCACCAGAGCATGCCAGGCGGGTACAACCGCTTGCTTGGATGGCCCAATCTCCATTAGATCTCCTGGGCCCCCTTCATGACATGCCTAGACACCCTGAAAAATACCTTCCCAAGTTTGACCCTGAGAAAGGCACGCTGGCCGAAGACCACATAAGAAACTTCTACCTTTCACTACAAATAATGAGAGTCCAAATAGATGATGTCGCCTACCATATTTTTCCCCATACCCTTGAAAAAAAAGTAGCCACCTGGTATCGGTCTCTCCCAAGTGCTTCCATAACTTCATGGGATCAATTCCGTCGCACTTTCCTCTAGAATTTTTCAGAGGACAAGACCCCCTCCATGCTCCTCACAGAGTTGAGTACACTCAAGTGCCAAAAAAAAGAGAAGGTCTAAGATTTTAATCAATGTTTTGCCACCATATTGAACAAATTCCCCCCCAACTTGGCATTGGATGACTCCATCACCATAGAATACTACACAAAGGCTCTTCCCAGAGACATTGTTGTATTCGTAAAGAACGAGGCTAGGGCTACCCTTGCAGAAAATTACGCCACTGCCCTTGCTGTAGAAAAGGACATGCTTTCCATAGGGGTCATCGACCATGAAGGTCGAGACGATCACAAACCCACCTCGAAGAAGAACTAGTCTTCCACATTCAAAACTGGGGATAAGGACAAAGATACTTTTGACTTTGAAGGTGTAGCAAAGTCCCTTAAGTTATTAACCAATGAAGTCTTTTATCTAAAGAGAAAAGGCATTGAACCCACTACTAGCACCAAGACGCAAAAGCCTTTTTTCAGAAAGAATACCCCCATAATCATCCGACCTCCATCAAACACAAATGTTGTTCTTAACGTGGAATAAATTGGAAAATATAATTTTTTTTCTTTCCACCAGGCATCCCACTCTGAGAAGACATGCCCCCAATGGATTGGTAGCATGACTGCGGTAGTGAATCATCTCTTAGATGATCAAACCCCAGGGGAAGCAGGCGAAGACGATGCCTCAGAAAATGAAGAAAACCTGCCCGCAGATGAAGAACCAGGATATACCATCCTTGCATTTGATGTGATCCATGGGGAAAGAACCCATACCATCACTGACATTAATGTGGCCGATGATCCTAATGCCAAACCTGTTTGAAACTATGGCCTAAGAAGCAAAGGACCGGTTCCTGAACAGTCCTTTGAAGAGAAGAGGAGGGCCTTCTTAAGGAAAATCTTACCCCCAGGGAATGAGCACCAAGCTACTATTCCTGAGAGGTCTGATCCTAGCAACACCCAAACAAACCAAAAGAGAAAACTGCCAGTAGGGTCACCCAAAACCCCCACCGAGACTATTCCACACTTTGATTCTGGTTACAACATTGTTGAGGACATGAAGAAACTAGAGCCAACATCTCTCTTTATGAACTCGCTCGCATCACCAACCAACAGGAACTTATTCTCAAAGCCTTCGCCAACGCCTCGACAACCAAACCCGTGAGCAACACATCTACCCAAGCTAGTGCAAGCCTCCAATCCATTGTGAACGCCGTAAATGTGAACTCTAGGGGATCTACTCCCCCCTTTCTCCCATCTTTCGAAGTCTTTAACTTTAATGTTCACAAATTCCTGGTCGACTTCGGCGCATCCACAAATGTCATGCCCCTGTGTGTCTACAAGAAGTTAAACATTTGCCTGGAGAAATTTGACGCTAGGATTATTCAGCTTGATAGATCGCAAGTGCCCATTGTAGGTGAACTAAATAATGTCATCATCTGCCTATCTTCCATCTCTCGAGTCCACCAGTGCATAGACATAGTAGTCGTAGACATCCTGGAAGCCTACGGTCTCTTGTTGAGCAGGGACTGGTCTGGTAAGCTAAAAGGGTACTTCGCTACCGATTGGTCTCACCTATGGTTTCCCTACAAGGTTCGAAACAACCAAATTAGAGTGTAGACTGAACCTTATATAAAACATACTGTGACCAACTTGGACGCTACCAATGAACCTGTTAGCTTTTCCCAAGTAGAGCTCGACATGTGTTTCTTGGAGGCAATCTTCAGATGTTACCGTCCCCCTCAGTCCCCGGTAAACCCAGACGTCCAATCAGAGCTAATGCTCATCACTGAATACCAAGCTGTACCCATCATAAACAAAACTGAAATCTCTCCCCAGCCCATGGTTCCATAGAAACCAGAAGATGATGTATGGACCTTGTATTATGATGGCTCCAAGATGCATGATGGAGCAGGTGCGGGCTACATCCTGTTGGACCCCCAAAAGAACAAGTTTTTGATCTCATGCCGGCTAGAATTTCAATGCACCAACAATACCACCGAATATGAGGCCTTATTCCTCGGACTTAAAAAGGCATTGGACCTAAAGGTGAAATTCTTGAAGGTTATCGAAGATTTCGAAATCATCACTTGCCAGGTATGCAATACCATCCACTGCTTATCTCCACACTTGAAAGCTTACCAACAAGAGGTAGGGCGTCTAATTTCTACTTTTGATGCGTTTGGTATTAAATCTGTGCTTAGGATGCATAATGTGGCAGCTGATACTCTGGCTAATGCTGCTGCTAGGTTCACCCCTCTAAGGGATGGTTTTTCTATTTAAATAGTGTATAAACCATCTGTGCTAGATAACATCACTAATTTATGCGTCTTTGATGATGAACAACAGATACTTGAATTCATGCTCAACACCAAGGTTTTCAAAGACGCAGTGATAGAAGAAGCGGACCATGATAAATCCTTGCAGGAAGAACAAGAGAAATGCAAGGAAAATCCCATGCCCAAGTGAATAGTGTCGCTTGAAAAATTGCTTGATCTACGGAACCATTTCAGCGGACCCCCCAACACTAAAGTACAGAGCTCCACTCTGGCACATCGACAGGTAAACTTAGGGACAGATAAGGACCCGAAGTTCGTCAACCTCGGGAAGGATTGTTCCGATTAGGACAGGCAAGCTTTCACCAAACTATTCTAGAAATACCGATATGTGTTCGCTTGGATGTATGATGAACTGTGACTTATGACACTTGAATTATTCAGCATGTGATCCCTATGAAGGAAGGAGTGAAGCCTTTCCAGCAAAAGCTAAGAAAAGTGCACCCTACATTGGAACCAATGATTCAATAAGAACTTAAGAAGATTTTTGATGCGAGCATAATCTTCAAAGTCCAACACTCCACTTGGGTATCAAATCTGGTTCCGGTACGAAAAAAATCTAGTGAGATCCGTTTGTGCATGGATTTCTGGAATCTAAACAGAGCTTCAGACAAAGATAACTACCCAATTCCCCCTATGGAACAGATACTGCAAGCCGCATTTGGATTGGATATGTTCTCCTTGCTGGATGGTTTTTTCAGGTATAACCAAGTACTGGTAGCTAAACCCAACAGATTAAAAACTACGTTCTAAATGGGGGACTTTTGCTTTTAGCCACATGCCCTTCAGATTGATAAATGCTAGGGCTACATTCCAACAGGATATGGAAATTTCTTTACGAGGTCTAATAGGACAAAGCATGGTAGTATACTTGGATGACGTCACCGTGCTTTCAAAGCACAGAGGCGATCACTTACATCACCTCAGGCAGATTTTCAAAAGATGCAGGAAGTATGGGATCTAACTCAACCCAAAGAAAAGTGTCTTCACTGTGTCTGAGGGGAATTTGCTGGGTCATATCATAACCAGGAATGGTATAGTTGTAGATCCTGAGCGAGCGAAGGTCATCGCCTAGATTCCACCTCCTAGTAGCAAAAAGGCCATGCAATCCTTCCTTGGGAAAATCAACTTTGTACGGAAATTCATATCATATTTTGCCCAAATAGTTAGGCCTTTGCAAGGGATGATTAAAAATAATGCAAGTTTCAAATGGAATCCACTCGAGAAGGAAGCATTCAATAAGATCAAGCAGGCCATTGCAGAAGCACCATCCCTCCAAAGCCCAGACTTCAACAAAGGTTTCATCTTATATACCTTTGCCTCGGATTCATCACTCGCAGCTGTCCTCACACAGAAAGACGCTAACAACAATGAACGACCCATATCATTCATGAGCGCCAGTTTTCAAGGCGCTAAACTGAATTACCTCGAGATTGACAAGCAGGCTTACACAGTATACAAAGTGGTCAAGCATTTCCGGCCATACATATTGAAGAACCATGTCACAGTGTTCATCCCCCACCCAGTTGTTCGCTCACTTTTCATGTAGCAAGAGCTGGGTGAAAGACAAGGAAAATGGATGACATGTCTCCAAGAGTATGACCTGGAGTTCAAACCGGCACACACTGTGAAAGGTCAAGGACTCTGCCAAATGGCCACAGAGGCTGCAAATTCATGTGGGGATGAAGAAGAATGTTGGGAGTAGGAAATCAACATGTATCAGATTGACCACATGCCTCAGCAGGGAAACGTTTCTTGGTACTCTGACATTTTGAATATTTGGCCCATGGTGTTATGGATCCTATTTTAACTACTCAGCAGAAATGCGCAATAAGGCTAAAAGCTGCATCCTACCAGTTAGTACAAGGAAAAATTTTCAAGAAACATTACAATGGAGTCCTACTACACTGCTTGGAACACGATGAAGCACAAAGCGTCCTGACCGAACTACACGATGGACTAGCTGGAGGACATTATGCAGGTGATACCACTGCCCACAAAATCATGCGCACTGGCTACTATTGGCCAAACATCTTCAAGGACGCTCATGCATATGTCCGGAAGTGTGTTCAATTTCAAAAATTTTCCAACCGGGAAGCATAGATGGCCGATCCATTACAGTCGGTGGTAGTAGAGGAACCTTTTTAGCAATGGGGGTTGGACATGATTGGAGAAATCTTACCGCACTCCTCCAAGCAACACCGGTATATCCTCACCGCTACCGACTATTTCACCAGGTGGGTTGAAGCAGTACCACTACGCCAAATCAACGATCAAGAGGTAATAGAGTTTGTCACTCATTGCATCATGACCAGGTTGGCGTTCCAACCTCCCTTGTTTTTGACAATGCAACTTATTTTTCGTCTTTCAAGTTGTATGATTTTGCTTTGGAAAATGGTATTGTACTTAAAAACTCTGTAAAATATTACCCCCAAGGGAATGGGTTAGCCAAGTTGACTAATAAGAACCTTATCCGCATCATCAATAAGACCCTGTTGTCCCACCAACGAAACTGGCATAATGCCCTCCATAACGCCCTTTGGGCTGATCGAGTCATGCCCAAATCGTCGATCGGCAACTCCACATTTTTTCTTGTATATGGGAAAGAGGCCATCCTTCCTCCCCACCTATCTCTCCCAGCCCTTCAGTTGTCCCAAGAGACCCATGGCACCCCGTGCCCCACCTTGCAATCCCGAATCAATACGTTATTGAAACTGGAGGAGGAAAGGCAAAAAACCCAAGAAAAATTTGCCATCCACAAAAATCGGATTAAGAGATGGTTTGATAAGAAGTCTGTCGAGAATAAAATTTTAGAATTAGGAGACCTTGTTCTTAAATGGGATAAACCTCACGAGGATAAAGGGAAACATTCCAAATTCCAAGCACTTTGGATAGGTCCTTTCCAGATTAAAGAGAAGCTAGGTTCCCACACTTTTAGATTGAAAACTCTAGAGGGAAGAATCAAGGTCCTCCCGGAAAATGGGCATGACCTCAAGCACTAATTCACTTAATGGCCCTAGGCAGGTCATCACCACCCCTGTACCATATTTTTTTGTTTTCTTTTTAGTTTTCGGTTTTTCATTTCCCGCAATAAAAGTTCTTATTCAATCAGTGCCTTAGTAAAAGTGTCTGTCTAAGAACTTCAAAAGGTGGAAGGCATTATAGAAGTCACGCAATTGGCATGCTATGCCAAGATCTATGCTGATGAAAATTATTTCCTGAAAATCACAAAAGGTGGCAGAAGCTTGTCTGTGATTGACACCCAAAGGTAAAACGTGACCTAGTCCGGGCTACTAAGCACAGATAGCTCACCTAGCAAGCTTGAAAGGGTGTCTGTGAAAAGGAAGATGGTGAAAGAAGCAACTAGGCTGAAAGAGAATAGGGCTAACTTTGGGTGACGCAAGGATATCCAGGAAAACCTAAAGTCCTCACACAGACCAGGAGCAATCTCTCTTGCAATTAAAATAAGTTGGGATCCCTCATCCGCCCAGGAAAAATTGCCTCTCTCAAATAAGTGCCCTGAGCACATCTAAATAAGTGCCTTTGGCACATTTAAAATAAGTGCAGTAGCACACCAATAAAGGGTAAAGGATTGAGAAAGGCTTCCTGCGCAGAGAGGCGATGCGACGACTCTGCCAGGGTATTGACCAGGCTCGCCGGCAGCGGACCAACGTCCGTGACTCCTAGGTAGTGACTTCACCGGGACCGCGAGGTTTGTAGGTAGCGGAGCGACATAATGAGGGTGAAATAACTATACCAGATCTTGGAAATCATTTAAGTTCTCCAACCCTTTTCGGTCCGGGATCCAAAAGTAAAAGCTCGGTTGATCAGCACCTAAACAGGCAAGCAGGCTAAGCAACCTCGCAAGGTACAAAAGGAAAAAGATCATGGGAATCTAAGGGTGAAAGGAACATCCTGCTAAGGCCCCCTCCACCCCCCCCCCCCCCACCCCCGCAAAGATAAAAAATCAATAGAGATTCTAGACTCTACCAGTGAATCGCCATTTTTTGTAGCTGCTACAACACCCTCCAAATTTTGCCCCCCTTTTAAAATTTTGAGCCCCTAAGTCAACAAGGTGAGGTCAAGCCTAAATATTTTTTCCAAGTCTCCAAGTCGCAAGCTTCATTTTTTATTACGTGATCTTGAGACCCAATGACTTAGGTCGCTGAGTTGCGGGGTCGCTGAGTCGCAAACGAAGAAAGATTCGCAGTTCGCGACTTTGCGACTTGGCGACCTCGCAACCCCCAGGTCGCGAGGTCGCGAAGTCACACCACCTATAATTTGTGACTTTTTCAACCTAGCGACCCGCATTTATGGCACACACGTGTGACCTCTTTATATATAGAGAGGTCTCTAGGTCGCATTTCACTCATGCGAAGAAGAAGGAAAACACCTCTGACAGTCCGACTGGAACGCATTTTTTTTGGGTAAGTTGTCGTTTCCTCTTGTTTTTTCCTTAATATGACTGCCTGTTTCTCCCCCTTGCCTCACAAATACTCTTTAAAGCTTCATGCTTACAATAGGATTGCTTCCCATGAGCCCTGTCATTCCCAATCCATCCTTTCTGCTCTTGAACCATCCATGTTCCCCATCCAAGGCCTAGTGCGACTCTGCGACCTTGCGACCATGCGACCCAGTCGCAGGTCACTAAGTCGCTAAGTCGCATCTCTTTTAATTTGATCTACCAAGTGACCAAGCGACCTAGTGACCTAGTCTCTGGTCGCTAAGTTGCTAAGTCGCATTTCCTTTCAAATTGATCATTCAGTGACCCAGCGACCTTGCGACCTGGTCGCCAGGTCACTAAGTCGCGTTTCCTGGCAAATTGATAATTTAGCAACCCAGCGACCTAGCGACCTGGTCGCTAGGTCGCAGGTTTTCCCATTCCTTTGGCCATACTTTGTCAGATATAGCCCTGTATTGTTAATATGAAGTCTGTCTTATCGTGGGATGGTTTTTTGGCAATACTAGGTAATATTGAAGTAGAGCTAAGTTTCGTATCTATCTCGTCAGCCTCAAGCGACATGGGTCCCCCAGCAGTCCGAAAAAGGAACAAAAGTCCTAAGGCGGAAGTGGTGGAAGAAGAAGAGTTACAATTCTCCCCTGCCCCCATGTATGGAGACTTAGTATGTACCTTTGGCCAGGGAGACAACATGACCTGGTACCAAATATACTAGGAATTCAACAAACCCAATTTCCCAGAGGACCTTCTAGATAGGCAAGTATATATACAGGTAAAATCATTCAAGTTGCATTACGTAGGATCCCACCCATCAGTATTCCCTTTGTGCATAGATTATAGACTCGATATTGCAGATAGTCGATCCCAAGAACTGGGTCATATGGGATCATGACAGGGATGTTGTGGCTGCTCTGAAAGGACAAGACGCCGAGGTGAATTATAGAATTCTAACAGGGAGCAGACACTAAATGAAGAATGGTGTAAAACTCATGCTGTGCCCATACCTAATATTTTGAAAGGATGGTGGGAAGAACTGGAGAATTTCCGGGCTAAAAAGGACCAAGAATATTTGATGTAAGGCCTCAGAACGACATAAAAACTTGTGGCTGAGATGTTGTGCAGAATGTATGGCCACCCAGATGCGACCTTTTTTAGTGGTACATGGGTCTATCTCATGTACGCCATCACAGTACACGGCACCCGCTTTAATTGGGCCAATGTAATTATGGCAGCCCTCAAATCTAACATCAACGCACCACTTGCCCCTAACAATGGTTTTCCATCTGAGTTTTACATGGCTTCGTACCTTTTAGATGCAGTCTGTGCAAGGTGTAGCTTCGACGGATGGGCGCACAACTAGGTAGCAAAGGAAAGCGTCCTGATTCATAAGCATCTTAGGGTGTTTTGGCACTCTCGGTACAAGAAGGATATGGAGTCAATATCATATATTTTTATCCCATCCCTCTATCATAGATTATTTGGGATGGGGGCTCCTTGCATGTCCTGGCGGGCAATGGAAACAATAATGCAAGTAGCCCATTGGTTCCCAGATGCAGAATTTACTACTATCAGAGTGTTCGTGTCCCTCAAAGCCCCTCACACACTAACCAAGTTTGCGATAGACAAACTCCTGCTCCAGGAAATATGCTATCAGATGTCCAGGGGGTTCACCAAAGTACTGACCAAAGGGAAGAAAAAGCCATGGCCAACTCTACCACTCACCTTCGGCGCTTATATAGTCAAAGATTTCAGAGAGGTAGAGGCAGAAACCGAGCGAATGAGAGGATTCTGTTTTCCCACTTTGGCGCACCGAACGTATGACCCTAACAGGATCGTCCCTGCACATTGAAAACGAGCCAAATTCAGATGGAGCTATCAACACATTGACTGCTCCACTGAAGATAGAATCCGAAACTGGTACAATAAAGATAGGAAGTATGCCCCAGATGAATCCGTCGATCAAGAAGGTCAAGAAGGCCAAGACGACCAGACCCTAGAAGAAAGAACACAGACCACGGGGGGAGCTTCGTCATCCAAGGGAACAACTACAGAGACGACACCCGATCTCGTGGCCCAGCAACGAGAAAGAGAGGCTAGAGCTTAGAAGGAGGCTGAAGAGAAGGCTAAGGCAGAATAGGAAAGGAAGGGGAAGTAAGTAAAATATGACCCAAAAGGGAAGAAGAAAGAAGAAACCCGCAAAAGGAATGAGGAAGAGAAGAGGAAGAAAGAAGAAGAGAGGAAAAGGAAAGAGGAGCAAGACAGGGCTGAAAGCAAATGCTAGTTAAAGGAAAGCCAGGATAAAGCGGAAGTCGAATGAATCTTAAAGGAAGAGCAGGACAGACTAGCGGCTGAACAAGCAAGGAAGGAGGAATAAGATAGGAGGGCAAAAGACAAGGCAACCGAAGAGGTAGAGGGCAGCAAGACACCTCCTCCTGATACTGATATCGAGATGTTTCAAGCAAGCCCTGTGAGTACACCTCACGTTGCCCTCTCAGAATTGGGTGGTGCTATGGGACAAGATGAGGAAGTATTTGATCTTACCAGGATCTCCTTTGACCAATACTCACAGAATATTCGGCAAGAAAAGAGGAGATGCCTAGCGCGAGAACGCACTAGACCTCTCACAGTTACCATCGGCAAGGATATCGTACTAGACACTTGGATGAATCCAGTAATGATCGCCTCAGCTGGCACAACATTTGCAGCGGCCATGGAAGATAATGTTAGCAATATGAGTAAAGAAATTTTGGCTTTACAGAACATGCTACAAGCTTTGGAGAAAAAAACAGCCAAGGCAGAGCTGGAAAAGAAATCATTGGAAGAAGAGGTATAGCAGCTACAGGCTCGCAACACTTCCTCAAATGAAGCAACACTGACCATCCAAGGAGAGGCGGTCACATTAGAGGTCACTATAAGGCAGGTGTACAGAGAGATGTTGTCCATAAAGCAAACTATTGCACCATTGCTGAAGGCTCAAGCTGGAACAAAGAAAAAGAACACTGAGCTTAAAGAGGCCTGCACTACTTTAGATAGCATCTTGGAATGGTCCAATGCATACCCACAAGCTCCAGCTACCTTGCTGAAGAGGGACTATATTAGCACCCAGAATGATAAGGCTCAGATAAGAATCGGGGTACAATCTAAGGAAAAGCTGGTCAAAGATCTGGAGAAGGTGATGACCACATATGATCACTTGATCAGTGGCATAGAATCAATGGCCGAAGCACATCACATTCCCCCCATCAGCCTTCTGAGTGAAGATAGGACTTGGCAGCAAATCGATCAAGATATCAAAACCTTCATGCAACCCATCGAGCAAGCAGTAGCTTCCCATGATTTTCAAGCATCAAGGGAAAATCTAGTCTAGTTTATTGTGACACCGATGTGAATCTACACTAAGTTGGCATCCTTGTCAAATCAAATTAATATCAAAAGAGATACCCTGATTCCAAACGCACTTGAATGCATACACAGATTAAAGGAAGACACACCTCTGGTCACCCCAATTGCTATAGATTATCAAGCGTGGCAGACCTACCTCTGAGACTAGTTACAAGTGATCGTTCTCGACCTAGAAATCACTCAGCTCATAAAATGATCAAGGCATTGCACAGGTCGCAGAACAAAGAAGGTCATAGGTCGTAGGTTGCAGGATCCACCAGGTCGCAAGGCAGCCCAACGGTCTAGAAGGCGGAAAGTCGGGAGCCCAAAGGGCAAGTTTTCTGTTATAAATACCTCCTTCGAAAAATTGTAAAGGACCTTTTGTTTGGGACTCAAAGAGATATAGAGCATTGTATAGAAGGACTACACATTTTGAGTATGAGTAAAAGCATTTGTTAACTCCATTTTTGGATCTGATGTTGGTAAATGTGTGAACACTATGAGTATTCTGTTTTCAGTTTCTAACATCTTTTGATTAATGAAACTGTGTTTCCAATGACATCATTTATGCATTATAGTTTTCTAAACATGTGTTAATGATGCTAAGTTTATTTCGCTTTCTCAATGAACGTTAATAAATTTTTTTACTGACATTTATATTATCACCAAAACCATTTAAGGAAGTGAAGGGTATTCTGCCATAAAGAATTGTTTCTTCTATGGTTAGAACAACATACAAGCATGACCCTAATGATATGATGTTGACAATATTTCCTTTGGCCCCATGCTTTATTATTTAGCTTGCTACGCATAGTGTTATATGTTCATTTAATTCATCAATCATGTGTCTTGTATCTTCCGAATAAGCGTGTGTCCACAGATTCATTGAGTCCTACTGAGACCCAAGGAAAGGAGAATTAAGCGGTAGCTGGACCCACATCCCATATGGGATCCCTATTCCAAACGGTTTAAAGTCTAGTTGGGACTTTTTACTGGGGAGATTCCCTGCTGTTGGCTGGATATATTTTCCCATCAAGAGACCTATAGGTTGCATGTTTACTAAGTGTTTGATGGAATGTCAGTTCCAGTTGGGAGAGGTTAGGTTAATTCCTTGTTCAAATTTTGGTTTATAAGCTTTGCTTCTATGTAATTCATAATTTTTGGAAGTACCGTTGAGTTTAGGGCAGAGGCTTGAGTCCTAGCCTTGAAAAAATTTCTCATAATTTAGGGTCATTGGCTAAAACCTGACTAGAAAACTCCACAGTTGCTGGTAGGCAGGCCTATGGGAGTGACTAGAGGGTTATAATCGATTTCATGCTTTGGAAAGGGAGAGGATAAAGCTCCAGTTCAGATAAAAGAGAGTTATCTCATGGGTTGGACACTTGGAGGGGTTGGGTTTCTCCTGGAGGTCTGTAATAGCTAAGGGAAGTCAGTAAGGTCTTAAGTTATCAAATCCATTTCATTAAGGTCATATAGGATGTTGAGTCTTATCATAGTGGGCCTTAACTCACGTTTACCCTGGGAAAACTGGTGAAAGTGGGTAAATGTGGGAGCAATGGGTTACAAGGTGGTATCAAAGCAGGCTACACTCTCTTTGGGTAAATTCCGATGTTTTCCAGGTTATGGTTGTCATGCGTGGAGTCATGGTATATAGTTGGAATGGTCATGCATTATGTTGTTATGTTATTATCCGGGTATGATTATGATTATACATGTACATGCTAATGTGGACTGATCTTGCAGATGAGATAAGGCTCCCCTGAACATCATTTAGGGATATATTTGATTTTTTAAATATTTGGTTTATCTGACATGGTACACTTGCAATAAGAAGAGAATCTAATATGACGAGAAAAATGGTAGATTGTAGTTCCCGTGACTCTTCCTACATATCAGTTTGGCAGTAAGGAGAAGAGTATTATCCTGGTATAGCAGATACATTGAGAAGATTAAGGGAAAAGATTAGAAGTTGCAAATCAGACAATGACAGGTTGGTTGAGGCTCAGGAAATACTTGCAAGGGCTCAGGAGAAGTAGGTAGAGGTTAATGCAGCAATTATTCAAAGTTTGTCAGAGTTGCAGAAACAGGGACTATTGAGGATCAGTCAAGAGTAGGAAGAGAAAACTAATGGAGCCTATGGCTGTAGATCTCAATCTGGGTACAAGTTGGATAGAGAGGGCATAGATATAGGTGGTGGATCATCGGATACACCTAACAAGAGGAATCGTATGTATGGGAATCATTATAGTTCCTCATCCAGGATACATCATCACAGTTATCACCATCATCATCTTTATAGGAGGAGGGATTATTTTCCTGAGGAGTTAAATAAAGTGAAGCCTCCTACATTTTATGGAGAGATGAAGAAGCCAAAATATGCATAGGCATGGTTTCTTGGAATGAAGAAATTATTCAGATTGCATAGCTACTCATAGAACATGAAAGCCAAGATATCCACATTCATTCTCAAAGAGAAAGAAAATATTTGGTGGGAAGTTGTGAAGAATGTTAAGGGAATTCAGGAAGAATAATTGATTTTGGATGACTTTGAGAGACTCTTTAAGAAAAGTATATTAGCATATTCTTGGAGTTGTTGAGGTATGTGCCTTATCTCAAGGATGAGAAGGATAATATTAAAATATTAATTAGTGGGTTACCATCAACATATAGAGACTGAATTGACTTTAATGAGCCTATATTGTTGGAAGATTCCATCCGAAAGTTGAAGCATTGTTATGAGAAGTCAAAGCACAAAGCTGAGCCTAAGCGTGATTTGAAGGGAAATGAGAAGGCCAAAGGGAAGTGGACACCAAAGCGGGAAGACCTCAAGATGCATGTGAGAAATAAAATGTGGTTCTTTACAAGAAGTTTAATGAAGTTAAGAAGGGACATGGGTTGCAGAATAAAGAGTAGTAGACTAGATGTGATGGTAGAGGAACATTAAAATGGTGTATATGTGGCAAAGAACAACACAAGAATTATTTTCCATTATACCAGGGAGGTAGGCCTCAAATCTATAGTTCTTAAGAGGCGTAGATAGTTGGGGATTTTGATCATAGAATTCTTCATATTTATGCATCTGTGGAAAACAAGCGGCCATATCATTAGGCATCC
Organism: Pinus albicaulis; assembly: GCA_034641835.2. Classification (NCBI taxonomy): domain Eukaryota; kingdom Viridiplantae; phylum Streptophyta; class Pinopsida; order Pinales; family Pinaceae; genus Pinus; species Pinus albicaulis. Next base: position 1,004,736,947 of record CM076580.1, on the reverse strand, counting down.
ATGATTTATATGGAAGGTAAGCTCTGTGGCCGAGCCATTGATATTTTTATTGATCCTGGATCTAGTTATAGTTATGTTGATCCTGACCTGGAAGATAAGTGTGTATTGAGAAAATAAGTGCATCCAAAGTCTTGGTTAGTGCAGTTGGATATAGGTACTAAGAAGATAGTTCATCTTTGGGTAAGAGCTTGTTCATTTGAGTTGAATGGTATGCCTACAAAAACACATTTGAATGTACTACCATTAGGATTGTATAACATGATTTTAGGTATGGATTGGTTGTATCTTCACACGATCAAAGTAGATTGCTATGACAAGGCTATTGAGTGCTTGGATGATAATGGGGAAAAGATAATCTTGCAGGGAAAGAAGAATCCTACCTCAATGAGGATGGTCACAACTATGAAAGCTAAGCGCAGTTGTAGGAAGGGGTTTTTAATGTTTGTATTTCATATTTTCAGTGATAAGGTGTAATGTTCCCAATTTTTATGGAACATTAAATTTTTCCATTTTCACATAGGAGATAAATAAAATGGGTAGGAGACCCATTCACTTCATGAATAAAGGATAAAAATCCCCTTATTGTGAAAGAGGATCACTTATAGAGTTGGATTTCACACCTCTATGTGTGAAAAGGGGCTTTTGCAGGATGACTAGGTCAAGTTTGACCAAGTCAAACAGCGCAGTGGCATGAGGTGGAGAGCACATTGTGGGCGAGCATAGTGGGATAAGGAGGGAAGCTTCTAGAGGAAGGAAACCCTAATGAGTGGGGCCCATTGAGAGGGAGCTCACATTGTTTAAAAGGAGGGCAAGGTAGCCATTGTGAGACATCTTGAGTATTATTCATCTTTGGTCGTTTGGACTTGCTGCTTAAAAGGAATTGCCAGGAGATTCCTGTTTAGGATTTCCCTCTCCTTCTTGAGTAGCTCTTGGAGGATTGCACTCCATTCCACATATTCAGACATTGAGGTCAAGAATCATATTTCTTCATCAGCGCAATTTCAGCTGGAGATTGTGCAGTGTTGCTGGGTGTTGTTAGGGAAGTTTTCTACAACACCATCCTTGGATAGTTTTCCAGAGGAGGGAGCTTCCATCCCTTTGGGAGATCAGCAAGGAGGTTCGTGAGCTTATTCCACCATATTTGGCACCAAGCCAACCACTTTCCATCATATGTAGCGCAATCCCTCTCTTAGACAGTGTTATTCTTGGAGAGCATTTGCTGTGAGGGATTAGCAGATAGTTGGAGGGTGAGATCTTAGGTGAAGGGATCAGCCTTTCACTTTAGATTTCCATTGGAGGAGGGTTCTTCATTTGATGCAGCCATTTCAGCCTTCTCCATCCATTTCCAGTTCTTGAGTTGCTGCTGCTACCTAGCAACTCCGACATTTTTGCAGGAATGCCATTTTTCTTGTATTTCTTCCAATCCTTCTAGAGGATTGATGTATTAGATTTTCAGGGGTTGAGATCATTCTCCCCCACTTTATTTGAGCTCATATTGTCATATCTATATATTGTTGAAATTTTTTAGTATTTTTCCTTCAAGGAATGCGCAGTCATAGCCTAGGGCTCTATTTATATAGCAGTGTTTTTCATATTCTCATGTACATGTGTCTTTAGGCTTGCAGTGCCTTGCTTGAGTGATCATTTCCTCAAGTATTTGTGTCAAACCGTAAGGTAACATGAATTTATACATGGAAATGAGGCTATTGGGATTCATCTCCCAATGACTCTTGGCCTTCCTTATTTCCCAATATTATTTATTATACAAAATTAAATATCCACACCCATCCCATAGGATTAGGTGTCAACATTCCCCCCTTTAATCCGAAGGGATGTTGGTGAGCCCAAGCATCGATCTGAACTTTTCAAACTTTTCTCTTCCAAGTGCTTTGGTGAAGATGTCAACAGTTTGCTCATTTGTGGAACAATGATGTAGATGGATGGTTTTGGCCTGAACATGATGTCGAATTAGATGGTACTTTGTATTGATGTGCTTTGTTCGATCATGGAACTTTGGGTTCTTGGCCAAATTTATTGCAGAAGTGTTGTCGATCATGAGTGGAGTGGAATACATTTGTTTCATCTGCAAATATTCCAGAATTTTCCGGAGCCACACAATTTCCTTTGTTGCTTCAGCTGCTGCCACATATTCTGCCTCGGTCGTGGAATCTGCTGGAACTGACTGTTTGCGTGATCTCCATGAGACAACTCCCGATCCAAGACTCATGGTGTAACCTGTAGTAGACACCCCTGTTTCTTTGTCGCCATCAAAGTCTGAATCAGAGTATCCGATCAAGCTGAAGTCGCCTACCTGTGTATATTTGAGTCCAAAGTCTTGAGTCCCCTTCAAGTACCTTAACACTCTTTTCACAGCAGACCAATGTCCTTCACAAGGTTTTTGCATGAACCTTGAGAGGATTCCAACAGCAAATGAAATGTCAGGTCTGGTGGTGGTCAGGTAGATAAGACTTCCTACAAGCTGTCTATACTTAGTTGCATCCTCAAATTCATTCCCTTCAATAGATGTGAGCTTCAAGTTTTGTTCCATTGGAGTGGTTAAGGGATTACAGTCATCCATGCCAAATTTGTTCAAGAGATCTCCAATGTACTTCTTTTGAGAAAGAAATATGAATTTAGGATGTTGAATTAATTCAATACCCAAATAGTAATGAACATGACCCAAATCAGTCATTTCAAAACCTTTCTTCAACTCTTTCTTCATGGATGCAATATAGCTCTCATTGTTTCCTGTTATCAAAAGATCATCTACATAAACCACAAGATATACAACTGTTTTTCCAACTTTCTTAAAAAACAAAGTTGCATCATCAAGATCAAAATGTTTGAAGTCAAGTTTCAGAAGATGCTCGGTCAATTTCTCATACCAGGCTCGTGGTGCTTGCTTGAGGCCATACAAGGATTTTACAAGTTTGCAAACTTTGTGTTCTTGACCCTTTATCACAAATCCTTCTGGCCGGGACATATAAACTTTCTCCTTTAGATCTCCATTCAAGAAGGTTGTTTTTACATCCATCTGATGGACTTTCCATCCATTCTGAGCTGCTAAGGCAAAGAGAGTCCGGATGGTGGTCCATTTTGCTGTGGGAGAAAAAGTTTCTTCATAATCGACTCCTTCTTTTTGTGCAAAACCTTTTGCCACAAGCCTGGCCTTGTGCTTGTCAAGTGAGCCGTCTGCTTTGTACTTGTTCTTGTAGACCCACTTACAGCCAATTGGTTTCGTTCCCAAAGGTGGATCAACCACCTTCCAAGTGCCATTCTTTATCAAGGCATCATACTCCTTCTGCATCGCTTCTTTCCATTCATCATGAGAAGCGGCTTCTTTGAAGGAAGTTGGTTCATGATCTGTAGACAAACTCAATTCACAGTTATAAGCAATATCCATATCAACAGGGGAATCGGAATTATCTACATCACCTTCAATTTTTTGAGTGGAACTTCTTGTTCCTGTTTTTCCAACCTCATCAGGATGAACATTCTCCAGTGTCTTTGTCAGCCATTTGGGAGGACCTTTCTGAGATGGCCCAGGCTGGTCATTTGACTGAGTTGGGATTGATTCAAGATTCAATCTCCCAATTCTATCAATCACATCATCCAATGTGTCATTCGTGGTTGTTTCTTCATGTGGGGGAGAGAGTGGACATGATTCCACAGTTTGATTCAATATCGGAATCCCCCCTTCAAGATGTGGAATCACATTATCAAATTCTTGGAAAGACTTTGCATGTGTGAATCTATCCAGGCAATCAAGTTGCCGCTCAACAACCTTGTCACTCTTGGAAGATTCAAGAAATATGACATCTCTTGCTATCACAAACTTCTTATTTGCTTCATCATAGAGACGATATCCTTTGGAGGTATTGGAGTAGCCCAAGAAGATACATTTTCTGCTTCTAGCACCAAGTTTGTTCCTTTGACCCTTGGGTATCAAGGCATAACAGGTGGACCCAAAGACCCTGAAATGCTTTACCGAAGGAATGTGACCATGCCACATTTCAAAAGGAGTTTTGTTTCTAATTGAACTTGAAGGACACCTATTCTTTATGTAAACAGCACATAGAACTGCATCAGCCCAAAACATCAATTTTACATTCTTGAAAAATAACATGGAGCGGACCATATTTAAGATGGTTCTGTTCATTCTTTCAGCTACACCATTCTGTTGTGGATTATATGGCACTGTTGTTTGATGTTTTATTCCATGTTGACAAAGATAATTTTCAAATTCATTTGAGGTGTATTCTTTTCCATTATCAGTGCGTAGAGAGCCAATATGTGTTTGTGCATCATTTTCAATCCATGCATGAAAATTTTTGAAAGTTTGAAAAGCATCAGACTTATTCTTCAGTAAGTAAATCCAACACATTCTGGTGTAGTCATCAATAAATGTCATCATGTATTTGTTTCCATTTGCATAAGCAATAGGCATAGGGCCACATAAATCTGAATGAACAAGTTCAAGTTTCCTATGTGCTCTTGAGTGTGAATCATGAAATGGCTGTTTTCTATGCTTTCCTAGAATACAAGCATCACATTCATTAGGTTTTCTAGGAATTGTAGGCAGTCCATCAACACCATTTTTCTTCAACAAACGAAGGCTGTCATAATTTAAGTGTCCAAATCTAGCATGCCATAAAAGACTTGATGGAAATGTACCTTCATCATGATGTGAACCGAATGCAAAGTTTTGAGCATGGGCATATGAACCTTTCAGCTTCAAGAGTCTCCCTTCTTCTATTCCCTCCATGACAAGTGAGTGATCTGATGCTGATCTGACCTCTGCCTTGCCATCAAACAAGTGAACTGAGTGTCCTTGCTGCCGGATTTCGACCAGGGACAACAAGTTTCTCTTCAACTCCGGGAGGTATAGAACCTCATGTAGGATATGATCAGGAAGACCAGGCAGTTTAAGCCTGACTGTGCCAAGCCCTGATGGCTTGAGTTTGGATTTATCTGCGAAATATACTGCTCCATCAACTTTGTCAGTGAATTCTTCAAAAAATCTTTTCTAAATGTCATGTGACATGTTGCTCCTGAATCTAGCAACCAATCATCTCTCCATGAAGTAAATGAAACATCAAACAAGTCTTCAGTTACTCCATTGTTACAATGTGCTAGAGCATAATGAGCGGATTCAGGTGCTTTACCTTTGTCTTTGTCATTAGCTTTACCTTTGTCTTGATTTGTTTGCTGCAGAGCTTTAGATTGTCTGCCCCCCTTTTCTCTGAAGTTTCTTCTTCGTCTTCTGCCATGTCTTCCTCTGGATGAATATGAAGCATGTCTCTTTTCTCTCTGTGCCAAGTATGTAGCCTCTTTAGAAGATGAAGGGACCGTCATCTTCTTTTGAAGGAGGAGAGAAAAAAAAAAACTTTGCTGGAGAATCTCTTTTGAAGGAGAGAAAACAAAAACACTCTTTGCTGGAAAATATACCGCTTAAAAGCATTTAAATATTGCTAAAAATATGAAGATCGAATTTAAAAGACAAAAACTCTTTGCCGCAAATACTGAATTCTGCACAAAAAAATAGATGTATATTTTTTTTTTTTTTGGAGAAAAACATTTATATGAAAACTTATTGAATGGGAGGCGGTATTGAGTATGTGGATGGTATTAAGAAATGGAAGTTCGATATGGAAGGGCGGTAATGAATATAATGAGGGGCGGTATTGAGAAGGGCGGTAATGAATATAATGAGGGCGGTAATGAATATAATGAGGGGCGGTAATATATGGTGGATTGTAAATAGCGCTGGAGGAGGGCGGTATAGAATATGGGAGGGGCGGAAATATATGGGACAACGTATTTAAACAAAGTGATCACGCATATATATGTTGCTGGACGATGTAAGGTGAAGGGACTGATCGTTTCCATGGGGATGTGACCGTTAATATCATAATCGTCATATGATGGATCGTATATATGGATGGGAGGGTCGACAAAGCGTATTAATATATCATCACCAAAAGACAGAAAGTTTATATATGTAGGGCATTATTATAAGGCAGTATTATGTATATACAATGGACAGCTCTGTATTAAAGTGACGGGCGATATATATTGGAAGGCAGCGTATAGAAATGCTGGAGCGAACTGCGTGTAGTGGGAGGTCGTTGAAATGGAATGGCACAGTCAGAAAATTGGAGTGACAGCGTATATATCATTCGTATACAGCGTTAAAATAATAGACAGCGTATATATGATTCGCTGCGGATTTGGAGGCGGGGATATATCATTCGCTGCGGATATATAATGCAGTTGACGGGGATATATCATTCGCTGCGGATATATAATGCAGTCGACTGGTTGGGCGTTGTAAGGTGAAGGGATGCTTTGCAGAATATAGGCAGCGTGGAGGATTACCGCCTGTAGGAATATATGCAGTGTGGGATATGACAGTGTGATGTATATTACATGGGAGAGCCGACTTGTATCACAATGGAGGCGATGTGCGTGGGAGTAGGAATGCAGAACTGGAGGGCAGAGAGATAGCAGTGAGGGAGAATGGTGAGCGTTGTGCAAAGAGGTGCGAGAGAAAGAGGGAAGGCGGAGTTTAGGGAGAGTAGGTAATGGATAGCGCGTGAGGGAAGTGTGAGGGGCGTTGGGTAGGTGAGGGAGAAGTGAGGGCGTTACAAAAAAATCTGAAATGGGATCTTTGCAGGACTGCAGAGGGGGCTGCAATTTGCAGTGTTTCAGGAACTGCAAGATTGCAGAATCTTCAGGAGCTGCAAGAGATGCAAATTTCAGAGATAAAAAAAATGCAGAATAACAGTATAGCAATAAGTAGGAGCAGCAAAAACTATTAAAAAAACTGACTGAGCAAAGGAGAGGGAGTTACACCACAGGCAGAAATGCCAATAGTGGGACTGGCTCTGATACCATGTCAAACCAGGAGGTAACTCCTCAAATCAGAATGTGTTATTGAATGAAGAATGAACATGCATTTATACATGGAGGTGAGGCTATTGGGATTCATCTCCCAATGACTCTTGGCCTTCCTTATTTCCCAATATTATTTATTATACAAAATTAAATATCCACACCCATCCATAGGATTAGGTGTCAACAATTTGTATACCTTATGCTACTATGATATAATGAGAAGGCTATTTGTATTCTCCGACATTTCATGTGTTAATGTATTCATTGCTGCTCCATAGGAGGTGTTTTAAATATTGTTTTATCTTCACTTTGGAATATCTTAAGATATTCCCAAGGTTATAGATTTTCCCTCATTTGGGATATTACAGTGGTATCGGATCACCTTTCTTGGCTTAGCCTATGGATTTCAAGCCCAAGAAAGAAGAAGAAGAAGATGATGTAGAAGATGAGCTTGATCTTGTCTATTTTCAGGACAAAGAAGAGCCTCCCCAAGGAGGAGAAGAAAAGAGAAGAAGAGGAAGGTCCATGCACTTCCTATTCTCAAAAAGAAATCAAACATGAGAGATGCTTGGATCATTAGGTTCTAAATCAATACTTGGATGAGTATAAATCCCATTCTGCAGCATTTAGGGGAGCTACTATGTTCCCACAGTTTCTTCAGTAGAAGGAGGAGAGAAGGCCCTGTAGTAGAAGATAAATAAAATGAAATAGGTTTCTATTGTCTACATTTGATGGGGACACTTCAGCTAGAGCTTGGGTGAAAAATCTAGAGGCATTTTTCTTGCTACATCCAGTAGCAGAGAAAGAAGCAGTGGAGATTGCAGCACTGCACATGGAGGATGAAGCCTCTGTTTGGTGGTTCAAACCCTTGGTCCATTCAAGGGTGATTTATTTTGAATAATTTTCTCAAAGGTTGATCCAAACCTTTGATGGAGAAAGGACAAAGGAAGAGAAGGCCATACCACCATGGGAGGAGGATTGCACCAACACTGTTACAACTTTGGAGGAGCAACCTTCTACATCTATGGATTATGCAGCCATAGCATTGGAGGAGACAACTACTGTAGCCACAAAAGGGGATCCGAAGATCCACCAAGGTATGAGTGAAGTTCCACTTTTCATTTCAGCAAATAATTTAAAGGAATGTGGGAACTCACATGTAGAGGTCCAAGGATCTACACACTCTGCTATTTTAGAGGACCCTGATTGCACTGCGCTGTGCAATGGGTTCAAAGAGGAGATGAAACTTCATTCTCATACATTTTGGTTGAGTTGCATTCAGCTCTTGAGGTTGGATTGTGAACTTTTGGAGGATGGAGTGAACCATGACACCCCCATGAAAGACAATGAATCAAATTTTAAACCGAAGGATGAAACAACTGCTACATCATTGGAGGAATCAGCAGCGCTGTTAAACATGGATGGAGAGAAGATATTACCTCCATCACATTTGGATCCTCATGGATCCAACATAGTCATGGATGAGAGATCTTCTCTAGAAGGTCTTCAAGGAGTTTCATTTCAACTTTATATGAAATGCAAGGGGGAAGATATGGCTTGGAAGAATGGTAGCCCTCATGGGAGGAGTACTAAAGGAGGAAGAAGGAGAAGACATCCACAAGGAGCTGAGTGGGTGTGGATGAGGAGCAAGGGGCTGATTTTCCACTTGCAAATATATGATACCAAGCAACAAGAGGCTTGGCTGCGTTGGCTCCTCTTGAAGGAGTTTGGCCACCACTTGGTGTACCCTTTTTCTAGGAAGATGGGAGTAGAGAAGAGGTGGTAGGATGTTTACATCATTGAGCAGTAGAGAGTATGGATACATGGAGCTTATATGGCATATATATCAGTCATGATACCTTCATCACATGAGTTACATGATGTAAGCATGAGGAGGCGGCAAGCACTAGGATTGCTTGGACTATCTTGGAGAGAGCACAAGCAGATTTGCTCTTAGATGATGTATGGTGTTGTAGGAGTAGAGGAGGGCACTCTCATAGTGCAAAGGGATTAATAATTAGCTTGGATTGATCGGGAGGCATTTCCATCTTGGGAAAAGCTTCACATTTGCAGCAGCATCACCAGAAGTGTTCTTGACAAGGAGCATGTCAAGAAACAAATATTGGCATGGGCAAGAGCCTTTTTGCATGAGCTCACAGCACTAACACTTGGGAGTAGGATCATATACATGGATCCATATATCATCTTACTTCCAGCCTATGGTAAGAGCATTGTGTTTACATTTTCTGATTTACATATTCTTATCATTATGTGGCAGTGCATGGTTCCTCAAAGGGGCAAATTTTTCATGTTGCTCCATGAGAAAAGTAGGGCCAAATCATATGATGGAGACAACCATCTTTCACATGGCCTTGGGAAAATGTTTTTCCATTCTACACATGTTCAACTAATTCATATGATTAGCATTGTATTTCAAAACATTTTGCCTTGTACATTTCTAAAGCAGCAATTTGCAAAACTGCGTTATGCACCCTTGGGAGACCGTTGGTACTTTCCAGCACCATATGAAACCATAATTAGTCCCCCTATTTTGTTGTTGATCATGATTATATTTGCTGTTATGTCTCATATTATTATTGGAAGCATGACACATGAGTTTGGTGTGACCCTGAGGGGAGATGATTCCCACAGTTTATGCATGGCATGTTTTAAGGGGAACATGAGGAGAGACATGGCCACCACAACCACTTATTTGCCTTATTTTGAGGTGGGACATGAGTTTGATGACGATATCCATCCATTGTATGTATAAGGGCATGTATTTGATTTTTTATTGCTGATTCACTCATCTATTTACTATTCAGTAGTAGAGTTGATATTTTCTGCACAATTCTTGCCATGTTATTTTCTGCAGCTGCAGTGGGTGAGATTGCGTTGTAACCCTATGAGACATTTTTTGTACCTTTATGCACATGATATAACCTATTGAAAACATTTCATTGGGGTATTCTATGATGATCATGTCCTACTCATCATGGATGAAATGTCTTGGGCCAGCCGTATTATCATTGATGGAGGAGAGATCCTTGGAGGATTGCTCTTCATTTTTCCAATTGAGGGAAATATTTTTGCAGCCCATGATCAGCACACACTCCACACTTATCACAAGTGTAGAGGAGGACAGCATGAGGCAAGCTATGAGGCTTTCCATATTCAGAATTGCAGCCCACCTTCATTTCCAGAGCTCAAGGTGGAGGGAGATTTCTATAAGTTGCCATGTTGGGAGGTAGCTTATGTTGTATGGATGATTGCTTGGGGATGGGAGATTGATATGGGGATGATGAGTCCCATTATATATCAGATATCATGCCTCAAGGAGGCCCTTAGACAACCCATTTTTTCCTTCATGGATATTTGTTTCTACATGACAGCTATTTGGGGATGTTCACCAAAAGCTGGATTACATATGTTGAAGGGACAACTTGGACACTTGATTGATGATATGGAATCATTTTCTTAGAGGAGTTCATCATGCACAGATGCTACAGGGAGGGTAAGGGAAAATGTATCAGTCTATCCTTGCACTTGCTTGAGGACAAGAAATCTTTGAGATGGGAGGACTGTAATGTTCCCAATTTTTATGGAACATTAAATTTTTCCATTTTCACATAGGAGATAAATAAAATGGGTAGGAGACCCATTCACTTCATGAATAAAGGATAAAAATCCTCTTATTGTGAAAGAGGATCACTTATAGAGCTATATTTCACACCTCCATGTGTGAAAAAGGGCTTTCGCAGGATGACTAGGGCAAGTTTGACCAAGTCAAACAGCGTAGTGGCATGAGGTGGAGAGCACATTGTGGGCCAGCGTAGTGGGATAAGGAGGGAAGCTTCTAGAGGAAGGAAACCCTAATGAGTGGGGTCCATTGAGAGGGATCTCACATTGTTTAAAAGGAGGGAAAGGTAGCCATTGTGAGACATCTTGAGTATTATTCATCTTTGGTCCTTTGGACTTGCTGCAACTTCTTGCTGCTTAGCAAGAATTGCCGGGAGATTCTTGTTTAGTATTTCCCTTTCATTCTTGAGTAGCTCTTGGAGGATTGCACTCCATTCCCCATATTCAGACATTGATTTCAAGCATCATATTTCTTCATCAACGCAGTTTCAGCTGGATATTGTGCTATGTTGCTGGGTGTTTTTGGGGAAGTTTTCTACAACACCATCCTTGGTTAGTTTTCTAGAGGAGGGAGCTTCCATCCCTTTGGGAGATCAGAAAGGAGGTTCATGAGATTATTCCACCATATTTGGCACCAGGCCAACCACTTGCCATCATATGCAGTGCAGTCCCTCTCTTAGACAATGTTATTCTTGGAGAGCATTTGCTGTGAGGGATTAGCAGATAGTTGGAGGGTGAGATCTTAGGTGAAGGGATCAGCCTTTCACTTCAGATTTCCATTGGAGGAGGGTTATTCATTTGATGCAGCCATTTCAGCCTTCTCCATCCATTTCCAGTTCTTGAGTTGTTGTTTCTACCCAACAACTTCGGCATTTCTGCAGGAATGCCATTTTGCTTGTATTTCTGCCAATCCTTCTAGAGGATTGATGTGTTATATTTTCAGGGGTTGAGATCATGCTCCCCCACTTTATTTGAGCTCATATTGTCATATCTATATATTTTTGACATTTTGCAGTAGTTTCCCTTCAGGAATGGCACATTCATAGCCTAGGGCTCTATTTATATAGCAATGTTTTTCATATTCTCATGTACATGTCTCTTTAGGCTTGCGGTGCCTTGCTTGAGTGATCATTTCCTCAAGGATTTGTATACCTTATGCTGCTATGATATAATGAGAAGGCTATTTGGATTCTCTGACATTTCATGTGTTAATGTATTCATTTCTGCTCCATAGGAGGTGTTTTACATATTGTTGTATCTTCACTTTGGAATATCTTAAGATATTCCCAAAGGTATATATTTTCCCTCATTTGAGATATTACATAAGGATAAGGAGGATGAGGATGCAGAAACATTCAAGAGGTACCCTATCTTATAATATTTTCATGATGTGTTTTCCAAAATATTGCAGATTTTCCTCCTCAAAGAGAAGTGTACTTTTATATTGAGTTGATACCAGGGGAAATACTAGCATCAAAGGAACCTTACAGGATGAGCACTCTAGAGTTAGTAGAGTTGAAGTTGAAGTTTAAGGAAATGCTTGATAAGGGATAAATTAGGTCAAGTGTATCACCTTGGGATGCACTAGTATTGTTTGTGAAGAAGAAGGATAATCCTCTCAGGTTCTGCAATGATTATAAGCTGTTGAACAATGTGACAATCAAGAACATGTACCATTTGTTAAGGATTGACGATTTATTTTATCAGCTGAAGGGAGAAGTAGTGTTCTCAAATATTGATTTGAGATCATGATACCATTAGGTACTCATCAAGGAAGAGGACATCTACAAGACTACTTTCAGGACCAGGTATGGGAATTAAGAAAAGTGTTGTAGTTCCTTTTGATTTGAATATTGCCCGAGCTACTTTTATGTGCTTGATGAATAGCGTTGCATCCTTATTTGGAAAAGTTTGTTATTGTATTCATTGATGACATCTTGATATTCTATGATTAAGGAAGAGGATGCTGAGAATTTAGCAACAGTGTTGAGTTTGATAAGAGAGAATCTGTTGTATGCCAAGATTATTAAGTGCAGTTTCCTTAAGATTGAGGTACATTACTTGGGAAATCTTGTTTCCAAGGAAGGGATAGCAGTAGATCCAGAAATGATAAAGGCTATTATGGATTGGGAAGCTCCTAGAAATGTGGATGACTTCATATCATTCATGGGACTAGCAGGTTACTACAAGAGGTTCATTAGGAACTTCTCAGACATTGCATATCATATTACATCGTTGTAGAGGAAAGGTAAGAAGTTTGAATGGATGAAGGAATGTGAATTTTTTTTTGAAAAATTGAAGTAGTTGTTGACAAATGCTCTAGAGTTAAATATTGCAAATTTGGGTAAAGAGTTCTTAGTGTGTACAAATTCTTGTAGGAGAGGGCTTGGTGGAGTGCTTATATAGGAGGGACAAGTGTTATTCTATGAGTCCAAGAAACCAAATGAGCATAAGAAGAACTATGTGACTCATGATATTGATTTGGAAATTATTATTTACGCCTTGAAGATGTGGAGGCATTATCTTATTGGCATGGGGTTTGTATTTATGATTTATCACAGTGGATTGAGATATCTATTTGACCAAATGAATCTGAATGCTAGGAAATATATGTGGTTGGATACCCTTAGTGAATTTGAATTCGAGATTAGATACATTAAGGGAAAGGAGAATAAGGTTGCATATGCTTTCAGTAGGAAAGTGCAGTTGAACGATGTTGAAGGAGTGAAATCATATGGTAAAAATTTACAACATCGAATCTTATAGGCAGGACAACAAGATGATAGGTATAGGGAGCTTATGCATAGGTTACAGTAGGGTACATTTAATCAAGATGTGGACTACCATCTTATGATAGATGGTTTGGTGAGATTTGGGGACAGGATCTATGTGTTGGATGACAATGAGCTCAATAAGCTTATCTTGAGGGAGTTTCATGTCAAGCCATATTAATGTCACACAGGATATTAGAAGATGTTTAAAGAAGTAAAGAATTTCTACTATTAGCCAAATATGAAGAAGAGTGGTGGAGTTTGTGGCTAGGTGTTTGGACTATTAGCAAGTGAAAGCATAGTGTAAGAATCCAGGTGGGTTGCTTCAGCCTATTCTACTTCCAAAGTGGAAATGGGAGGTCATTTCCATGGACTTAATTACAGGTCTTCCAAGGACATCGAGGCATCATGATTCTATCATGGTTTTGGTCAATAGATGGAGAAAGGTAGCTCAGTTCATTCCAGTAAAGACTACTTATTCATCTAGTGAGGTAGCACATATCTTCAACAGGGAGATCGTGAGACTGCATGGTGTTCCAAATAATATTGTGTCAGACAGGGATGCTAAGTTCACTTCCAAGTTTTTGAAGGAGGTGTTTGCAGGTTTGGGGACATAGTTGGCCTTCAACACAAATTATCATCCATAGAAAAATGGACGGACAAAGAGGGTCAATAGGATTCTGGAGGAGATGTTGAGGATGTATGTCATGCATCAACAGCAGAGGTGTGAGGAGTATCTTCCATTGGTTGAGTTTTCTTACAATAATGGTTGCCAGGAGTCACTGAGGATGAGTCCATTTGAGGAAATATATCGGTGGAGTTGTAACACTCCCATCAACTGGAGTGATCGAGTGAATAGGGTATTTATTGGAATGGACATGTTGGTATAGATGGAATAGGAAATGCAGGCTATATAGAAGAATCTAAAGGAAACATGAGACAAGAAGAATATTTATGTAGACCAGAACTGGGAATTTAAGGAGTTTCAATTTGGGTAGCATGTGTACTTGCGCATCAATCCCAAGAAGATATCATTGAGGATTGGACCATGTGCCAAGTTGGCACCACAATATTACGAGCCTTTTGAGATCCTTGAGAGGATTATATCAGTGGCCTATAGAATTGCACTACCTCCAACAGTGAAATTCCATGATGTTTTCCATGTTTCATTTCTTAAAAGATATGTAAAGGATGTTGATCATGTTATTGATTATTATGTATTGTAGGTGGAACTAGAAGGATAATTATAGCCCGAACTGTAGTGCATATTGCAGTTGAAACAACTAATGATCTGAAATCGAGAAAATGAGCAAGTTAAAGTGCAGTGGAAGCACTTTGGGCCCGATGAATCTACATGGGATATGGTTGATTAGATGCAGACTATGTATCCTTCATTTTTTGTTGCTGGAGGAAAGTGAGTTTTTGGTATATTTATATTTTTATGTATGGTTTTTTTGTAAATATCACCATGAGATGTGCTATAAAGCTCCAATAAGTGGTATGGTTGTCATGTTTGTCATGATGGTTTTTCTTTTAAGTAGGTTGCTATTGTAAATACTACAATGAGTTGGATTATAAAGCTCCATAAGAAATATTTTTTGATTTCAATGACCATGCTGGTTGTAGGTGTCATATAACACTGAGGAAAGTTTTCCCCTAAGGGGGAGGGGTTTGTAATAACCCTGATTTAAAATTTCATGTAATAAAATTTAATAAAGGAAAAATAAGACCAATGTCATGGGACACATATTCTAAGTTGAATGTTGGGAAAAATATCCTAGTGGGCATCACTTGATGTGTTTATGGCTAGGGTAAATTAGCAAAGGCAATGAAAAAGGATTTGAAAAGGAAAAAGGGCATTTTTGGCATTTATTTTATGAAAATAAAGGAAATTATGAGAAAAGGAAGGTAAAAGGTCATAGGTTGCATGTGAGGAGAAAATTGAAGGAAAATTAAGGAAAAATGAAGTAATTAAAGTCATCAATAATAAAAAGACATCAAAGCATCAGTTTAGGGCCTTTGGTCAGTTCAATTTTGGAATTGCTTTAGAGAGGAGAAGAGAACCAAGAGGAGAAGGAAAGAAAGCAAGCAAAGGAGGGAAAATGAAGGAAAAGGAAAACAAAGGAAAGAGGATCAAACAAGGAAAACTTGGATCAAGCAACTTCAGCAGGAATAATTGCAGGTAATAAGTTGCATATATGATTTCCTAGTTGGTTTTAACATGCATGATATGTGCATGTTGGTATTTGGTTCTTTTGTTGTCATTGGAATGGGTTTTTTCGAGTTTCGACAATGGATTTTAGCCTTGCCTTGTCATTTTCGGATAACCATAGTGTGATGGGATTATTTCTCGGTTGAGATTTGGATTTTTGGAAGGTTTTGGATCCAGGTGAGGTGGTATTAGGAAAATCCCAGGGGTTTCGGTAGAGAAGGTTTTCTCTGGGAAGCTCTCAATAAGTGGGTGGAGATCATAAAATTCCTTAAGGGATGGTGAAGAAAATTTGAGGAATACAAGCTTGATTTGGTTTTGTGATCTCAGAACTGGTTTAGGTGAAATCATTGTATAATGAGGGCAGAGATGGTTTAACCTATGGATTCCTTTGGTTGTTTATGAATTGGTTTATCCCATGAGATCCCACATCCATTCTTGGAATACGACATGGGGGTGATTGGCTGGAATAAATATTTGGTTTAGCCCAATCTATGGTCGGGTGGTACATGGAAGTCCCATACCTGATTGGCTTTTTCATATGTTTAATAAGAGCTAAGTTTCTTTTCCTTTTTATGAGTAAATTTAATTGTTATTAAGTGGCTTAAATGGTTGTTCTATCATTATTATTTATCTGGTTATAAACATGGTTATTTGACATATCTATGGATGGATCTTATCACATTTTCGTTAATGGATGTCCAGTTAATGAATGTATAACCTAATTAGTGCTATGAAAACTATTGGGAGAAGGAATTTGTCCTTCTTTTTAAACCTTATATAAGTTTCGAGATCCTTATGTTCAGATATGCATTCATGACCTGTAGGTTTCATGCTTACCAAGTGTTTGACAGAATGTCAGTCCTGTTTGGGAGAGGTTAGGTTAGTCCTGAGCTTTGTTTCTATGTCATTCAAAATTTATGGAAGTTTCACTGAGTTATGGGCAGAGGCATGAGACCTAGCCCTGAAAAAGTGGCTCATAATTCAGGGTCAGCGACATAGAACTGACTGCAAAAGTCCATAGTCGCTGGCAGGAAGGCCTATGGGAGATATTGGAGGGTTATAGTCATTTACATGCATTGGAAAGGGAGAAACTTGTTGGGTGTGTGTTATATTCTTTCCATGACTAGCTGCACGGGTGTAATAGGGGATCACAGGGGGGGGCACAGTGCCCCCTGCTGGGGGGTCGAGGTCTAGGGCAACACCCCAAGATTTTTTTTTGGGAATATTAGGTGAGGGGACCTACCTATGGTTTTGTGAATGGGCTTAACACATGATTTTGACATGGTGGTTTTATGTCCATGGTATTTTGTAGATCCAAACAAGGGAACTACGATTATGTTCTAATGTAGGGTTAATGGATTGGGGCTTATGAATGCTTTGGCATGTGTATATATATATATATATATATATATGTATATATATTGTAAAATTGAAAGGAATATAATGAAAAATCAATCTGGTAGTCCCGGTTTTGGGATCTAGGGGAAAATCTATGTGTATATTTCTTTTATGTTCTATGCTCTTGCTATTGTTTATTTTTTGTTTTAAAAGTTCATTTGCAAATAATTTCTGTACAAAGTTAAAACATAAATTTGGTATTAGAGCCAAGTTTCAATTTCAAGGGGATGCCTTTGCTGCTGAGGGGTTTTGCTTGGGCCTGTGGTAGACCCTATTCAGTGGGAGATCTATGAGATCAATTCTTGCGGTGAAAGAAGATGGAAAGCAGTGGAAAGATAGAGATCGAGAAATTTAATGGTCAGAGTTTTGATTTCTGGAAGCTCAAGATGGAGGATCTATTGGTGGATAAAGATCAGTGGATTGTGGTAGATCCTGGTACTAAACCAATGACAATGTCAGATGAAGACTAGGATAAGTTGGATCAAAAAGAAAATAGAACTATAGGGTTATGTATCTCAGATTCAGTATTGTTAAATGTATCTGGGGAAGCTATGGCGAAGGTTTTGTGGGACAAGTTAGGGACTTTTTATCAATCTAATTCTCTGGTGAACAAAATGTTCCTACGGAAAAAGATATATAACCTGAGGATGAAGGATGGAGACTCGGTGACAGAGCATATGAACGCCTTTTATATTGTGGTAAGTGAATTTTTGTCTGTCAATACTAAAATATTAGATGAAGATAAGTGCATCAGTTTGTTGTGTTTTCTACTAGAATCGTGGGATATTTTGGTTATTGCAATAGGCAGAAATATAACTACCTTGAAGTTTGATGAAATTGTCTCAGCCTTGCTATTAGAGGAAATGAGATGAAAAAATATGGAGGGTCAAAATGGAGATGCCTTGTCTGTACGAGGACGGTCCCAGAATAGAAACAAAAATAAGTTCCTAAGTGGGAGATCTAAATCTAGAGGGAGATATAAATCTCTAGGAAAGCTTGTAAATGTGTGCTAGAAATGCGGAAAGGAAGGGCACTTCAAAAAGGTTTGTAGGTATAAATCTCCTGAGAAAGGAAAGGGATATGATGATGCTACTTCTGTAGAGGCGAAAACCACCTCAGATGAAGGTGGGGATGTGTATTTGGATTCTTCTTCAAATACACATGCATATCATGGGGCATGGTTGATTGACTCAAGTGCATCCTTTCACTTCATTACCCATAGGGAGTGGTTCTACAAGTATGAGAAGTATGAATCTGGTGGTTATGTCTTCTTAGGGGATGATAGGAAGGCCAAAATCATCAGATGCAGAAAATTCAAGATGAAGTGGCAAGGTGGAAGGATTAGAACACTTCTTGGTGTTCTCCATATTCCTACATTGGCCAGAAATCTGAAATCTGTAAGCAAGATGGATGATCCAGGTGTAAAAAAAATGTTTGAGAAAGATACCTACAAGATAGTTAAAAGATTTCAGATTGGAACTTTGTACAAGATTCTGGGTAGCACTAATATTGATGGGTGCAACAATTCTGTGGTTCCTAAAATTAGAGAAGAAAGCCTAGTGGTCTCTGGAGAAAATACCATGTTATGGCATCAAAGGCTTGGACATATTGGAGAGAAGGACCTTCGAATACTTCATGGTAACGGTATGGTAGAAGGTATGTATAATTTCTCTATGGATTTTGATTTTTGTGAACATTGTGTATATGGAAGGAAAATTAGGTGAGTTTCCCTTCTGGTGCTAAGAGGGCGAACAAGATATTAGAGTTTGTGCACAGTGATGTGTTTAGACCTATGTTGGTTCAATAACTATGTAATTTTGTGTACTATGTGTCATTTATATATGACTTCTCAAGGAATACATGGATATATTTCCCGAGGAAGAAATCCAAAGTATTTGATAGTTTTAAATAATGTAAGGCTCTGGTGGGAAACCAGACAGAGAAGAAGATAAAGGTGTTGAGAACATATAATGGTGGAGAATTCTGCAAGAAGGAATTTGAAGAGTTCTGTAAGAAGTGTGGTATAGCACGATAAAATACCACTACATAAAAACCTCAACAAAACATAGTTGCAGAATGAATGAACTAGACGTTGATGCAAAAGGAAAGAAGCATGCTCATTGGTGTCAGGTTACAACAAGAATTTTGGGTAGATGCAATGGATACTGCATGTTACCTGGTTAACATATCACTTTCATCAATGTTGGAGGATAAAACTCCACATGAGGTATGGATTAGTAAGAAACCCTCTCTTTCCCATATGAGGGTATTTTTATGTGATGCATATGTACTTGTTCCAAAGGAGAAAAGAACCAAGTTGGATAGTAAATCTGAAAGGTGCATCTTTATTGGATATAAGGATGGTTTAAAGGGTTATAAGATTTGGAACCCAAAAACAAGGAAAGTTGTGTACAACTGAGATGTGGTGTTTAGAGAGGTGAAATATGTTTTTAAACATGAAGTACTACCAAAGGAACGTGAGAAGATATAGTTTGAGCTAAAGGAGGAATAATCATACTCTACAATAGAACAAGATTCATAAGAGAAAGAGCCACACAATCCAGTTGTGAGAAGACCAGTTTGAGAAAGAAGGCAACTAGAAAGGTATAGTCCATCTGCTTTCTATTCAATTTTTTCTTTTTCTATCATTGATGATGATCTGAGAACTATCAGGGAGGTAGTGGATTCAGAGGATGTAAAACTCAGGAAGGAGGCCATGGCTGATGAAATGACATCTTTGTACAAAAATGAGGCGTGCCAGGATCTGGTGGAGTTTTTGAATGGAAAGGAAACCCATTTGAATAAAATGGGTGTTTAAGAAGAAGATGAATGGAGAAGGCAAGGTGGAGAAATACAAAGGTCGGCTGGTAGCAAAAGGTTATTCCAGGTGTTAGGAATTGATTTTGGTGATATTTGTTCTCCAGTATCCAAGGTAGCTTCTATTAGATTAATTTTATTTGTTGTTGTTGTATATTATTTTGAGGCAGAACAAATGGATGTGAAGACAACATTTCTTCACGGGGATCTGGAAGAGTAGATCTACATGAAGCAACCTAAAGGCTTTGCGGTGAAGGGTAAGAAAGAACTGGTCTGTAGGTTAAAAAATTCTTTGTATGGGTTAAAACAATCACCAAGGATGTGGTATTAGAAATTATATATATATATATATATATATATATATATATATATATATATATATATATATATATATATATATATATATATATATATATATATATATATATATATATATATATATCACAGACTTAGCTTCACCAGAAGAAAACAAGGTCACTAGGTGTGTTTTAAATTAATTGGTGATCGTGTTATTTGTTTGGTCTTGTATATGGATGATATGTTGCTGGTTGGAAATGACAAAGAAATTATCCAAGATTTGAATACCCAATTTTTCTCCAAATTCGACATGAAGGATCTTGGTGCTGTAAACTATATTTTGGGCATGGAAATTAAATGGGATTGGGCAAAGAGAAATCTCTGGTTCAACCATAAGAAGTATGTCGAGACAATATTACATAGGTTCAATATGCAGGATAGTAAACTAGTGAGGGTTCCTATTCCTATAGATGTAAATTTATCTGTTGAATAGTGTCCCAAGAGACAATAAGAAGAAGACGAAATGTCTCGTGTTCCATAAGCAAGTGCAGTGGGTAGCCTGATGTATGAAATGATATGTACTAGACCAGACATTGCACATGCAGTGGGAGTATTGAGCAGGTTTATGTCAAAAACTAGGGAAGGATCATTGGATAACAATGAAGCAGGTTTTCAGATATTTGTGTGGCACTAGTGATTATATTTTTTGCTACAAGGGAATACCAGGAATGGATAGATTTTTGGATATTCGTGGCTTTGTTGGTGCGGGCTAGGCTGGTGATCTAGATTAGAGAATATCTAAAAGTGACTATGTGTTTAACCTATTTGGAGTAGCAATCAGTTGGATGAGCAAAAGACAGTATATAGTGGCTCTTTCAACTACAGAGGTTGAATACATGACAGTCACTCATGCAAATAAGGAAGCAGTTTGGTTGCAGAGATTATGTTCAAGTATGGTGTTGGTGCAATGAGCTATAAGGATATATTGTGATAGCCAACGTTCAATTTTCTTGTCTAAGAACCCTGCTTATCATTCAAATACACATCAAATTGATGTTCAGTATCACTTTGTGAGAGATATGGTTTAGGATTAAAAGATGTTTCTGGTAAAGGTGGACACTTTGAAGATTGTTGCGGATGCATTGACGAAGTCTATGAGCAATAATAAGTTCTCCTGGTGTAGAGAAACAATGGGCATTGCAAGGCTGGAACAATGAATAAGCTCTTTTGTGGCCCCTTGTGGAAAGAAAACAACAAGTGGGAGAATGTTGGGTGTGTGTTATATTCTTTCCACGACTAGCCTCATGCACGAAGAAAGGGGTAAGAGGGGGGGTGGTTGCCCCCCCTTCGCTTGTGTTGGGCACAGTAGGGGGGTCAAAAGGGGGGGGTTTGCAGGGGGAGTTAGGGCATCACCCTGGGAAAAATGTTTTGGACCCTATATTAGGTGGGCAGACCTACCTATGGTTTTGTGCATGGGTTTAGCACTTGGTTTTGAGCATAATGGTTTTATGTCCATATTATTTTGCAGATCCGATCAAGGGAAATACAATTATGTTCTAATCCAGGGTTAATGGATTTGGGTTTATGAATGCTTCAACATGTATATATATGCATTGTAACATTGAAAGGTATATAATAAAAAGTCAATCTAGTAGTCCCGGTTTTGTGATCCAGGGGAAAATATCTGTGTATATTTGTTTCATGTTTTATGCTCTTGCTATTGTTTATTTTTGTTTTAAGAGTTCGTTTACAGATAATTTTTGTACAGGGTTAAAACCTACATGAATGAGGATCTAGTTCAATGAAAAGAGAGTTATATTAGGGGCTGAACACTTGGAGGGGTTGGGTTGCTCCTGGATGTCCTCTAACACCTGAGGGAAGTCAATAATGTCTCACGTTGTTGACTCTATTTCCTTAAGGTCCTATAGGAGGTTGAGTATTATAATAATGACCCTCAGCTCACATTTACCCCACACAAATCAGTGAAAGTGGGTAAATGTGGGAGGAGCGGGTTACATCAGAGCACAAGCACAAAGAAGACTGAAAAAAAAGAGAGCCACTGAAAGATGGTTGATTTAATGTGTGTGTGTGTGTGTGTGAGTGAGTTTCTAGGTAAGAAATTGTGTATGTGAAAATTGAATGTAAATGAGTTGTAAATATAAATCTCATTGTCATTATGCTTGGGTTAAGCATGATTTTTTTTGTGTTTAGGAATGACAACACCGAGGATGGTATCATTCTAAGGGGGTGGGGTTTATGACATCCCCTTCGGGTAAATTACCCATGTAAGCATTGTAAATAATTCCCTTGTAATTATGTAACCATAAAATTAAAAATCATTGAAAGAGGGACACAAATTCCATTGCTTGAGGGAGATTGTTTGAGGAAGAAGGTTGTTTTATATATCAATCATGGGATGAATGAGTGGGTTTTAATGGTATGACTACTGTTGGCCTGAGGGGTCCTGACCTAGGTTCAAAGGTTAAAGTTTTACAGCAAACCCCTATACTACTGGCCCTTTCAGCAATGATCTACTTGCACAGGCCAAAGTCTCACTCGAAGAAGTATGGGAGGGTGCTGGAACCAGGTTTCCGCACCCTGAGAGAGAGTATGTAAGTTAAGGCAGACCTGTGTTCGCAAATTATCGGATTTGCACAGAGTAAGTCTATTCGCAGGCTTTTATCAGTATAATTAGTTATTAACCATAACAGAGCTATTACCATTCACAGATATAATAAATACCTTATCATCCACGTGCGTATAAAAAATTACTAGCACATAATACCATACACGCATCTATAGATACATTCGTAGCATAAACATATAACACAAATGTATTCGTAGCTTAAACATATACCATCACAGAGCCTTTATAATCGCAACAAATAATAGATCACAGATATACTTATACAGATACATTCACAACTAAATAACTATCATAGATACACTTCAGCAGTAAACATTATTGATCCAGCTAACACACAGATGCTTTAACAATACTTTGCATTCATTAACATTCAAATCCACTTACAACCAAAATCATCCCGCGCACACAGCCTAGCGGGTTCCGCACACAGCAGGACTAAGGATCTCCGCCCACACAGCCAGCAGGAGTCCTTACCCAAAATAACCCAAAATAGATCTAATAGTTCGCACGTAGCATCAGTCTTAGTTCATGCCTACCTCTAGACTCAAACTATTCATATATTTATATCGATATATCCTATGCTATCCTATGGTCCGCAAACCATGGTTTTCAGATTCTAGGTCTACCCTTTGACCCATTACAATGCATTCAGGGCTTTGACCAACCCCAAAACCCCTACATTAGATTAATTAATACAAAAATATACAAAATTCGCAGCTTAGGGAGCCCCGTTCCAACAGGCCCCCAACACAATATTGTGACTCGTCCCGAGTCACTGTGGCCATGGGTTCTCCATATTCACTTGCAGCTGCTTGATCACCTCAACCAGCGGGGGCAACACAACTTCACTTTGCATAACAACATTCTAGGCTATCTCCACCAACTTATGTGATGTTGGGCCTTTTGTAGTAGTAGTGACGCTCTCCAACATCTGGTTCAGTTGCTTGACTGCAATGTCGACATCCTGAGATAGATTTAGGGCCTCATAAACCCACAGCTTGAGGTGATCACTCAAAGTCTTCTTCCATTGCCGAAGGGCTTCCATGTTGTCCCTGATTGCGTGGCTGGTGCGCATTCAGGCCAATTGCTGAGCGGGGACCAGGGTGGTCAGTGTAGCTTCCATTTGGTCAAACTATTCTTCTTTCTGGCGCAGTGCTTGGTTGATTTCATGCAGGAGAGGGTCGCACTGCACCTTGGTCCATAGTTGCATAGCTTTTTCCAACAGTTATACACCCTAAGAAATTTGACCTGTAATGACATTTGTGGCCCTTGTAACCAACACAACTTGCTTGGATCTTGGTCCTTGAGGCCTTTAGCGCTGCAACCAACCCCTTAATCTTGGCCTGGGGGGTGGTAGAAGCCAGGATATATTCGGTGGCGTCCGCGTAGAGCCTACTAATCAGGTGCTCCAACTCTGTCTGCTACGTGGTAGTGAGGGTACATGCAGCCTGTGCCTGAGATACTTCAGTAGTTTTTTCTTCAATTGTCTGCTTAGCTGTACTGAGTTACTGGTACACTTAATGGTCTCTATGTTGGATCTTTTCGAACATGGATGCGTGAAGTATCTGCAATGGTTCATGTGGCAGGCAGGCGAGATCCAACTGCACATCTGCTCAGGCCTGGACTTGCACTCCTAAGTCGGGTGGACTCAGTATGAGGGCTGCACCCGGTAGAGAGCAGAGGTGACTTTCCAGTGTATTGATTATGGCTCTTCTTGTTGCTAGGTTTGGCCTAGCTTGAATCATAGTGGTATGCAAGGTATCCGTTTTGCGCTGCAGAGCCTGGAGCTCAGCCTGGAGTGTATCAACCATAGCTTTCTGTTGTTCTTCTAGAGCCAACCATTTTTCTTCTGCAGCCAGGGTGACCGCATCTGCGATCTTCTCTAGGTCCTCTTCTATCAACGTAACTCTTGTGTCACATTCCATCCATTGAGCTCGTTGCTTCTTCCGTGGCCCTTTAACAGGGTCACTGGTTCGCTTCGTACCCCGAGGTCAGTCAGAACCTCCCACCTCCAGACCTTCTGTGCCCAGGTCCTGCTGTGAATCCTTCTGTGATACCATTTCCGCGCCCTTCCCAGTACTATTGCCTTGCTGCAAACCCTTCTATGATTTCAGTTCCATGCCCTTCCTATTAATCTTAGCCTGTCCTCCAGTTTCTTTGGTGGTGTAGGGTGGGGTGACCTTCGCGGTGCTCATCCCTACAATGTCCTTCGCACCTGATTTGAAGTGAAGCTTCCAGTGTGGAGGCCAAGTTGCAATTAAGCGGTCAATTTCTTCATCAGCAACCATGTATGGGAGTGAGACCCACGCCAGATCCTTGTGGCCTCTGATCTGTACATTATGCATGGTTACTTTAAATGCTACGATGATTTTGTACTTATCATAAACTGTTCGCGATAAGCACGACCGGGAATTGATTGTTGCTACGAGCCCACTCTGGAATAGGACCCAGAATACTTGATTGTCTTCAATACGTTGCACGTCCTTTGAGTCCCACAAATTCACATATCGCACCCTCTCGCACATATTTTAGGTGAGATTAGGGAGGACCGATTCTTCAGGGGCTTCCCATGCGACCAACGCAATGAGAAGCAACAACCAGGAGTAGCAGAATGCTCATCCTTGATCCTGGGCTTCGCGTACATTCACTAGAAATTCGTTGCACATGATCTGGGACCAATTGAAGCAAACCCCCTTTTCGTAATGGCCCACCAGTTGAATTACATACGTAGGGATGGTGGCAGCCTAACATTTGCGCATCATCTTGCATGCCAGCAACAAGGTACCCATCTGCATACCAGGGTCACTGATGGTGTTGATCATGAACCCTCGAGTGTTCTGCTCCACATGGTAATCCTCGCGCACCTTTTTTGCGATATTTTTCTCATACTTTTTTCCAACGCGTAGCATAGGGTCTGGCCCTTCCATGGGGAGGCTAGTAATACGGTGGATAAGTGTGCCATCAATGGGGATTTGATCCTGGATCCACAAGCTACCATTGTGGACCAGGGCAAGCAGCTGGCACACAAGTTAGTCTGTGACATTATAGTGGCCAAAATGAGGCATCCTCAGCAGGTTTAAGAGCCTAGAACCAACCAATCCGTGCACCCATGGCATGGGGATGATATTTATCCCATCATCTTCCAATACCCTTTCGACATATAGTTCTGGTGCTAATTCAGGGAAGGCCTCCAAATTGGCTAGGTCGTGGTCATTGAATTTTACCTCGTGGATTTTTCCAAAGGGTTCTCCAATGATGGGGACCTCACCCAGAGTCAGTGGCATTTACAGATAGGTGCGCAGGCCATCGAGATTCTTAGGCGTGCATGTCGAGGGCCTGCGAGGCTGAACATAGGGCGGTAGTCAGTTGATCGGTTCAATAATCTGGGCCTCTTCTTGAGCCAACATAGGTCTTCAATGGGTTGGGAGAATGTGCCTGGGGCACCACTCGCGGGGACTTCACATTTCGAGGGGAGGTGCGGGGCTTCACCCCAGCCCATTTCACAGGTTTCCCCAATCCTTGTGCTTTTTATTTCCCCTTCTTCTTTCCCTGGCTTGGCATGGACATAACCTCCTAAACTTCAGGGTAAACTTTCAGTACTTCCTCTAGTTCTTGCTCCGTTGAGGTCACAGGCTGGGAATATTTGGTGGGATTAGACGCAATCATTCTAGCATGAAAAATGAACTCAGGGTGGCTACTATCTAAGAAGGAATCATGCTCAGACATGAACAAGGCGCAATAGTCACAGACTCATACAAAACACCAACTGATCAAGATACACAGAACCCTCTTTTGAGCTATCCTTCTACTTTTATAGCCTTGGAGATCAACCAACGGCTGGGTGAATCTGATCCGGAACTTACCATCAAGTAAATGGTAAAACATCTTTGGAAATTGCCTCATTAATTGCCGGCCGCCTACTCCTTTCAATGGTAAAATTTTCTTTTTACCTAGTTTTACTATTCCAACGGCTATCTTTCAGACCTCCTGTGCTCCCAGCGTACCTCTTGAACTCCCAGTGCACCCCTACGCTCCCAGTGCACCTGATGTGCTCTGAACACACCCCTGCACTCCCAGCGCACCTCTCTGGGCCTCCAACCCTGTATCGACCCCTGCACATACCATAGTCCTATCTGCAATTGCCTCCCTTTGTGCGCGTATTCCACCCTATACAGCTACTCTGGCCATATAGTCATTTGATCCGATATGGTTTGAGCCTGTTACCATTGACATATCCTGGTATCATATCGCCGCACAGGGTAGCTAGCCAAACAACTCCTCCATCCGTGATTTCTTTTACTGTATAGAGACCTAGCCAGTGTTGAAGAAACTTCCCCAGGTGTTCCGAAAACTGTTTTTCGTACAACAGGACCAATTCAACTTCCGCAAATGTCTTTTTCCGAAAATGTAGATCATGCCATGCCTTATCCCGAGCCTTCTGAACCTGCTAATGGGAATTAGCAATGAAACGATCTTCCTCCAACGACATAAGCTGCGCTAAATGCTCCTGCATGATATTAGGCTCCGCCATGTTTGTAAAGGCTATGATGCGCAAGCTAGGAATAATATATTCCATGGGCATAATGGCATCCTTGCCATGGACCATCCTAAACGGTGTCTTCCCTGTCAAATTCTTACAGGTGGTTCGATAGGCCCAAAGAACTGATAGGATGCACACGTCCCAATCACTATGATCGGAATTACAGACCTTGGTCAGTGCCTGCTCCAAGATCTTATTAAAAGCTTCAACAACTCCCTTTTCCTGAGGATGATATGGGGTGCTTTTAAAGTGGTGGACCTGAAATTCTTCAGTCAAGGCCTGTATTGTTTCATTAACAAAATGCGTACCTCTATCGCTCATTAATATCTCCGGACAACCAACCCTAGTCAGAATCTGCTAAAAAATGAAGTGCATAGCAGTGTCTGCAGTGTAATCCTTCACAACTTGTACTTCAACCCATCTGGTTACATAATAAATTGCGGTGATGATGTAGCGCACACCTGTCTTCTACCCTGGCAGGTTAATGGGCCCAATGAAGTTGATGGCCCATTTTTCAAATGCTTGCAGGGCCGTCTGCTGTTGTAGGGGCATTTAGTCTCTGCGCGATGGCCTTCCCATCCTCTGGCATGTATCACAGGCTTTGAAATAGTCGTGAGAGTCACTATGCAGTGTAGGCCACCATAGCCTAGCTCTCAAGATCTTCTGTGTCATCGCTTTCCCTGCGTAGTGTCCTCCCGCTACGCCCTCCTGAAATTTTGCTAAGATGGCATGTTTTTCATGCTCCAATACGTATCTTAGTAGCACTTCGTTAGCTACCAGTTTATACAAATGGCCTGCGATGATGGTAAAATCCACTGCGCGGGTTACCAATTCTTTCTTCTAGTGTATCGAATATTCTGCGAGTGCCCTCCCTATAGTCAAGAACTGAATGATGTCGGCGAAGTGCGCATCAACCACCTTAATTGCGAATAGTTGCGCATCAGGAAATCCTTCTTCTAGGTTGGTGGGTTCCTCACCACTCTTGATTCGGGATAAGTGGTACGGCCCAACATTCAACCTTCTCGGATTGACCATGATCTCAAAGTCATATTCTTGGAATAGTAGCATCCACCAGCAGATTCCCCCCCCCCCCCCCAACACAATCCTTTCACTAGGTACTTCAAAGCCAAGTGGTTCATAAACATCTTGAAGTGCCCCTCTAACAGATAATGCCGGTATTTTTGAAGTGTGTAGACCATGGCCAACCCTTCATGTTCAGTATTGGAGTAGTTACGCTATGCACCATAAATTTTCCTACTAGAAAATGAAACTGGATGGTCAATGTCTCCGTCTCTAGGCTACGTAAGGATAGCTTCCAGGGTGATCCCTGATGCATCTATGTGAACATGGAAAACTTTCACCCAGTGAGGGAAGATGATAATAGGTGCAGAGAACATCTTTTTCTTGAGTAGCTCGAAGCTCTTCTAACACTCATTGTCCCAGAAAAATGAAACATCCTTTAGAAAATTTTCCATAGGTGTTGTGATCAGTGCGTACCCTTGAATGAACTTCTGGTAGTAGCCTGTGTGTTCGAGGATAGAGCACAGTTGTTTCTTAGTTGTGGGTACTGCCAAGTTTATGATAACTGCTACCTTGGCAGGATCAACCATCAATCCTTGTTGACAAACAATGTGATCAAGCAAGATCCCAAAGGGTACGCAAAATATGCACTTCTTGATATTCAGGGAAATCTGGTGCTTTCTACAGGCATCCAACATCATATGCAGGTTTGAGACATGCTTCTTTACCAAACCACAGATAGTCTAGTCATCAAAATATACCTCCAAAAACTTGTGGATGAACTCTTTGAATACTGCGACCACAACCTGCGAAAAGATGGCAGGGGAATTTTTGAGCCCAAACAACATGACAGTGTACTGAAAAGATCCCCATTCAGTGGCGAATGTAGTTTTGTTGCGATCCTCAAGTGTGATCCTGATCTGATGGTAGCCTGAGAACCCGTCTGTGAACGAATACGCTTCCTTCCCCCCCACGCTGTCAAGGATTTCATCTAAGAATGGCGTAGGGAAGGGATCATGTACATAGGCATCATTCAATTTGCGCAGGTCAACACAAATCTGTATCTCTCCCTTAGTTTTTTTCTCTTGAACCACCATAGGACTTACCCAATCTGACTGTTTGACTGGTTCGATGATACCTATGGCAAGCATTTTGTCGATTTCTTCCTTGAATTTTTGTTTGTACTTGGGGTTCAACCGCTAAGGGCGTTGCTTCACTGGGCACACATCTGGTTTTAAAGTGATGCACATGACTCCTAGGTCCCCTGTAATCCCTTTGAATTCTGAAATTTTTTTCTGGAATAAGTCCTGGTATTCTGTGAGGAGTTCTGCAACTTTTCCTACAGTATCATCATCCCAGTAGTCCCCAATTTTAGCCAGCTTAGGTTTATCCTCCGTTCCAATGTTGGCTTCTCGCAGCTTCAGAGGCGTAGTGACATCTACGGTCTATAGTGGGGGTCTAGCAATTGCGCGTTCTCCCTCCAATTCTAGGATAGAGACATTTCGAATATCTTCATCACACTCCTCCATTGATATACTGCGGCAGTTGACAATATCATGCATCTGTGTTTCCCATGTTGGTGCCCCATGTGCTACGCAAGGGTGTGATTCATTAAATACTAAGGCATTAATATCCTGCAGAGCTTCGTCGAGTGCCTCTGTTCCACCTACCAACCCGAATTTCCCTACAAACTCGTCCTTTAGGGTTTCCCAGTGGTGGGTGCACTAGTGTAATTCTGCGTCTAAGTACCATGCAGTCAGGATTGGTCCCAAGGAATCAATGAACAGATAAACCCATTATTCCATAGTTTGTTCACACCATTTCTCAACCCATGCAGACAAGTGCTTGAACGAGGGTCCCCTAGATCAAGGAAATTATTTACTTGCAGGTGAACCGGAGGTTCGAACCATAACACCATCATGCCGCGACACTCCTCCCAATCCTGGAACGTCCCCTTATGTGTGTCCCACCACCTTGCCGAGGTTGCACGCATGGCTAGATTAAGGGCCCATAACCTTTGCTCCCGTGGGACTTTAGCTTCAAATTCTCACAAAAACTCCCTAATACTACCAGAACCATCAAAGTAGGGAAATTCTCTTACCTCTGAGGAAATGCATCGGAATTTCTTTGTGATTCTAAGACATCACAATGCAGATACATCATGTAACCGATTCTGCCAATTTTCGATCTCTGTATTAGAGTCAAAGAAGCATTTGTTGTCCTTTTCCCAAAAAAGCAAACCATCAGCCGTAGGATTGATCCAATCTTCATCCCGAGTGGTTAACTTATAGATGTGATCCACATCCTCTTCTTCACGCATTAGTTCTATATACCGTTCTCCTTCTGCAGGGTCTAGGGGAACTATCACCCTTGTACCCTCATTCTCAAACACCATGCTTCTTTTCTTTAGGTTGATGATACCTCCCATGTCTATTTCCCAATCCAATCATAGGAGCGCAGGATAGGGTTCTGCATCTTCCACAATCTGAATGACCTCAAAGTCGGCGCGAACCTTAAATCCTGCGATATCTACCATAATTTTGGACATTCTTCCCAATGGTATGATTTTCTACTGGTTGGCCATGTGCAGCTAGATGGTGTACCATTATAACTTAGGTTCTCCCATTCACTGCCAAGTTTTCTTAGGAAGTACGTTCGCATCTAATCCCAAGTCCAAAATAACTTGATCCATTTCATAGTCACCAATATGTGTTGTTAGCTGCATTTCCTGATCAGTGTGTTTCTTATTCTTGTAAAGTTTGTACACATCCTTAACTTCCAAGGGAGGGTTATTCCTCTCTGCGCAACTATCTATTAGTGCTTGCAGGTTTTCTACAATCTTCTGGTTGCGTAGCAGCTTCATACAGGCTTGTAGAAATGGTTTAACTTCATCGTCCATTCTCAGGCTTGTTGGGGATTTTGAAACAGGCGCCTCATCCTTATTAAAGTCTCTGCGAGCTGCGACAAAGGTTTCATTTTCCTTATGAATGTCCAGGCTTTCTTATTTGACAGTTTCTTTCCAGATAAGAGGCTCATCTTCGACTTTCTCTTCGGCTCCTCCCCTAGCTATGCCACTGCGCGTAATAACATTAATACTTGGTCCTTCATCACGCATTTTTGCCTTAACCCACTGTACATTCTGCATAGGTGTCTGATTTTCTTGCATTTTTGCTATTAAAATCGGACAGTGTTCAATCACATGGTCTAGTTGTCTACAATAACGGTAATATTTCCATGGAGGGTTCAAACAATCCCTCGCAACGTGCCCTATCTCCCCACAGTTGTAAAAGATCAATATTCCTCATCCCCGACCTACGCCTCCACCCCTTCCCCCTCCCCTGCCCCTAGCTGGGGAGCCTTCTCTACTTGAGGGAGATAGTGGTGAAGAAGGGTCGGCCTGTACCCTGTATAGGTTTCCTTGATCTATCATCAAGTCATAGGTTCGGCAATTATGCTCGTCATGGCCCACAAAGAAGCATAATCGACACCATTTTTGCTTCAATTCTAGAACATAAGCAGCTAAATGAGGAAAGTGGTTAGTATCATGTAGCTCGGCAACACGACAATCAACGCACCATAACGTTGGACCACTTGGCCTTGCAACCTCCTTAGGATGCAATGGTCTGGGTCCCCCAGCCTGCATGTAATCTACTAGAAGAGGACACTAATCCTTGGTATGACCGGATACCCTACATCTTATGCACCATATCTCTGAACTAGCCTCTTTCCCCCATTCCTTTTGTAGATTCTGTATTTCTATGTGCATTTCTTCTAGCTATCCCTGTATTTGCTGCACCCCAAACTGAGCATCGCCCCTTGGTGCAGCCTCTAGCTTCATAGCAATCTCCAAAGCCTTCTCTTGTGTTGCAATCAACTGCTAACCCATAGGTCCACGCAGGTGAGGTAGCATCATAGCGATAAACCTAGGCTTCTGCACCCTGAGAGAGAGTAGGTAAGACGAGGCAGACCTATGTTCGCAACTTATCAGATTCACACAGAGTAAGTCTATTCACAGGCTTTTATTAGTAAAATTAGTTATTAACCATAACGGAGCTATTACCATTCACAGATCTAATCAATACCTTCGCATCCACGTGCGTATCAACAATTACCAGCACATAATACCATATATGCAGCTATAGATACATTCACAACATAAACATATATCACAGATGTATTTGGAGCTTAAACAGATACCATCACAGAGCCTTTATAATCACAACAAATAACATATCAAAAATAATAATACTTATATAGATAAGTTCGCAGCTAAATAACCATCACAGATACGCTTTAGTAGTAAACATTATTGATCCAGCTAACACACAAATGATTTAAAATACTTCACATTCATTAACATTCAAATCCACTTACAACCAAAACCAATCCGTGCACACAGCCTAGCGGGGTCCGCACACAGTAGGACTGAGGATCTCTGTGCACACAGCCAATAGGATTCCTTACCCAAAATAACCCAAAACAGATCTAATATTTTGCACATAGCATCAATCTTAGTTCATGCCTACCTCTAGACTCAAACTATTTATCTATTTATATCGATATAGCCTACTTTATCCCATGGTCCGCAAACTGTGGTTTGGAGACTCTAGGCCTACCCTTTGACCCATTATGATGCGTTCAGGGCTTTAACCTACCCCAAACCCCCCGTGTTAGACTAATTAATACAAAAATATACAAAATTTGTAGCTTAGGGAGCTCCATTCCAACAACTACATATTGATTCAGCTAGAAAAATGAAAGGCATACCCTTGTGTATTTGGGTAAGAAATACAAGGAAAGGAAAGGAAAAAATTAAATGGGTAGAGTGAGCTGTAATACTTGGTGAATTATATCTTTTAGACCATGAAAGGGGGTCCAAGTAGACCAAGAGGGAGACAATTTTCATCTAGGAAGAATGATGAGGAGAGGAGATCCTTAGGTCATTAGAATGAATATAATAAGGGAAAGAGTGGAGGCCGAGATGATTTTGTGAAAAAAGGCGATAATTCAAGAATTCATATGCGCAGGAAAAGAAAGGGAATAGGAAAAACATAGGGAGGTCTTGAGGCTCCTGGGTGGTCAAGCTAAATCACTAAGAGGGCATAAAATAATACTAGTATTGAGAGAATTCAGGGAAAATGAATCTCTATTGATAGCACAACTGATAAACCCATATGGCTTGTTGGTTGATAATCACATAGAAGCTCTGGTGATAACATAATTGAGAAACCCATGAGGCTTGTTGATTGATAATCACAGAGTGGGATTAGATGATACTCCAGCTGAGAAATTCATAAGGCTTACTGGATGATAATCACTAAGTTGTTTTTGTGCCTTACAACGATGAAAAATCCACTAGATACTATGTTGGTTGAGAACTTCTAAGAGGTGGAGGCACACGTGGCTAGTGACATGGTAACAAATGATGGTAATTCCATGGGGTTGAGCTAAGAACATGGGTGGGATTTCCACTAAGAATTTTTCAGAGAGTGTATTCCTATTCCTTTAGAGGTAACAAAACTGACAAAAAATCCTTATCTTTAACTATATCTCTCTCTCCACATCTGAATTGAGACTCTTTGTGTATAAATCCCTAGAGATGTTGGGATATTGCAAGTCCCTATATATAAGAGACAATGTTCCATACTTGATGAGAAATCATTGAATACTTGATGGGTGAAGGAAGTGTGGTCTTGAGACACCTTGTTTCAATTAATGATATTGGTTTAATACCCTTAGCAGATGATGGTTGTATGTGAGTGAAGTGGTTCACTGTGTTCATTTGATTTGGTAGCTGGTGGGTGGATATGAGAAAACCTTGAGACACCTTTTTTCAGCTAATAATAATGATTTAAAATTCCTCTTAAATCAATCTACCTAAAGCACTAGAATCTGGCTTGGGATTTATGACTATAAGTAAATGTTTCTTTAGAATGTATAGGTTTGGGTGAAGGTTTAAAGTCCCAATCTCAGTTGCTTGGTTCAATTTATAAAGATAAGTTTTTTCTTATGACTCTTATGTCTTGAATGCTTTATGATTGTTTAATGTACTAATTATCATAGCTTGTAATGTTGAGTAATTAGGCATCCTTGTATAAATGAACATTGTTGTTTTAAATACATGTATATGGAATGGTTTAGGTTCCTATGTTAAATTGAGCATAAACCTAGTCTAAATGGATTGTACACAAGGAATGTGTGAAATTTTTAGTGCTTGAACCAAAACTATATTATGAGTGCATGAAAATCAAATAGATGGGTGGATCTATGCAATGATTATACTCTGTTAAAATAATGTCTAGTGGGTTTTGTTAATTATAATATGTAAGCCTAGGAAGGCTAGAAATTTCACATAGGTTAATGTGTTGGTTTAATAACTATATTACTGTTGAGGCATTTTAAGTTCATGTGTGAATAAATAATGCCAAGTTTTGTGTGATGAATGAGGAATGGTTTAGTCTTAGGGAACTAGTACATATAAGTACATATGTTTTCATGTAATAATTATTATATGTTGGCAACAAAGTTGATAATCACATAATTAATATTTAGGAGTGGTCACTCTTGTGCTCATTTTGAGCCCTTAAATTGCTCTCAATGTTTGAGTATATAGATGATACACAAATATATGTTAATCTAATGGAGGCTTGCACTGAGATGACTTGGTTAACATGCCCATATTTACCTGTAAGCTTAGGAGAGATAACATTGGGTATATGTGCATGTATATATATAACACATAGTTCCACTATGCATCTGAAGGCCAAGTTTGAACCGAAGTAGTACAAGATCAGAAGGGATAGTCATAAGGGATTGCATACAGTCTTGTATGTCTACATGTTATGCGCTATAAGACTTAGCAAAGTTCCTTTAGACATACCTTAACTGTGACCAAGCGTCGCAAGGTTGGAAGACCAGGGCCTCAAGGGACCAGGTGCTATGTCCAAGTACTGAAGAGTGGGGTCATGAATCACTTCCGAAGGTAAAGAGTGGCTCCTTTCCAAACCATATTGGGCCAAGATCCAGGACCAAGGGCATATGTAGGTAAAATATGAGTTGTAGATGCATAAAAGCACTTGCTTCGTCCATGTTCCTGAGAAAATTTTCCATGGTGTTTTCAATGGGAGCTCCAAGGGAAACTTCAAGGATTTTATTCCTAGGGTGACTTGGCATAGTGGGGCTAGTTGAATGGCTAACATAAAGTGACAAAAGGAAAAAAGCAAACCAATTATAATGTGAAAATTTATTTTACCTTTTAAAAGAAGACTAGGTGGGACCCATGGCCAACGTGGCAGATGACGTAGCCTCATAGCCACATGGCATCTAGGGGTAGGACACGTGTTAGTTGAATTCAAGATATTTTCCAGGCCATATGGCCTGGAAACAAGTGACACGTGACATGTTTTGAATGGAGCCATGTGCAGGGTGACATTAACCTGAAAGAAAGGGTCGTTTAAATCACCCCAGCTCCTTGTCCTCGACAATATCTAATTGAGCTATGGGAAATATCGTTGGGATTTAACTCCTAGGGTGATGTGGCATGATGGAGCCCTCCTGCATAGGTTTAAGGGTCATAATGAAACACAATTGGTGGAACTTCCCTATAAAAATTGACGTGGGGTTGTGCCAAGTGGAGATGCCACGTAACCATGATATTTGTGAATGGATGAAAGGTCACGGAATGGGTTAGGATGACGTGGCAAGGGTGGAAGCCATGCAGATGACAACAAAAAATGGGATTGATACGCATAAAGGAGGGACCACGTAACCCTAGAAGGTTGTCCCCAATAGTGTCAATGGATGACTTCATTGGATCCCACCAAGTATTTTCTTAGGTTGACATGGTTGTAAATGGCCCGCACTTGCGTAATTTTTATATGTTGTATATATATGTTATAGGTTGGGGCTTGAGATCCATAGAGAGGGATAACATGTGACACTAGTATGAATGGTTCAACACCTGAGGTAATTCTACCAAGTGGCAATTAGGTGGCTGACTTAGATAGCCATGTGGGCACCACGTTGGAATCACTTGGGTGCCATGTGGTGGGTTAAGATGGTGTGGCACTATTTGATGGGCCAATATTTGAACAACCATATATTTTGACTAGGGAGTCAGTTTGAGGAAAATTTTGTATTGTTGGAAATGGCTTGATGAGATGAAGACAACAATATTATCCATTTTAGGTTTTGATAAAGTAGAATAGGTAAAAAAATTTAGACCCCATTTCCATAATTGGACTTTTATGGTTGGGTAAGCTTAGTAACTGCCTCCCTCTACCCTTAGTTTTGTTTAGGGATAGTAGGGATTATGTTAAACACTTGTTGGACCTCCCTTTCCAATCTTAAAGATTCAAATTTTAATCACCATATTAGCTTTGGGGGATATTTTAATCTCACTCTCCACCCGAAGGAAAAAAGAGGAGCGGCTGTTGTTTGAGACCCATTTAGAGAATATATGGAATATTTCATATTCACCTTATAATTTTTTGATATCAAACCAAATTTTAGAAAATCATCTTGAACAATAAAATATTAGGATCTGGACATATCACAACAAGGCTTGACCAATTCTTAGTGGATAACTCCTATCTCGATCAATAAATCTCCCTTTCCTCCAGTATCATGCCTTGGTGAGCTTCAAATCAAAGATCTATTTCCCTTTCTCTATTCTTAGAGGAGTATTTCAGATCTTTTCCATTTCAATTCAACCTACTATGGTTGTAGCGCCCAAATAAAATGGAGTTAATCTCGAACTCTTGGAATAAATGAATTACTAGTTCCCTTGTCTACATTTTGGAATTTAAAATTAAAGAGCTCAAATTAACCCTAAGAAATAGGGAAAAAAAAGAAGTTAGAAGGAGCTATAGAAGTTAACATGAAAAAAATAATTTTGAAAAACATCTGAAAGGAAATGGAATAGACAAACACTTCTTTGGAAGAAAGGAATCTGATTTGTTTCACATAACTTTGAGACAATAAGAGGACCAATGGAAAATAAAATCAAGAAATTTATGGATCAAACCGGGTGACAAGAATATAAAATTTTTCCACAAGCAAGAAAAGAAGTTGGAATGGAGGAATAATATAAAATATATCTTAGTTGGTGGAGACATGGTCATAAAATATCCAAAAATTAAGGAAGAAAAAAAGGGAAATTTCAATTCCCTATTTAAACGCTCTAGGAGAAATATCTCAAGGTGATCCAGTAACTTTTGGAGAATGTTAATTCTCAGGTATCCAAAGAATATAATAAGGAAATCCTTAAAAACATCTCTATTACACAAATTTTTCGTCATCTAACCATTTACAATTAGATGGATCGAAGTACACCATGTAAGACCAATTTTGACCATAGTATAATTTCTTTCACTATAAGAAATAATCTAATAAACCATATTTTATTAAGTTATTTATGGTTAAAACAAGAAACCCCATGAGGAATAATTAATTAAGCCATTGTTTAAATAATATTCTTGGTCATATTTAACCCAATTATGAGAAATAATTAGATAAATCATTATTCATCTTATTTTTCTCTAGGAATAATTAATTAAATCATTATTTAGTTATTATTCCTTGTTAAATTTTACTAAGTTACCTATAAATAATTAAACAAATCATTATTTTGTAGATAGAAAATGCTTTCGGATTAATCACATTGTTAGGATTAGGTCGACGTTTCGAACCAGCTAATGTGGTTCATCCTCAGGACAAGTCTTAGATCTAAAATCATTATTTGTTAATTATTCCTTGACCACATTCTTGAAATGATAAATAAATCATTTATTTGTTTATTATTTCTAAATAAAGGTGTTTAACCAATTTAAATACCTTTTCCCTCTAAAAAAATATAATAAAATATTTCAAGTGGTTAGGTCTAGATCTTGGTTAATAATATTTTATTACTCACCATTATCGAGGATAACTCAATATTTTGTTATTTTGTTATAAATAGGAGGGTTTTCCATTCATTATTCACTTTGATCACTTTTATTGCCGCATTTTGATCATTCTCATTTCTAGTACTACTTTCTTTGCCTCTTGAGCTCCCATGAAGTTCAACACATTTTGGGTTTTCTACACAATTGAGAGAGAGAAACTTCTGGATCTGAAGCTTTGAGGATAGCCAAGAACCCATCTCATTGAGGGGACCAGGTAACATTATTATTTGTTCCCTTCCTAGGTGTTATAATATATTCAAAATTCTTTATATCTTATCTTGTCTATTGGATGCATGGAGCAATTCGTTTTTATTTTCACTGTTTAACTGCTTTTACTGCATAAATCTGGTTTTTTGCAAAATTTGTTTAACTATCGATTGCAAGTTGTTAGGGTTGTTTTTCACACACAACTCAAGTGAGCTTTTTTTTTGTACACTTGCATTAATAATTTACGTTAACAAATGGCGACTCCACTGTTGTAATTCAGATTCCTGCGTGACCAGTAGCTTCAATAATTAGGGTTTTTCTTTAGCTTTTTTCAGTCTCTTAATGTTATTTTAAAAAATTTTATGCCCTAAAATAATAAAAATTCTAACTTCTGGGTGTTTTTAGGTGTTTTCTGCAAGTAACAGGTATTAGCCGCTCCAGTCACTAAACCTTTTCTGCATCCTATCGAATGAGTATCTAGGAATTGGAACTTGCACTTTTTTCCACATAACCTGTGATTTATGCCTGAACTCACACCTTTTAGCCCAAAAACTGTGATTTCCACAGCTTACAGGTCAATACCTGCCAGTTGTAACTTTTTTCTGAGTTTTTTTTTTGTGACAATCAAGGTTTTCCGCAAGCACTGTTTTGGGTTGTATGACCTTCGTCTCAACCTGTCTTAGGCCTAGGTATGCTCAGTTTGTCTCATTGAAGTAGAACCAAGCCCCTTAGGGTTTCCTTACAGTTCCACCTTTCTAGGAGGGGCTTAGTTGAGTAGGTAGTCTGAGATTTGTAGATCTTTCAGCCATTGTTTCAGGGTCTGATATATCTGTCTTTCAGGTCCCTTTTTATTGGTTATTATTCCATCCAAAACCCCCTCTTGAGTTTTTTTTGGTCTCTTCCTTAGGGTTCCCTTATTTCCCCTAGGGTTTTAACCTTTTGCCTTCCATTTTGAAGTAGTTTTTTCCTTCGGTTTCTTGTTGTTTTCTGTGTCATTTCTAGTAGATCTGAGTCATTAGATCCCTATCCCTTAGACCTTAGATATTTTTGTCGTGTTGCGTGTTTTGATTCAATTTCGCCCACTCTTTAGACAAGTTGTTTGGGAAGCCTTCTTTTAGGTTGAATTTATGCATTTGTAGCTGTTTATTTTACTTTCGTTTTAGTTTTATTTACAATACTTCAAATTTTTTTATTTTTCTGTATATAACCATCTGGGAATAATTAAAATTAATACACATCTTGCACACACTCACACCCAAAGAGAATAGTTCTTGGTTTACACCGCCAATCCGAGACATAAACATCGTACATAATTAATCTTCCTCACTAAGCCTTTGTTTATCACTCTTCAACCTTTTCGTGTCATTTGTGACTTGCCATCATTGTGCCCCCAAGGCATTTATCTCAGAGACTCCAAGACCGTCACCCTCAGTTTCCTTTAGGAATACTTACTCCACTACATAGGGTCAGAGTTAGTCCTCTTCTGAGTCCCCATACTGAATTTGAGTCTAATTCATCGGGTTCTTCCTCTGATTCCGAGCTCGGTTCCCATCACTCTCACACCGTCATCATGTCAGGTGCCAATGCAGGTGAAGGTCCTCAAGCTGGTGGTGGCCTCGACCATAATGCTGGAGCCACTATCGGAACCATTCCAGCTACTCCTTTGCTATCTTTTATGGTAGGTTTAAGCCTTCCCAGTTTTAGACAGTTAATCAACGACCCTATACTCCACAATACAAGTTGGCCTAATATGCCAACTAAGCTTCCTTCATACATCCCTAAGTTTGAAGGAAAAACTGGAGAGGAACCTAAAATCACATATGCCCACCTGTGGTGTTCATCCAATTCCATTATCGATGACTCCATTCGCCTTTGGTTGTTCCAGCGTAAGCTCATTAGAGAAGCGGAAAAGTGGTATGTCGACCAGACTTCTACATCTCATTCCACTTTTATGACTCTTGCTAAAGTGTTTTTTTCCTACTTCCATTTACCTCTCTGCTATGATACCAGTACCGAGTTTTTGACCACATTTCGTCAAACTTCTGACGCCCGCCTTTCTGATCATGTCCAAGAATGGCATAAAAGGAGGAGCTTGTGTCGAGCTTCTACATTCGACGATCATGTCTATATAGATTGATTTCTTAGAATTCTTTTTCCTTCCATTGGTAAATGTGTCGTGTCTCACTTTCCTCATACATAGGAAGAATCTCTCCAAGTTGCATTGAAATATGACTTGATCTATGCCCAGTCTGGTTATGTTTATACCGTTTTTCCAGATCTCCGTAGACCTGGCAGTGCCAATGCACCACAGGCATCTCATGCCATCGATGGTATCGTTGGATCTCTTTCAAATCCGTATACTCATCCTTCCATGGGTTATGGTTTTCCTTGGGGGCGACCAGCTCCTCCAGCACTTATCCCCCTCCTGAAAACATGTATCCGGGTCAAAGCATGCCTTATGCATTTTCCCAACTGCATCAATCGATGCCAGGGCCAGCTGTTGTAGCTTGTTTACCCAAATTTTTCTAAATCTCCTTTCTATACTTATCCACAGCCTGATGCTCTAGCCCCTCCGGCATTAGTGCCCCAGCCTCCTATGCCTTCTCAACCTCTGCCACAGTAGCCACTGCCTCCTCAAAGTCAGGTGTATGCTCAGCAAAGGATGACTAATCCTCCTAATTCGAAGAAAAATAATAAGGAGAAAGGCAACTAGAACCAACCAGTGCAAGGTAACCAAGGGCGCCAAGGTAATCAACTGAACGCACCCCAAGGGAACCAATATAACACTAGAAACTAGCAACAGGGAAATCAACCCAAGCAGAACAAGCCTCTTTGTACGAACAAGTCTTGTTCATGTTGTGGTGTCCATGAACATTATACTCATGATTTTCCCCTTTTACCCCAGATGCAATAGTTGTGGGAAGCACAAGCAGCGTTTAGAGGACAACAATACACAGCTTCGCTTCCTCTAAAAACTGCGCCAGATCAACTGATTGTGTTCACCAATCCTTTCCCTCAGCAAGGATATGTTGTTGCCAAACTCTCTCAAGTTTAGGCCGCTCCTCAACCTACACAATCTCATACACCTG
The DNA here is from genome assembly GCA_034641835.2 of Pinus albicaulis. Lineage (NCBI taxonomy): Eukaryota > Viridiplantae > Streptophyta > Pinopsida > Pinales > Pinaceae > Pinus > Pinus albicaulis. The sequence goes on along the minus strand of CM076580.1, from coordinate 1,004,695,469 downwards.
ATTACCAGATTCTCATGATGAATTATGAAGAGGTCAATACCGTTGATGTCAACCTTCAGACCCAGTCGCGCCAATATGACAAGCAACCTACTACGTCTGCAATCGAGTCCCAAACCAAAGTTTCCACAAAGTCCATTTCGACACCCAATGTTCCCTTATAGATCCCTCAACCTAAGGTAGAGGTCATTCAAAAGATCCCTAAAGGGCCATTACGCAAAAATTTTGCTTCAGCCAAAGCCTCCCACACCTACAACATAGTAGATGACATGGCATAGTCACCTGCTGCCATGTCAACGCTGGAAGTCATCAAGTCATGTACATCACAATGAAAAGCTCTACTATCTGCTTTGGTCACTGTGGATCCTTCAGATGATCATTTGATCGTCTTCGATGTTGAAAAATCAGAACATCCCCCTTTACCTTCATCTATTTCCTTCCAAATACTAGTCAAGATTTGTAATGCCCAAGTTCAGAGATGTATCATTGATTAAGGTTAATCCACCTGTGTGATGTCTGCCTCTATTTGAAATAAGTTCAGATCACCTGACTTAGCCCCATCCACCTTCACTTTTCATTCTTGGGACGGTCACCCTTCTCAACCCCTTGGCATGTTCTGCAATTTTCCTGTCACTCTTACGGGCAAGATTGTTTGTATTGACATTGAAGTCATTAATGCCCCTTTGGATTACAATATCCTCTTCGGTCATAGCTATATCTATGCGATGTCAACTGTTACATCTATAGTTCACCACAATATGTGATTTCCTCACAATGGAAATATCTTCACCTTCGATCAGTTGACATATTACGAATCGAAGTCTCATACCTCCCTTGAGTTTATCATATCTTCGGTGGCCGATAAAAAATCAGTCGCACCTCTCATTAGGGTTTCACCAGGAGTCTATAAAGACTCCACCTTACTTGGTTCATTCCTTGGCCCCCACCCCCTCTTATCACTGACCCCAAATCATTGAGTGTTTGCATGATGCAATTGTCTCAGGATAGCCACAAGCGGTCCAGGTCGACCAGCCAATAGCCAACACCTTCGCAACTTGCTTTTGGTCACTTGACACATCCTTCAAGACGTTCTTCTTCTACTTGTGTCTCTCCCAACATTTTTCAACCAGGAACAGTTTCCTATAGCCTTAACCATTTGGGATCCATTCCTTAAGTCCATTACCCTTCTGGTCAGATACCATTTTTAGCTCCCATCTCTAGAGTATTTTTGGTGCCTGTTATGGCTACATTGATCCTTCCTAATTTGACCCCATGGACCCCGGTCTGGTAAATTAATCCACAGCTATCACTCCTCCTGGTCAGCTCAAAACATATACCGCTTTGACCTTGGTCCAACTTGTCGCTATGACCCCTCCCTCTGCTTCAGTGCCTCATCCACCTCAATAGGAACGTGCTCCTATTGCGAAAGCATCCGGTGAGGGGTGAAAAGCCAAAATGAAGGAGCCTAAGAAAAAGGCCCCTCAAACAACTCTTGCTCCTCCTAAGCCTTCAAAGCAGTCACCTTCGTGCACTTTTTTTTATGTTGTTGGGTATGTCGCCCATAACTGTCCTTAGCTTCCCCATCTCAAAAATGTGGTCAATGAGACATTTCCTGAATCTGACATCTCAGAGGTCCATGTTACTTTACATATTCCAGCTAAGAAAATCAAATCATTGTGCACAAACCACCCCTATGCTTTGTGTGATATTTATGGCCATTATTCTCATCTTTGTCCCCATATTCATGAATTTCATGAAACCCTTGAGGAAATTCATGAAATATAAGTCACTCGTAGTGGATCATATACCCCTCTACTTGTGAGTTTTGCTTTAGTAGAACCAAAGGAAATTTCTTCACCCATTGTGATACCTCCACCCTATGTCGAGATGATGAACTCTTCAGTCGTTATTATCTATCTGTCATCATCCATGAGATCCACGGTAGAAGACCCCTTTGGGGCTTCCCATTCTGTTTCATTCAAACCTCCCTCGAAAAACAACTTGGTCTCAACATCAATAGATGTTTCATCTACTAGCTCATCATCTACCCTCTGTAGCGATGTGTATGTGAGCCATATCTTTGATGATGATGCCTCAGGTAGCCTTTCTACATCATGTGGTCTCCCTTCTGCCAGTTCTCCCATATTCCATTATGATGAATACATTATGGAAGCTATGACCACCCCTGATTTTCCTTGGGGTGATATGCACCATCATGCGTACTTCCTTCTACAGCAGACCCATGACCAACATTTTGTGGAGTCCAAAGACTTCATTCATAGTGAGGCCGATTGGTTTTTTCCCCCTTACATCACACCCATGAATTTGATCAACGTACACCTTGTGGCCATTACATTGACACCCAATGTTTGGGCAAGGGGGCATACCTTCTAGAGGATTTTGAAGGCCAACTCCTTCCTAATCATCACAATGAACTCTACGTCAAGAAATTTTACCCATAACATCTCCCATTGATATGAGTGTTTTATTTCTTTCATGCATTTAGATTGCTTGCATTATCATCTCATTTGTTGTCTTGTGGTGCCTTTCAGATGGTTCCATCATCCACACCATATATCGGCTATGCCGATGGTGCAAGTCGCTTCTCCCGGAATCTAGCCTCGACAGCTTGGGCCATTTTTATTCCCTTGAATTCGTTAGTCCTCTCCAATGGCATATGCATTGGATCTACCACCAATAAATAGGCCGAATATGATGCAGTAATAGGTTTTTTAATCGATGCCCTTGATCATCGCACCCTTCATCTTCATGTTCATTTAGATTCCTTACTGCTTTTCATGAAATTGAATGGCATGTATTGTGTGAATAACCGTGTCCTTTTTATAATATACTTATGAGTGAAAATTTTAGTGCATGAATTTGAAACCATTACATTCAGTCATGTAACTAGAGCCCAAAATCACTAGGTAGATAACATTGCAAACAATATTCTAGATTGGCACTTATCACATGCATTTAACACAAGACAATCATAAAACAAATGGAAGACCATATACTCGTCATATATAGAAATATGCATATCCAAATTGTGTATCAAAAAAATCATAAATGTTTTGGAGTCCACTACTCTAAATACATCCAACATGCCCATCACATGTTATAAAATCAAAACTGGGGGCACCACATGCCCCTACATCTATTCACTATCTAGAGGGTCCTGAGCCAATGGCTTGACTCTAGTAGCCTGCAGATCCTGAACTGCCTATCTGTCCATTTCCATGTGCCACATGACCCCTAGCCACTCAGAAGGTAGCCCTATACATACCTCGATGTACTAGTCCTCAAGATCATGTCATTTTTTCTCTGATACACTGGTCAGAATTAGCTCACACTTGCATCAAACATCCTCCAGTAGAGCCTCATAGTCAGGTCTTTGGCCTCCTCTCGCTCCACTAGACTGTGCAACCCCTGGTGTTATCACTCCACCGGATCTCTAAGGATGAGAAATAGTCCAAACAGAAGTAACCACATACCAATATTTTAGCTTGGTAGAAAGCCCTACCAAACCGGAGAGGGATCTCTCCACAAAGTCACAGCTAAAAGGGTTGGATGAATTAGGTTTTTAGGCTATGTACCAGTACAGGTGTTTTTTTGTTTAGAATGATTTTACTGGATGAGGATTAGGTCAAAGAAGGTAGGTCAGGGAAAATAAGATTAGGGTTTCAGAGATTAAATGGGGCAAGGTAGGTAAGAAGGCTAACACTTTAGGGTTTCAGAGTCAGATGGATCAGACTGATGAGGATCTAGAAAGAGCAATACAATGCATGTATTCTTTCTAAACTGAAGAAAATGAACAAATTATGAAGATTTTCCCAAAACAGAGCATGAGAGATGTATTATCCTTATCAACTTGAAAATTAACATATAATAGATATTAAATGGATCATGAAGACAAAAATTCATACATATTGTTGGGGAAAATTGATTTCCAGTCATTTAATTTGTCAACCCGGGGGTTTTGTAAGCTTGTGAAGCATGTGTGCACTGTATATGATAGAAATTATCTTTCAGTTTAGATCAATCTAACAACAAAATAACAAAAACCAATTCATCTAATATATGAAATCAAATAATGAAAATGAAATTCAACTAACCTATGAAATCAAGTAACGAAAAGAAAGAAATAAAATTCAAAAGAAAATATAGCGCGTGCAATCATACTTGCAGGAATTGAAATTTAAATCTAAGGAAGCATTTCAAAACATGTAAAGGAAAACAACTAAGGTACGTTCAATCACTCTAGCATCCAATATGGGAGTATGATAGAATCACCCTCTCTAGATGATGTACAAGAAACCAATTATACTTTAGTATTTAAATCTAGGAAAGCAATTAAAGCATGTAAAAGGAAAAACTCAATAATTGTATGAATTAAATATTCAATCATTCAATGTAGAAATATGATAAAATTAACTTCTTGGAATGACCTTTAGGAACATTAGTGATGCAATTAAATGATGATCTAAAGCAAATGTAAAAATCACGTAAAATTAACCAATGTATGTTTTGATTTACTCCAACATTCAATATGAAGTTTTAACCTCTTGAGATGTTGTGTAAGAAATCAATTAAACCTTAGTTTCTAAGTTCCTAGAAAGCAAGTAAAATGTGCAGAGGAAAAAAACTCAATAACTATATGAATTAGACATTCAATCATTTAGTTCAGAATCATCTTCTTGAAATGACCTTTGAGAACATCCATTGACACAATTAATTGATAATTATATTCTAAGAAATTAAATGATAGAACATGAAAGGAAACTAAATAATTGTGAGCTCTATTGCCTAAAATTTAATCCAATTGGAAAATAGATAAATATTTTCTATTGAAATGTTTTTAGAAAATAAAATATTACACAATCATTCTAAAACTAATACTAAGAAAGAAAATAAACTTTAATCTATAAAAGCAAGTAAATCTCACACATTTTAGGCAGTTGATCTAAAAGTATGAGAGATGGTAAATCGAGATGTTTCATATGTAAGAAAAACCTAACATTCATGAGTAAGGTGCCACAATTTAATTCTATATTCAAAGCTTGAGCATAACTCCAATTTTACACATGATTTGATAGGAGAAAGCTTCCTCTATTTATACAAAAGATGAGAAGCTATCTCATTAATGAGAGTCCATGAATCTCTCCCTATATCTCTAGAGTTACAATCCAAATAGGAAGTGATACGGCACATGTCTTCTTAGAGTTACAATACAAATAGGAAATGAGACACATGTCCTTATGATCCCATGATCTTCTCCATCCAAATTCGAATTTGGCCTTAGGAGGCCACATAAGAGTCTTTTGGAAACTTCCTTTTGTCATACACATGGCAACAAACTCATTCCACTTGTTAGGTATAAGTATGTACATATTATTTTCTAATTTTTAACCACAAATTCACTTAAAAATACTAGGAATTAATAAAGTTTGGAAAAACATAAATGTAACCCAATAGTGGTAATGGTAAGGTAAATGTAATGAAATGGAGGTGGATTGAAGGTTATAATATGGAAATATAAGTGAAAATGTAATGGAAGTAAATGAAAATTTCAAGGCCCAACACATATGTAACATAAGAAGAAACTATGCTAAATTTCCATACCATGGGTATCCCAAAGAAATAGCTGCAACTCTTTCATTAATTTCCAACCAAATACTGATTACACTAGAGTCTTTGATCAATGAAACAACATCCAACATATCAAATAAGTGAAGAGGTGAAATATATAGACATGAAATAAATTCTCCCAACCTCATGGGTCGAATCCATGAGTGGAGGAGAAGTTCCACCAAAAAACTAAACTGGAACCTAGAGGGTAGGGAGGTCAAACTGACTCATCCCTCAATTTTTGGAAATTGATTCATTACATCTCATCAAGAGTTTTCACCTAATGTATTTACCCTAGGTAAGTGTAAAAGCATCAAAATTAAATTTACATCCTTAAATTACATTGGTAAAAACATCATTTGCCAAGGTGAAATTGAAAAAACTGAGAAAATTTACAAATATCAGGGAACTCAGAAAATTGGTAAAAAGCACAGCGCCGGTGTAAAAAGTGCAGTGCCAACTTTAGCTCCACTTTTGAAGGGGTAAATGGTGTCCAAATTGAGCTTAGGATAGCTCATTGGAAATCCTGTCCTGTCTAGTCTCCAGATATATGCTCCGTTTCGACAATGGTGTTGATTTGACCCTCCAAAACTTCATTCTCCCAAGACTAGACAAAAACGCAGTGCCACCCTCAAAAACAGGGCAGAAACATGTTTTTTGACTTTTTGACTGACTAGTTCGCCCATAAAAGCTTAGAAAAATTTCCAGGGTGACTGTATTTTTCCTTCTGAATCTAATGGTGCCTTTATTTTTTCCATTAGAGGTCCCTAGAATTAGTGCAACGCCTTTGAATCAAAAGCACAACACCACCCTCCAAAAATGCAGTGCCAAATTAAAGGTCAATTTTGGAGGCCTTCATGAGCTTAAAATTGAGCTCATGATAGCCCGTTGGAAATATATCTCTTTTGGATACACAATGGACCTATCAAGAACTATAAATGATCAAATATAGCCCCTCAAAAATCAATTCTCACAAGACTCGTCAAAAAGTGCATAATGGGGGTGCAAAAATGCAGTGTGCTCTTGCAGGAAAATTTTGGAGGCCTTCATCAACTCAAAAATGAGCTCATGATAGCTCATTAGAAATATCCCTCTGTCTAGTTATCATTTGACTTATCCATAAAGTCATTTAGACACTCCATCATGGAGAAAAAGTTATTTTCCCAAGACTACTCTAGAGGTGCAGCAACTCTCCTGTAGAAAATATATTTTTAGAATTCCTCCCAAAACCATAGCACCTATGTAAAAACTGAAGTTTTTTTTTCTTCCTTGGTATATTATTAAATATAACCTCTTTCATTTTTTTAAAATTCATCTCCATTTGGTCAAAAACATACTTTGAAGCAAAACTAGCCCTATGTGTAGAAAATGATTTGTCCCTTGGAATGAATTCTTGAAAAATGATGGAGACATGATGTTTATGAGTTGAAATGGCCTCATACTTGCCTATATTACCTTCTAATTCCTCCTCTTCTCATATATCTCTGATTCCATAGAAAATCCTAGCTCAATGGGAGAGGAAATTAGGGTTTAGTGTAGGCAAAACAGGGGATTCAGGTAATTTATAAGAAATAAGGGAAATAAATGGGGTAGGGGCCTTCTAAATTCTTAGGAAACTTTTTTTAGGTAGGGATGGATGTTATGAAGTAGGGGAAATTGGAATTTCAAGGATTTAGTGAGGGGAAGGGGTCTAAAAGGGAAAAACACAGGCCTAGTCTAGAAAAGTGTCAAATTGTAGCAATAGGCTAGGTTTTGTGGAAAATGATGATTTCGAGGGATAGGAGTGATGGGAAGTTTTTAGGAAGGTATTTTAAGGATAGGGGAAGGTGTAAGAGCATTAGGATACAAGTATTTTTGATGATTTAACCATGGAAAGCATGGAACCAATAAAAATTCCCTCAAAACCCCAGGAGAGGGAAATGAGCTTTCCAAGCACAACTGAGAGAAAAATATGGTAAACACAAAACCACTTACTTGGAAATGATAATTTGGAACCTGAAATTGTTGAATAAATTTGAGTATTAATACTTCAAAATATGAATTTGATGGTGAAATGCCAATTGTCATGATTTTGACCGTATGACCTAATGATGGGACAACATGGAAGAATGAGCTAAATGATGACCATGATGACTATGGGACTCTTTCAAAAATGAATGACCTGACCATGATGATTTCTATTAACCATGGAAGTGAAAGGAGTAGTAATGATCTCAATATCCTAATTAGTGACCAAATTTTTTGCATCACCTAGTGGAATGATAAAAAATTTCATAATGGAACCCTAATATGATGTGAAAAAGATATATTTTGATCACTAGTGTCAGGATGCAAAAAATTACACTAGCATTGGCTTCAGTTGGGGATGGTAGCTCCTTGGAGGTGCCAAGAACATCGTAGAACAAGTAGCCTATCCATTGGGCATGGATTCAAAAACCTAAAAACGGGGAAAATACTGAAAACTTGACTCAATAAACAGAATCAAGACTTGACTAAAATAAAAAATTACTAAACTTATTGATGGAAATATATCACCGGGACTTGAGGGCTTCAAATCCTGATGAAAAACACCTGCCTGCTGAAGACATATGTACAATCATACGATATCAAAATTCCAGTGTAACCAATCAAGAAAAGACCTCCTTGATTGATTCTCCCAATCAGATTCTTTGGACAACAATAAATATTTACAATTTGGTAGCCAAAAACATAGTTGACAATGATTTCCATCATCATTGAATACTGCAATAATTACCTTCATTGTTGACTGCAATAAACTTTCCACTGGATCTTGAAAAACATGAAAATTTACCTTTCGCTGATCTAGATGAAACAAGGTAGCTTTTTCTCTTGAATCTGTTCCCTCTTCATAATGTAACTCAACAAGAATGTGTTCCTCGTCTTAAAAAAATTCTAAACAAGTAGGTGAGAAGATTTCTTCTTGAATTAAAAATTAAAAACATGAAACATGAGAAGAAAAATCTGAATGACAATCCTCAATGCCCTGGTCATCTGTAATTTTAAGAGACTATTAATAATGTTCATACGACATGGAAACAAGATTGTCATTTTTCTTATCACACTCATCAGTCGTAAGAGGGAAAACTTCATATTGTTCTTGAAACTCAAAACTTACATTTCTATCATTTACCACAGATTCATCCAAAGAAATTTTTTTACTTAATTGAACAAAGATCTCATCTTGTTTTTAATAAAGGGACTGCATTACCTCCTTCTGAAGACTTTGTTCTAATGGGATGAGAACAATTGGGTCAATAACTTTGTTTTCTTCTTTCAAGGCGATATCAACAATAGATTTCTCCTTCATGGGATCCAGAACAACATACTCTTCATCAACACAGTCTGAATCTAGATCTGGAATAGCCAGCTTGACTTTATTACAATCTGAAATTGGAACTTGATTTTGGTGCATACCATCTTCTATTGCAAGTAGATCTGAAATAAGACCTCGTATTCCATCATTTTCAACTGTACAAAGATCTTCAGCCCACTGCAAAATTTCTTGAGCATCTTGATAAGTATCCTCTAAGTTTTATTTATGTTGCTGAAATGGTTTTTCATACAGGGCTTCCATGATCTCATCATCCATGAATTCATCATCTCCATAAACATTCTAAAGGTTTTCAATAAAACTATAAACATGTTTACAGTAGTTCTCAACTAATATTAAGGATGGACAAGATTATTTATACCTTCCAAAGAACATGGGATGAAAATCCTTTAAACAATAAATACAAGTAGGCAAAAAAATTCCATACCAAGAACGGGCTTCAACTTCCAGAGTGGCCATCAATATCTTCATCGTGTATTCTTCAGGAAAATCAATCTTTAATCTATGCACATGCATGTGAAATCTCACCAGATGAAGAGCAACATCATTACCATTCACATTTTTGAACTTCAGAAGATATGTCATCCAATCAACCTGAGGCATGTTGTTCAGAAAACCTGGTATGTGATCTTGGATCATGGGAGCATACCTTCGAGCAATTGAATCCATTTTGACTACAACGAAGTCACCAAGAATTTTTTTAGACTACTAGTTCTTGAATAGTGGAGTCGCCATAAAAATTCTGAACCTTGGTATTTTTCAACACTAGAGTCACCAGGTGAATGATGCACAACCTTCTTGTGCCTGATCGTTGTTCAACATAAAATATAAGATCTGATATTTATCATTCTTTCCCATGTAAGGTTTGTCTTTTCGCCTCCCTGACAATGGTGCCAATGTGTTATCACTCCACCAGATGTTTAAGGCTGAGACAAAGTCCAAACAGAGGTAACCACATACCAATATTTTATCTTGGTAGCTAGCCCTACCAAACCAGAGAGGGATCTCTCCACAAAGTCACAGCCAAGAGGGCTAGATGAATTAGGTTTTTAGGCTAGGTTTGAGTACAGGGGTTTTTTTGTTTGAAATGATTTTGTTGGATGAGGATTAGGTCAGGGAAAATAAGTTAGGGTTGTAGATATTCAATGGGGCAAGGTAGGTAAGAAGGCTAACACTTTAGGGTTTCAGAGTGAGATGGATCAGATTGATGAGGACTAGAAAGAGCAAGAAAATCCATGTATTATTTCTTTCTAAACTAAAGAAAACAAATTCTCCCAACCTCAAGGGTCGAATCCATTAGTGGAGGAGCAGTTCCACCAAAAACTAAACTGAAACCTAGAGTTTTGACCTAATGTATTTACCCTAGGTAAGTGTAAAAAAGTAAAAATTACATTTACATCCTTAAATTACATTGGTAAAAAAATCGTTTTCCAAGGTGAAACTGAAAAAACTGAGAAAATTTACAAATATCAGGAAACTCAGAAAATTGGTAAAAAGCATAGTGCTGGTGTAAAAAGCACAGTGTCAAATTCAACTCCACTTTTGAAGGGGTTCCCAGTGTCCAAATTGAGCTCAGGATAGCTCATTGGAAAGCCTGTCCTATCTAGTTTCCATGTCTATGATCAATTTCCAAAATGGTGTTTATGTGACTCTCCAAAAATTCATTCTCCCAAGATAGGTTAGAAGCGCAGTGCCAACCTAAAAAATAGGGAAGAAACATGTTTTTTGACTTTTTGACTGATCAGTTGGCCCAAAAAAGCTTAGAAAATTTGCTAGGGTGAATGTATTTTGCCTTATGAATCTAATGGTGCCTTTATTTTTTCCATTTCAAGTCCCTATAAAAAGCATCACGCCCTAGGAAAAAGCACAACGCCCTTGAAGCAAAAGCGCAATGCCACCCTCCAGAAACGCAGTGCCCTTGAAGCAAAATTGCAACACCACCCTCCAGAAACGCAACCCCAAATTTAATGCCACTTTTGGAGGAATTCAAGAACTCCAAATTGAGTTCATGATAGCTCGTTGAAAATATATCTCTGTTGGCTACACAATAGACCTATCAATCACTGAAAATGATCAAGTATAGCCCCTCAAAAATCAATTCTCCAAAGACTGGTCAAAAAGAGAAAAATGGGGGTGAAAAAATGAAGTGTGATCTTGCATAAAATTTTTGGAGGCCTTCCTCAACTCCTAATTGAGCTCATGATATCTCATTGAAAACATCTCTCTATATAGTTATCATTTTACTTATCCAGCAAGTCATTTGGACACTCCATCAGGGAGAAACATTTATTTTCCCAAGACTACTCCAGAAGTGTAGTAACTCTCCTGTAGAAACTATATTTTTAGAATTCCTCCCAAAACGATAACATCTATGTAAAATTTTAAGGGGGTTTTTCTTCCTTTTTATATTATTAACAAAAACCTCTTTCATTTTTGTGAAATCTATCTCCATTTGGTCATAAACATGCTTTGAAGAAAAATCGGCCCTATGTGTAGAAAATGATTTGTCCCTTGGGATTTTTGGAGGTAGGGAGGGATGTTAGGAAGTAGGGGAAAGTGGAATTTCAAGGATTTAGTGAGGGGAAGGGGTCCAAAAGGGAAAAACATAGGCCTAGTCTAGAAAAGTTTCAAATTGTAGCAGTAGGCTAGGGTTTGTGGAAAAATGATGATTTTGAGGGATAAGAGTGATCAGAAATGTTTAGAAAGGTATTTTAAGGATAGGGGAAGGTGTAAGAGCATCATGATACAAGTCTTGTTGATTATTTAACCATGTAAGGCAAGAATCCAAGAAAAAATCCCTCAAACCCCTAGGAGAGGGAAATGAGCATTCCAAGCACAACTGAAAGACAAATATGGTAAACAAAAAACCACTTACTTGGAAATGATAGTTTGGAACCTGACATTGTTGAAGACATTTGACTATTAATAATACTTCAAAAGATGAATTTGATGGTGAAATTACCAATTTTCATGATTTTGACACTATGACCTAATGATGGCACAACATGGAAGAATGAGCTTAATGATGACCATCTGGTCCCCATGCTCGACCTGGTAGAAGTGGAAATTTAGGGCCCCCCTGAAGGTTCAAACCACTATATGGATAGTTGCCTATGTATAGCGGCTTCTGATCCCAATGTGTGAAGAACTTGGGTCGGAACACCCATCTAACTCCCCTGCCTCCTCCTCTTTGTAGTATCTCCCCCCAGCGGTGCATCTTGGTCTCTCGTGGGCCCGCATCCTAGATCTTCACATGAGGCAAAAGTGTGGGGATCTTCTCAAAGAAGAATGTGCACAACACCATACCAAAAGCATAGTCATGGTTCACCTGTCGCTTGCACATTGAAAGTTGTCATTTCACCAATGAAAATATTACCTGGGCACACCCATAGTAGGTCCCACTCTGAACACTCTCAACCAACATCATCTGCCCCCCAGTGATGTGATGGAACGCCTAGTTTCCCAGGATCCACAGTACTACTGCGATGACAACCCGTGTCTCTATCCTCTGTAGATCACCAATCGGTATGGTCGTGCCCTTAGCACTAACATTCAGTCTACAATGGTGCTCCAAGAACTTTGATATGTTCCGCCCACACGGTAATACTGGATGTATATTTCCCACCACCCCTAGTGGTGGGAGTCTGGTCAAGAAGTAGATGTCTTGAATGGTAAACTAGATCCTCGGCCCCTGCACCATAAAGGCTTCCTGGTCTGGATCCCAATAGATGACTATCCTGGATAGCAAGGGCTCCCATACCCTCATCACTGGGTTCTCAACCAACTTTAGAACCTTGTACCTTGCAAGTGTTCCTTGTACCACCTGTTCCCTCGAGATCTCAGCACGAATTCTAGCCTTAGGGTTTAGTGTAGGAAAACAGGGGATTTGGGAAATTTATAAGAATGAAGGGAAATAAATTGGATAAGGGGCTTATAAATTCTTAGGAAATAATTTTCTAGGGTGACAAAAATAAGGCAAGAGCACAACGCCCTTGGAAAAAGTGCAGTGCCACCCTCCAGAAACACTATGCCATCTTCAAGGCCACTTTTGGAAGCCTTATCGAACTCAAAATTGAGCTCATGATAGCTCGTTGGAAATATATCTATGTTGGCTACAGAATGGACCTATCAAGAACTGAAAATGATCAATTATAGCCCCTCAAAAATCACTTCTCCCAAGACTGGTCAAAAAGTGCAGAATGGGGGTGAAAAAATGCAATATGATCTTGCAAGAAACTTTTGGAGGCCTTCCTCCACTCCAAATTGAGATCATGATAGCTCATTGGAAATCTATCTATGTCTAGTTATCATTTGACTTATCCAACAAGTCATTTGGACAATCCATCAGGGAGAAAAATTTATTTTCCCAAGACTACTCCAGAAGTGCAAAAACTCTCCTGTAGCAACTATATTTCGACACTGGAATCACTAGGTGAATGATGAACATCATTTTTGTTCCTAATATTTGTTCACCATTAACAATCAGATATGATATTTTTCATTCTTTCCCAGGGAATATTTGTCTTTTCGTCTCCCCAACAACAACGTTAGTATGTTATCACTGCACCAGATCTCTAAGGCTGAGAATGAGTCCAAACAGAGGTAACCATAGACCAATATTTTAGCTTGGTAGCTAGCCCTACCAAACTGGAGAGGGCTCTCTCCACAAATTCACAACTAAGAGGGTTGGATGAATTAGGGTTTTAGGCTAGGTATGAGTACAAGGGTTTGTTTGTTTGAAATAATTTTGCTGGATGGGGATTAGGTCAAAGACGCTAGGTCAGGTAAAATAATATTAGGGTTGCAGAGATTCAATGGGGCAAGGTAGGTAAGAAGGCTAACACTTTAGGGTTTGTATTCTTTCTAAACTAAAGAAAATGAACAAACTATGAAGATTTTCCCAAAACAGAGCATGAGAGATGTATTCTGATTATCAACTTGAAAATCAACATATAATAGATATGAAATGGATCATGAAGACAAAAAATTCATACATATGTAAGATAAGAAGAAACTATGCTAAATTTCCATACCACAGGTATCCCAAAGAAATAGCTGCAACTCTTTCATTAATTTCCTGCCAAATACTGATTACGCTAGAGTCTATGATCAATGAAACAACATCCAACCTCTCAAATGAGTGAAGAGGTGAAAGATATAGACATGAAACAACTTATCCCAGGCTTAGAGGTCGAATTCATGAGTGGGGGAGCAGTTCCACTAAAACCTGAACTGAAATCTAGAGTGTAGGGAGGTCAAACTGACTCATCACTCACTTTTTGGAAACTGATTCATTACATCTCATCAAGAGTTTTCACCTAATTTATTTACCATAGGTAAGTGTAAAAAAATTAAAATTACATTTAAATCCTTAAATTACATTGTTAAAAACATCATTTTCCAAGGTGAAACAGAAAAAAATGAGAAAATTTACAAATATTAGGAAACTCAGAAAATTGGTAAAAAGCGTAGCATTGGTGTAAAAAGCACAGTGCCAACTTCAACTCCACTTTTGAAGGAGTTCACGGTGTCCAAATTGAGCTCAGGATAGCTCATTAGAAAGAATTTCCTATCTAGTTTCCATATCTATGATCATTTTTCAAAATGGTGTTGATGTGACCCTCCAAAAATTGATTCTCCCAAGACTGGTCAAAAGCACAACGTCGACCTAAAAAGCAGGGAAGAAACATGTTTTTTGAGGTGTATTTTGACTTTTTGACTGACCAGTTGGCCAAAAAAAACATAGAAAAGTTTCTAGGGTGATTTTATTTGGCCTTAGGAATCTAATGGTGCCTTCAGTGTTTCCATTGGAGGTCCCTAGAAAAAGCGTTATGCCCTAGGCAAGAGCACAACGCCCTTGAAGCAAAAGCGCAACGCCACCCTCCAAAAATGCAACACCAAATTCAAGGCCACTTTTTGAGGCCTTATCGAACTCCCAATTGATCTCATGATAGCTCGTCAAAAATATATTTATGTTTGCTACACAATGGACCTATCAAGAACTGAAAATGATCAAGTATAGCCCCTCAAAAATCACTTCTCCCAAGACCAGTCAAAAAGTGAAAATGGGGGGTGAAAAAATGCATTGTGCTCTTGCAAGAAACTTTTGGAGGCCTTCCTTAGTTCCAAATATAGCTCATGATAGCTCATTGGAAATCTCTCTCTATATATTTATCATTTGAATTATCCAAAAAGTCATTTGGACACTCCATCAGGGAGAAAAAAAGTATTTTCCCAAGACTACTCCAGAAGTGCAACAACTCTCCTGTAGCAACTATATTTTTAGCATTCCTCCCAAAAACATAACACCTGTATAAAAAATGAAGGAAAATTTTCTTCCGTGGAATATTATTAACAAAAACATCTCTCATTTGTGAAACTCATCTCCATTTCGTCAAAAACATACTTTGAAGTAAAACTAGCCCTATGTATAGAAAATGATTTGTCCCTTGGAATGAATTCTTGAAAAATGATGGATGCATGATGTTTATGAGCTGTAATGGCCTCATACTTTCTGATATGACCTCCATTATTCCTCCTCTACTCAGATGTCTCTGATTCCATAGAAAACCCCAGCTCAATGGGAGAAGAAATTAGGGTTTAGTGTAGGCAAAATAGGGGATTTGGGAAATTTATAAGAATGAAGGGAAATAAATGGGATATGGTACTTATAAATTCTTAGGAAAATTTTTGGAGGTAGGGAGGGATGTTAGGAAGTAGGGGAAAGTGTAATTTCAACGATTGAGTGAGGGGAAGGGGTCCAAAAGGGAAAAACACAAGTCTAGTCTAGAAAAGTGTCAAATTGTAGCAATAGGCTAGGGTTTGTGGAAAAATGATTATTTTGAGGGATAGGAGTGATTGGAAGTGTTTATGAAGGTATTTTAAGGATATGGGAAGGCATAAGAGCATCAAGATACAAGTATTGTTTATGATTTAACCATGGAAGGCATGGAACCAAGAAAAATGCCCCCAAAACCTTGGGAGAGGGAAATGAGCTTTCCAAGCACAATTGAGAGACAAATAGTTTGGAACTTGAAATTGTTTAAGACATTTTACTAGTACTACTCTTTCAAAAGATGAATTTGATGGTGAAATGACCAAATTTCATGATTTTGACCCTATGACCTAATGATGGCACACCATGGAAGAATGAGCTTAATGATGACCATGATGAATTATGGGACTCTTTCAACAATGAATGACCTGACCATAATTATTTCTATTGACCATGGAAGTGAAAGGAGTATTAATGATCTCAATATCATAATCAATGACCAAATTTTTTGCATGACCTAGTGGAATGATAAAAAATTTCAGAATGGAACCCTAATATGACGTGAAAAAGAGATATTTTGATAACTGGTGGTAGGATGCAAAAAATTACACTAACATTGGCTCCAGATAGGGATGGTAGCTCCTTGGAGGTGCCAAGAACACTATAGACCAAGTAGCCTATCAATTGGGCATGGAGTCAAAAACCTAAAAACAAACTGAATAATGAAAACTTGACTCAATAAACTGAATCAAGACTTGAATGAAATAAAAAATCACTAAATTTATTGATGGAATTATATCACCGGGACTTGAGGGCTTCAAATCATGATGACAAACACATGCCTGATGAAGACATATGTACAATCAGACGATATCAAAATGCTAGCGTAACCAATCAAGAAAGTGCCTCCTTGATTGATTCTCCCAATCAGATTCTCTGGAAAACAAAAAATGTTTATAATTTGGCATCCAAAAACATAGCTGACAATGATCTCCATCATCATTGAATACTGCAATAATTACCTTCACTACTGACTACAATAAAATTTCCACTGTATCCTGAAAAACATGAAAATTTAACTCTCGCTGATCTAGAAGAAACAAGGTAGCTTTTTCTCTTGAATCTCATCTCTCTTCATAATGTACCTCAGCAATAATGTGTTCCTCATCTTCAAGAAATTCTGAAAAAGTAGGTGAGCATATTTCTTCTTGAAATAAAAATTCAAAACATGAAACATGAGAAGAAAAATCTGAATGACAATCCTCCATACCCTGGTCCTCTGCAATTTGAATATATTGTTGATCATCTGCATATGACATGGAAACCAGATTGTCATTTTTCTTATCACACTCATCGGTCATAAGAGGGAAAACTTTAGATTGTTCTTGAAACTCAAAACTAACATTTCTATCAGTTATCATAGATTCATCCAAAGAAGATTTTTCACTTAATTGAACAAATATTTCATCTTGTTTTTCATAAAGGGACTCGATTACCTTCTTCTAAAGACTTTGTTATGATGGGATGAGAACACTTGGGTCAATAAATTTGTTTTCTTCATACCAGGTGATCTCAACAACAGACCTCTCCTTCATGGGATCCGGAACAACATACTCTTCATCATCACAATCTGAAACTAGATTTGGAATAGCCAACTTGACTTTATTACAATATGAAATTGGAACTTGATTTTCTTGCATACCATATTCTGCTGCAAGTAGATCTGAAATAAGACCTCTTCTTCCATCATTTTCAACTGTAAAAAGATCTTCAACTTGCTGCAAAATTTCCTGAGTATCTTGATAATTATCCTCTAAGTTTTCTTTATGTTTCTGAAATGGTTTTTCATACAGGGCTTCCATGATCTCATCGTCCATGAATTCACCATCTCCACAAACATTCTCAAGATTTTCAATAAAACTATCAACATGTTTATAGCAATTCTGAACTAATATTAAGGATGGACAAGATTCTTTAAACCTTTCAAAGAAAATGGTAGGAAAATCATTTAAATAGTAAATATAAGTAGGCAAAAAACTTTCATACCAATATCGGGTTTCACCGAGTGGCCATGAATATCTTCATTAAGCAGTCTTCAGGAAAATCAATATTTAATCTACGCACATGCATGTGAAATCTCACCAGATGAAGAGCAACATCATTACCTTTCACATTTTTTTATCTTTGGAAGATATGTCATCCAATCAACCCGAGGCATGCTGTTTGGAAAACCTGGTATGTGATCTTGGCTCATGGGAGCATACCTTCGAGAAATTGAATTAATTTTGAAAACAATGAAGTCACCAAGAAGTTTTTTAGACTACCGGTTCTTGAAGAGTGGAGTCAGCATAAAAATCATGAACCTTGGGATTTTTCGACACTAGAGTTGCCAGATGAATGGTGCACAACCTTCTTGTGCCTGATCGTTGTTCACCATCAACAGTTAGATCTGATATTTGTTGTTATTTCCCAGGGAAGATTTGTCTTTTCACCTCCCTGGAAATGACGCCAATATGTTATCACTCCACCAAATCTTTAAGGCTAAGAAAGAGTCCAAACAGAGGTAACCACAGACCAATATTTTAGCTTGGTATCTAGCCCTACCAAACCGAAGAGGGATCTCTCCACAAAGTCACAACCAAGAAGGTTGGATGAATTATGTTTTTACGCTAGGTATGAGTAAAGGGGTTTGCTTGTTTGAAATGATTTTTTTGGATGAGTATTAGGTCAAAGAGGCTAGGTTAGGGAAAATAAGGTTAGGCTTGTAGAGATTCAATGGGGAAGGGAAAATAAGATTAGGGTTGCAGAGATTCAATGGGGCAAGGTAGGTAAGAAGGATAACACTTTATGGTTTCAGAGTGAGATGGATCAGACTGATGAGGAGCTAAAAGAGTAAGACAATGCATGTATTCTTTCTAAACTGAAGAAAATGAACAAATTATGAATATTTTCCCAAAACAGAGCATGAGATATTCTTCTTATCAACTTCAAAATAATCATATAATAGAGATGAAATGGATTATGAAGACAAAAAATTCATACATATGTAACATAAGAATAAACTATGCTAAATTTCCATACCACAGGTATCCCAAAGAAATAGCTTCAACTCTTTCATTAATTTCCTACCAAATACTTATTACACTAGAGTCTCTGATCAATGCAACAACATCAAACCTATCAAATGAGTGAAGAGGTGAAAGATATAGACATGAAAACACTTCTCCCAACCTCAGGGGTTGAATCCATGAATGGAGGATTAGTTCCACCAAAAAATTAACTGAAACCTAGAGTGTAGGGAGGTCAAATGGACTCATCCCTCACTTTTTGGTCACTGATTCATTACATCTCATCAAGAGTTTTCACCTAATGTATTTACCCTAGATAAGTGTAAAAACATAAAAATTACATTTACATCCTTAAATTAAATTGGTAAAAACATCATTTTCCAAGGTGAAACTAAAAAAAATGAGAAATTTTCAAATATCAGGAAACTTGGAAAATTGGTCAAAAGCGCAGCGCTGGTACAAAAAGCGCAGTGCCAGCTTCAATTCAACTTTTGACGAGGTTCCCGAGATCCAAATTGAGCTTAGGATAGCTCTTTGGAAATATTGTCCTATCTAGTTTCCATCTAACAGTCTACAAAATGGTGTTGATTTTACCCTCCAAAAATTCATTCTCCAAAGACTGGTCAAAAGCGCAATGGCAACCTCAAAAATAGGGCAACAACATGTTTTTTGAGGTGTTTTTTGACTTTTTGACTAACCAGTTGGCCCAAAAAAATTTAGAAAAGTTGCTAGGGTTACTATATTTTGTCTTTTGAATCTAATGGTGCCTTCAATTTTTCCATTGGAGGTCGCTAGAAAAAGTGCAGCGCCCTAGGCAAGAGCGCATTGCCCTTGAAGCAAACGTGCAGTGCCCTTGGCAAAAGCGTAGTGCCACCATCAAAAAACACAATGCCAAATTCAAGGCCACTTTTAGAGGTCTTAAAAAACTCTAAATTGAGCTCATGATAGCTCAGTGGAAATATTTCTCTGTTGGCTACACAATGGACCTATCAAGTACTAAAAATGATTAAGTATATCCTGGTCAAAAAGTGCATAATGGGGGTGAAAAAATGCAGTGTGCTCTTTCAAGAAACTTTTAGAGGCCTTCCTCAACTCCAAACTGAGCTCATGATAGCTCATTGGAAATATATCTCTGTCTAGGTATCATTTGACTTATTAAGAAATTCATTTTGACAATCCATCAGGGAGAAATAGTTATTTTCCCAAGACTACTCCAGAAGTGCAGCAACTCTTCTGTAGCAACTATAGTTTTAGCATTCCTCCAAAAAAAATAAAAATTGTGTAAAAAATGAAGGATTTTTTTCTTACATGGTATATTATTAACAAAATCTCTTTCATTTTTGTGAAATTCATCTCCATCTGGTCAGAAACATACTTTGAAGCAAAACTAGCCCTATGTGTAGCAAATGATTTGTCCCTTGGATTGAATTCTTGAAAAATGATGGAGACATGATGTTTATGAGTTGGAATGGCCTCATACTTGCTGATATGACCTCCTTTATGCCTCCTATGCTCATATGTCTTTGGTTCCATAGAAAACCCTAGCTCAATGGGAGAGGAAATTAGGGTTTAGTGTAGGCAAAACTGGGGATTTGGGTGATTTATAAGAATGAAGGGAAATAAATGGGATGGGGGGATTAAAAAAAATTAGGAAAATTTTTGGAGGTAGGGAGGGATGTTATGAAGTAGGGGAAAGTGGAATTTAAAGGATTGAAAGAGGGGAAGGGGCCCAAAAGGGAAAAACACATGCCTAGTCTAGAAAAGTGTCAAATTGTAGCAATAGGCTAGGGTTTTTGGAAAAATTATTATTTTGAGAGATAGGAGTGATGGGAAGTGTTTTGGAAGGTATTTTAGGGATAGGGGAAGGTGTAAGAGCATCAAGATACAAGTATTGTTGATGATTTAACCATGGAAGGCATGGAACCAAGAAAAATGCCCTCAAAACCCTAGGAGAGGGAAATGAACTTTCCAAGCACAACTGAGAGACAAATATGGTAAACACAAAACCACTTACTTAGAAATGATAGTTTGGAACCTGAAATTTTTGAATACCTTTGACTATTGCTACTCCTTCAAAAGATGAATTTGATGGTGAAATGACCAATTTTCATGATTTTGAACCTATCACCTAATGATGGCACAACATGGAAGAATGAGCTGAATGATGACCATGATGACTATGGGACTCTTTCAACAATGAATGACCTGACCATGATGATGTATATTGACCATGTAAGTGAAAGGAGTAGTAATGATCTCAATATCATAATCAGTGACCAATTTTTTTTCATGACCTAGTGGAATAATAAACAAAATTTGAATAGAACCCTAATATGATGTGAAAAAGAGATATTTTGATCATTGGTGGCAGGATAAAAAGAATGAAACTAAAATTGGCTCTATCTGGGGATGGTAGCTCCTTGGAGGTGCCAAGAACACCATAGAAAAATTAGCCTATCCATTGGGCATGGAGTCAAAAACCTAAAAACAAGCTGAATACTGAAAACTTGACTCAATAAAATGAATCAAGACTTGATTGAAATAAAAAATTACTAAAATTATTGATGGAAATATATCACCTAGACTTGAGGGCTTCAAATCCTGATGAAAAACGCCTACCTTCTGAAGACATGGGTACAATGAGACGATATCAAAATTCCAGTGTAACCAATCAAGAATATGCCTCCTTGATTGATTCTCCCAATCAAATTCTCTGGAAAAAAATAATATTTACAATTTTGCAGCCAAAAAAATAGCTGGAAATGATCTCCATCGTCATTTAATACTGCAATAATTTCCTTCACTATTGACTATAATAAAATTTCCACTGGATCCTGAAAAACATGAAAATTTACCTCTCATTGATCTACAAGAAACAAGGTAGCTTTTTCTCTTGAATCTGATCCCTCTTCATAATGTACCTCAGCAAGAATGTGTTCATGGTCTTCAAAAAATTCGTAACAAGTAGGTGAGAAGATTTCTTCTTGAAATAAAAATTAAAAACATGAAACATGAGAAGAAAAATATGAATGATAGTCCTCAATGCCCTGGTCCTCTGCAGTTTGAATACATTTTTGATCATCTTCAAATGACATGGAAACCAAATTTTCATGTTTCTTATCACATTCAATAGTCATAAGAGGAAAAAATTCAGATTTCTCTTGAAACTCAAAACTGACATTTCTATTATTTACCGCAAATTCATCCAAAGAATATTTTTCATGTAATTGAACAAATATCTCATCTTGTTTTTCATAAAGGGATGGGATTACCTCCTTCTGAAGACTTTGTTCTGATGGGATGAGAACACTTTGGTCAATAACTTTGTTTTCTTCATTCAAGGTGTTCTCAACAATAGAGCTCTCCTTCATGGGATCTGGAACATCGTACTCTTCATCATCACAATCTGAATCTAGATCTGGAATGGCCAGCTTGACTTTATTACAATATGAAATTGGAACTTGATTTTCCTGCATACCATCTTCTTCTGCAAGTAGATCTGAAATAAGACCTCGTCTTCCATCATTTTCAATTGTACAAAGATCTTCAACGTGCTGCAAAATTTCTCGAGCATCTTGATAAGTATCCTCTAATTTTTATTTATGTTACTAAAATGGTTTTTCATATAGGGCTTCCATGATCTCATCGTCCATGAATTCATCATCTTCATAAAAATTCTCAATATTTTCAATAAAACTATCAACATGTTTACAACAGTTCTGAACTAATATTAAGGATGGACAAGATTCTTTATACCTTTCAAAGAGCATGATATGAAAATCATTTAAGCAGTAAATACAAGCAGGCGGAAAAATTTCATACCAAGATTGGGCTTCACCTTACAGAGTGGCCATGAATATCTTCATCAAGCAGTCTTCAGGAAAATCAATATTTAATCTATGCACATGCATGTGAAATATCACTAGATGAAGAGGAGCATCATTACCTTTCACATTTTAGAACTTCAGAAGATATTTCATCCAATCAACCTGAGGCATGCTATTTGGAAAACCTGGTATGTGATATTGACTCATGGGAGAATACATTTGAGAAATTGAATCCATTTTGACAACAACAAAGTCACGAAGAATTTTTTTAGACTTCCGGTTCTTGAAGAGTGGAGTTGCCATAAAAATTTTGAACCTTGGGATTTTTCCACACTGGAGTCACCAAATGAATGATGTAAAACCTTCTTGTGCCTGATCATTGTTCACCACCAACAGTCAAATCTGATCTTTGTCATTTCTTCCCAGGGAAGATTTGTCTTTTTGCCTCTCGACAACGATGCCAGTATGTTATCACTTCACCGGATCTCTAAGGCTGAGAAAAGTACAAACAGAGGTAACCACAGACCAATATTTTAGCTTGGTAGCTAGCCCTACCAAAACGGAGAGGGATCTCTCCATAAAGTCACAATCAAGAGTGTTGGATGAATTAGGGTTTTAGGCTAGGTCTGAGTACAGGGTTTGTTTTTTTGAAATGATTTTGTTGGATGAGGATTAGGTCAAAGAGGCTAGGTTAGGGAAAATAATATTATGGTTGCAGAGATTCAATGGAGAAAGGTAGGTAAGAAGGCTAACACTTTATGGTTATAGATTGAGATGGATTATACTGATGAGGAGCTATAAAGAGCAAGAAAATGAATGTATTCTGTCTAAACTTAAGAAAATGAACAAATTATGAAGATTTTCCCCAAAAAGAGCATGAGAGATCTATTCTGCTTATCAACTTTAAAATAAAAATATAATAGAGATGAAATGGATCATGAAGAAAATAAATCCATACATATGAAACATAAGAATAAACTATTCTAAATTTCCATACCACGAGTATCCCAAAGAAATAACTGCAACTCTTTCATTAATTTCCTGCCAAATACTGATTACACTAGAGTCTCTGGTCAATGCAACAACATCCAACCTCTCAAATGAGTGAAAAGGTGAAATATATAGACACGAAAAAAATTCTCCCAAACTCGTGGGTCGAATCTATGAGTGGAGGAGCAGTTCCACCAAAAACTGAATTGAAACCTAGAGTGTAGGGTGGTCAAATTGACTCATCCATCACTTTTTGGAAACTAATTCATTACATCTAATCAAGGGTTTTCACCTAATTTATTTACCCTAGGTAAGTGTAAATACATAAAAATTAAATTTACATCCTTAAATTACATTGGTAAAAACATCAATTGCCAAGGTGAAACTGAAAAAATTGAGAAAATTTACAAATATCAGGAAACTCAAAAAATTGGTAAAAAGCACAGCGCTGGTGTAAAAATCACAGTGCCAAATTCAGCTCCACTTTTGAAGGTGTTATCTGTGTCCAATTTTAACTCAGTATAGCTCATTGGAAATACTATTCTCTCTAGTTTCCAGATATATGATTAGTTTGCAGTGCCCTATTTTTGAGGTTGGCACTGTGCTTTTGACAAGTTGGCCCAAAAAATCTTAGAAAAGTTACTAGGGTGACTTTATTTTGCCTTCTGAATCTAATGGTGCCTTCATTTTTTCCATTGTAGGTCCCTATAAAAAGCGCAGCACCTAGGCAAGAGCGCAGCGCCCTTGAAGCAAAAGCACAACGCCCTTGGCAAAAGCGCAATGCCACCATCCAGAAATGTAACACCAAATTCAAGGCCACTTTTGGAGGCCTTCGCGAACTCCAAATTGAGATCATGATGGCTCGTTGGAAATATCTCTCTATTGGATACATAATGGACCTATCAAGAACTGAAAATGATCAAGTATATCCCCTCAAAAATCACTTCTCCCAAGACTAGTCAAAATCTAGAATGGGGGTGAAAAAATGCATTGTTCTCTTGTAGAAAACTTTTGGAGGCCTTCGCCAACTCCAAATTAAGATCATGATAGATCATTGTAAATATATCTCTATCTTTTTATCATTTGACTTATCGAGCAAGTCATTTAGACACTCAGGGATAAAAAGTTATTTTCCCAAGACTACTCCAGAAGTGCAACAACTCTCCTGTAGCAAAAATATTTTTTAGAATTCCTCCAAAAACCATAACACCTGTTGAAAACCTAAAGGATTATTTTCTTTCTTGGTATATTTCTAACAAAAACCTCTTTAATTTTTTTGAAATTCATCTCCATTTGGTCAAAAACATACTTTGAAGCAAATCTAGCCCTATGTGTAGCAAATGATTTGTCCCTTGGAATGACTTCTTGAAAAATGATGGAGACATGATGTTTATGAGCTGGAATGGCCTCATACTTGCTTATATGACCTCCCATATGCCTCCTCTACTCAAATGTCTCTGATTCCATATCAAACACTAGCTCAATGGGAGATGAAAGTAGGGTTTAGTGTAGCCAAAACAGGGGATTTGGGCAATTTATAAGAATGAAGGGAAATAAATGGGATAGGGGGCTTCTAAATTCTTAGGAAAATTTTTGGAGGTAGGGAGGTATGTTAGGAAGTAGGGGAAAGTTTAATTTAAACGATTGAGTGAGGGGATGGGGTCCAAAAGGGACAAACAAAGGCCTAGTCTAGAAAAGTGTCAAATTGTAGCAATAAGTTAGGTTTGTGGAAAAATGATGATTTTGAGGGATAAGAGTGATGGAAAGTTTTTAGGAAGGTATTTTAAGGATTGGGGAAGGTGTATGAGAATCATGATACAAGTCTTGTTGATTATTTAACCATGGAAGGCATGGAACCAAGTAAAATTCCCTCAAAACCCTAGGAGAGGGAAATGAGCTTTCCAAGCACAACTGAGAGACAAATATGGTAAACAAAAAACAAATTACTTAGAAATGATAGTTTGGAACCTAAAATTTTTTAAGACCTTTTACTATTACTACTCCTTCAAAAGATTAATTTGATGGTGAAATGACCAAATTTCATGATTTTGACCCTGTGACCTAATGATGGCACAACATGGAAGAATGAGTTGAATGATGACCATGATGACTATGGGACTCTTTCAACAATGAATGACCTGACCATGATGATGTATATTGACCATGGAAGTGAAAGGAGTATTAATCATCCCAATATCATAATTAGTGACCAAATTTTTTGCATGACCTAGTGGAGTGATAAATTTTTTTAGAATGGAACCCTAATACGATGTGAAAAAGAGATATTTTGATCATTGGTGGTAGGATGCAAAAAATGACACTAACATTGGCTCCATCTGGGGATGGTAGCTCCTTGGAGGTGCCAAGAACACTATAGACCAATTAGCCTATCCATTGGGAATGGACTCAAAAACCTAAAAACAAGCTGAATACTGAAAACTTGACTCAATAAACTGAATCAAGACTTGACTGAAATAAAAAATTAGTAAAATTATTGATGGCAGTATATCACTGGGACTTGAGGGCTTCAAATCCTGATGACAAACACTTGCCTGCTGAAGACATATGTACAATCAGACGATATCAAAATGCCAATGTAACCAATCAAGCAAATGCCTCCTTGATTTATTCTCCCAATCAGATTCTCTGGACAACAATAAATATTAACAATTTGGTAGCCAAAAACATAGCTGAAAATGATCTCTATCATCATTGAATACTGCAATAATTACCTTCACTTTTGACTGCAATCAAATTTCCACTGTATCCTGAAAAACATGAAAATTTACCTCTCGCTGATCTAGAAGAAACAAGGTAGATTTTTCTCTTGAATCTGATCTCTCTTCATAATGTACCTCAACAAGAATGTGTTCCTGGTATTCAAAAAAATATGAACAAGTAGGTGAGTAGATTTCTTCTTGAAATAAAAATTAAAAACATGAAACATGAGAAGAAAAATATGAATGATAGTCCTCAATGCCCTGGTCCTCTCCAATTTGAATACATTGTTGATAATTTTCATATGACATGGCAACTAGGTTGTCATGTTTCTTATCACACTCATCATTCATAAGAGGGAAAACTTCAGATTGTTCTTGAAACTCAAAAATGACATTTCTATCATTTACTGCAGATTCATCCAAAGAATAATTTTCACTTAATTGAACAAAGATCTCTTCTTGTTTTTCATAAAGGGACTGGATTACCTCCCCATGGATGAAAGCAGTAGATGATCTCAAAAATAGAGCTCTCCTTCATGGGATTCAGAACAACTTACTCTTCATCATCACAATCTGAATCTAGATCTGGAATAGGCAACTTGACTTTATTACAATCTAAATTTGGAACTTGATTTTCCTGCATACCATCTTCTCCTGTGTTGTAGCCACTACAACACCACCCAAAATTTTGGGTATATTAAAAAATTCAGGTCCCCTCTGCTCATTTAGCCATTAGGGTTTTGAACTGGCTTGTATTCAGTGACATTCACGTGGCCTATCCCAAGCCCCTCGTAAACCTTCTCACCCTCATGACAATGTACTCTTGCCACAGCCACGCCATGTGTGGGGGGGATCATCGTGCATACGCTGGAATGGAAACTGTGTGTGTATTAAGGATGTACATTAGAAGCCCTCTCACCATGGATCATTAGGAATTTTGTTTGGGTACTTCATTTAAGCTCATAAGCTCATGTAGATTAGTTTAGGGGCATCATCCTCTAAAAGGTAACTGCAAACTAACGGATATTATAATGTCTCATGTAGGACAATCCCACGGATGGTAAACCCAACAATATCATCACCACATCGAGGGTAAGAAACTAAAACAATAAGGGAACAGTTGCGGAACAAGGCACCTCCATACCTTGTCCATATAGGGATGAGAAATAAGTCTACAGTTGAAAACCTCGTCGAGGCGGATGACAAGAATCTGTAAAAATTAGTCCAGCTTTGGCAAAGAAACAAGTTGAGAATGTTGGTGAAGTGAAAAGTCATGTAAAACAATTTCATGTAGAATGTTGGGATGCAACTGATAGACGCGGATGGGGTAATGTGAATGCACAGCCATGTTGGGTTATAATGATTGAGGTTCTTGACAATTTTCCACATCACCTTATCTATAGCGAAGATCAAAGTTCTCCTTGGATGGAGGTCCGGCTTAAGAGGGAGCAGCACGAGTCTTCCTTCTCAGAGATATTTAGACACTTGCGAGATCCAACAATTAAAGTGTGCATGGACATTGTCGAAAGGAAACGTGTTGATACTGGCTAGGGCGCTAGAGTAATTTTTTTTTTTTTTGCAGCGAGACATTTGTTCAAGGATTTCTCTAAAATCACAAAGGGCTTGGATTCCTACAGGTTTCCTGCAACTATCAGAGTTTTTGCAAGGAGCACTACCAAATATGTCTTAATTGCATTAAATTTCAACTATTTACTAGATGAAAAAATCTATGGTGAAAGGACCCCTTTAGTTCAAGCAAGAAATATTGTTACACTGGAGATTATGTTTCCTACCTTGAAGCTAAGGGACTTGCAGACATATTCATTCCAATAGGATTTTGATCCTGGAATGCATTGATCATTACCATGCAGAAAATGACAGTGAATGGATTAATAATAAAAACTCTCAAACCAATCAAGGAACGACGGTCAACAAATCTTAATACGGCTGAATTTATGGATATCAGTAAAAAATTCTATCAACATACATTCGACAACGTATCTGTTTCATTAAAGATCCCACTACCACATCATTAAAAAACACTGCAAGGATGAGTTTTCAATTTTTCCATCACATCCAAAAAAACCTCAGACTCTGTATGGTAACCATCGCAAAGGGACCGTGCGTTTCAAATAAGTACGTAAGGATGTAAATAATGAAGGATAATTTGAATGGTTTGTGCATTACAAAATAAATTCATGGGTCAACATGGGCCTAAAGCCAAATCTATAAAAAGCATACTTTATTGGATACTCAAAGAGCTATGTCCCGTGAAGTCCTAAAAACGCTGCACGGCATGGGCGCATTTGCGTAAGGAAAATTTGGGTAAAGAAATTTGTATGCTAATGGTATCAAGATACCTCCTCACTAAACCTTGGGAAGATCGTGAAGGGGGGATTAAAAAAAAAAATACATCCGCAGCATCTCAATATAGCATCATTCGAGGCCATGCAAGGGAGAGAGAGCACGACTTGACGAAGGCCATTTGTGGCCAGCCCGAAAGGAAGAATACGACCTGGAATGCATGGACGCTGCTGCTTAGCGACCTCATCGAGTCGCAATGCTGGGGCTACATTCATGTGATCACGTCTAGGATATGAGACCAGAATAAAATTTCATTTAGCCACGGGTCATCGAAGTCACAAGGAAGTAACATCAGAAGCTTAGGTTTCCAGGGAATTCTAAGAGGACACGGCATGTTAGCCGCAACCACGAAATCGCGTGAGGCATCCCTCTAAATGCATCATTAAAGGGAAGTGCCAAATGTGTTTTTAGCATTAGCTCGGTTTCCAAGCTTCTTCAATTGCACTGCATTGTTGTGTGGCCTGGCAACATCAAAATATATTGGCAGAGGTACCCAGCTTGTGGATTTGAAATCGGCAGTCCCAATGCATTTTGAACAGTCATATTCCCCCTCCACGGCCGCACAGTTGTGGGTGTTATAGCCTCATAACACCAAGTCGCATGCTTCAAGGAACCAAGAACATGAGAACGTAACCTTGTGACCTGCTCAAGTCACAGCCGCTCTTGGGTCGCATAGTCGCAGCTCCTCTTAGGACTCAGGGATGCGACTTACCATCAATGCGACTCTACGACCTCTCCTAAGTCGACAAGTCGCAGCGTCACACCCAGGAGAGCCCACACCAAGTGCAACTTTCCGACTGTGCAACCTCCATGCTAAGGTTGCGACCTCATGCAAAACCATTGCTGCGAAAAATGGGTGTTTTATTATTTACGTCCCTAAGAAGATAATGCTTGCGAGAACACGTGGAGCCTTGTTTTGAGGACATATCCTTGTGGTTGGATGCTAGCGCATGATTTCCTCTAAAGTGTGTAATAAATTGTCTAGGAAGAGCGTGGCTACAACACACCAAATGCATTGCAAACCATGTAGCATACCCCCTAACGTATGCGTTATTTTTTTGGTAAAGAAACCAGCCAACCAGGTAAAGGAATGGCTATTCCTTTGAACAAGAAGAGTTTACCGTTTGGTCAAACTTGACATAGGCCACTAACTTTCATAATTCCCCAGGAGGAATCTTTACGAGAAGCAAGTTTGGTATAAGCACACACGATTTTTTCATACATTTTTATGCAAGACAGGGCTACACATGGGTCCAACTGATTTTAGCTGTGATAAAATTATTGCATTTCTTATGTTGATTCCCTAACGTGTGTGTGTGTGTATATATATATATATATATATATATGGATGATTTAAATTCTTTTATTTGCAGGTAATATGAAGAAAAAAAATGTTGATTTACTTTGTTTTTCTTGCAGGTAACATAAGGAAACAATAATGTCCACCCAAAGGAAGAGAGCTGCTAGAAGATGCACAACTGGGTTTCAAACCAAAAACAAAACCCTCGTTATGCGGATGCTCAGTATCTCACTCAAAACAGAAACACCACTCTCCCACTTATCAACTCATACAAATTCCCTTAGCACAACAATGACATCACCAGCAGATAGAATTTTTTGTTTCACATGGTGAGAGCTAAGGCTGTCCTCCGGAGAACAAGGTTATGATATCTCCGAAAGAGAAATGTAGAAGGGATAAAACACCAGGCTGCAGGTTGCAAATTCCCAAAGGTCGCAGGTCGCAAAATCCAATGAAGTCGCAAGGTCGCAAAACAACACATCCGAGGGAGGCTTCAATTGTTGTGACTACCCAACTATGCGACCTCCACCAAGTCGTGAGGCAGTCACGGATTGCTCGAGGTCGCAAGTCGCAAAATCCAGTGAGGTCGTAGGTCACAACAGTGGTTGAGGTCACAGGTCGCAAAATCTACTAAGTCGCAAGGCAACCCAACGGTCAAGAAGATGAAAAGTCAGGGAAGCCCAAAAGGCGAGTTTTGTTCTATAAATACTTCCTTCGGGAGATTGTACACAGGACTTTTCTTTGGGACTCCATTGGAGGATAGAAAATTGTATAGAAGGACTACACTTTTGAATATGAGTAAAAGCACTTGTTGATTCCATTATTGGATCTGATGTAGACTGATGTCTGAACACTATAAGTATTCCACTTATGTTTCTAATATCTTTTGATTAATGAAATTATGTTTTCCATTACGTCATTGATGCATTATAGTTCTCTAAACATGTATTAATGATTTTAAGCTTAAACTGCTTCTTCTATGAATGTTAACAACTTTTCTTGCTGGCATTTATATCATCTCTGAAATCGTCCAAGGAAGTGAAGGGTGTTCTGCCGCACATAATTGTTTCTCTTGTGGCTAGAATGGCTTTTGCGAGCATGACCCTAATGACATGCTATTGACAGAATTCCTTCGGCTACATACTTTAGTACTCATCTTGCTACTCGTAGTGTTATATGTTCATTAAGACTCATCGATCACGTGTTTTGTATCATCCGAATAAGCATATGTTCATAGGTTTACAGAGTTCGATCGCATCCAAAGGAAAGGAAAATAAAGTGGTAGCTGGACCCACACCCCAGATGGGATCCCTATCACAAACGGTTTAGAGTCTAGTTGGGAATTTTTACCGGGGACATCTACTGCTGTTGGTCGGACATATTTTCTCGTCAACATACTGCAAGTAGATCTTAAATAAGACCTCGTCTTCCATCATTTTCAACTATACAAATATCTTAAGCCTCCTGCAAACTTTCCTGAGCATCTTCATAAGTATCCTCTAAGTTTTCTTTATGTTGCTGAAATGGTTTTTCATATAGGGCTTCCATGAATTCATCATCTCCATAAACATTCTCGAGGTTTGCAATAAAACTATCAACATGTTTAGAGCATTTCTAAAATAATATTAAGGATGGAAAACATTCTTTATACCTTTCAAAGAACATGGTATGAAAATCATATAAATAGTAAATACAAGCAGGCATAAAAATTTCATACCAAGATCGGGCTTCACATTCCAGAGTGGCCATGAATATCTTCATCAAGAAGTCTTCAGGAAAATCAATCTTTAATCTACACACAAGCATGTGAAATCTCACCAGCTGAATAGCAACATCATTACCTTTCACATTTTTGAACTTCAAAATATATTTCATCCAATCAACCCTAGGCATGTTGTTCGGAAGACCTAGTACATGATCTTGGCTCATGGGAGCATACCTTCGAGAAATTGAATCCATTTTGAGAACAATGAAGTCACCAAGAATTTTTTTAGACTATCGGTTCTTGAAGAGTGGAGTCACCATAAAAATTCTGAACCTTGGCATTTTTCAACACTGGAGTAACCAGGTGAATGATTCACAAACTTCTTGTGCCTGATCATTCTTCACCATCAACAATAAGATCTTATCTTTGTTATTCTTTCCCAGGGAATATTTGTCCTTTCGCCTCCCTGAAAATGACGCCAGTATGTTATCACTCCATCAAATCTCTAAGGCTAAGAAAGAGTCTAAACAGAGGTAACTAGAGACCAATATTTTAGCTTGGTAGATATTCCTACCAAACCGGAGAGGGCTCTCTCCACAAAGTCACAGCCAAGAGGGTTGGATGAATTAGGTTTTTAGGCTAGGTATGAGTATAGGGGTTTTTTTGTTTGAAATGATTTTTTTGGATGAGGATTAGGTCAAAGAGGCTAGGTTAGGGCAGATAAGATTATGGTTGCAAAGATTCAATGGGGAAAGGTAGGTAAGAAGTCTAACACTTTAGGGTTTCCGAGTGAGATGGATCAGACTGACGAGGAGCTAGAAAGAGAAAGATAATGCATGCATTCTGTCTAAAATGAAGAAAATGAACAAATTATGAATATTTTCCCAAAATAGAGCATGAGAGATGTATTCTTCTTATCAACTTTAAAATCAACATATAATGTAGAAATTATACAACATGCATGTATATCTTGGATTCACCCAATCTAACAATGTATTAAAGTTAAATACTGAATCGATTCTACAAATATTTTGCAGAATTAAAAACATAATCGTTAATCACATGAACATGAAGAAGAATCAAATCACACACAACATAGATAATTTCCTGGGGAAAGATTACAGATAAAAACCCCGTCATGAAAAAATTACATACAAAACTCTTTTCACAAGAGCCCTCCAATACTCAGCTAATTGTCTCACACTGTCATGAACAAAACTGACCAACACATAGCCAATTCTCAGCCTCTAGACAACTTTCCTTGATTGTGAAATCCCTAATGCATGCAATCCTTCAAAGATAGGAATTATTGCCTTCCTTGACTTTAAAAGTATCACTGGCACTCCAATGGGTGTTTGGTTGCATGTGTGCAACCCAATAATCCTACATTTGATAGTCAACTTCCCTTTTACCTAGAACTCAATTGGGTCTCCACTGGATCTGACATGCATGCAACTAATAATAGTGAATCCGAAGTTGCATGTGAGATCACTGATTGTGAATTAATTAATATTTAATTCACTTGATCTCTCACTAGTGTATCTTTAGTTACAACTAGAAAAATTGATTTTAACTCACTTAACTGAGTTAAACTGATTACAACCTGCATTAACTAATGCACCACTACACTTTTAACTCTGTTACAGCTAGAATTACTCTGCATACCTCACCAACTACCTCAAACTCGAAATCCACTAGCTAAATAAGTTTATCACTCTCAGTTAACTATTTCAAGTTTACATTGAGAATAGATTACACTCTCAATTAAGGGATAACTAAAATAGACATGCACCCAAAAATAGCACTATGGGCCCCTCCCTAGTTTGGGTGCTTAATGCAACTAGGCATGGGTGCTAAAATTTTCTTGTTGAATCCCAACACTCCCTCTCAAAAAGAAATGGATTATCCTTCACCCCGATCCTGTCTCTATGGTATTCGAATTTTCTCTTGGTGAGCACCTTCATCAGAATATCTACATCATGATCTTCCATGGGAATGTACTGAAGCAACATTATTTTTCTCTGCACACGATCTATGAGATGATGGTACCGGATATCTATATGCCTGGACCTATCATTAAACACAGGATTAATCAAGAGTTTAATGCAACTCTGATTATCACAATGAATCACTGTCGGATCCATCTAAGAACAAAAAAAACCAACCAAGATCTTTCTCATCTAGATAGCCTCACATGAAACTTGACTTGATGCCATGTATTATGCTTCCGCTGAAATGAGTGCCACAGATCATTTTTTCCTGTTGTACCAGGAAACTGTTGTCGATCCTATGCTAAATATCCCTCCTGATGTGCTCTTTCTATTTTATGGACTACCCGCCCAATCTGCATCTGTGAAACCTTGAAGCTTCACTCCCTCTGTTTGTCTGTACCATAGACCATACTTTGATGTGCCCCTCAGGTATCTTAGTACATGCTTCCCCACCTTCCAAAAGAGATTGGTAGGCTTAACCATAACTTGAATCATTTGGTTAACTGCGTAGAAAATGTTCGGTTTCGTGTTCACCAAATACAATAGTGAACCCATTAACTGCTTGTAGACAGTAGCATCCACAACCTCTCTAGAGGTAGCATCCTCTTTCCTCCAATTTCCTAGAATAGGAGTAACCATGGGTTTGTAGCTCTCAATGCCAAACTTACTTAGTATCTCCTTTGCATACTTTCCGCGAGACACAAAAATTTCACCATCCCGCTGCCATATTTCCAATCCAAGGAAATAATGAAGGAGTCCCATTTCCTTCATTTCGAACTCCCTTGCAAGACCCTCCTTGCATGAGTGTATCAACTGCTCATCACCAGTCAAAATTAGATCATCAATATAAAGAAAAATGATTAATAGCTTACCCTCAACCACAATCTAGTACAGGTTTGCATATGCTTCACTTTTGGTGAAGCCCAGTCTGGTGAAATAGCTGTCAATCCGAGTATACCAAGCACGAGGTGCTTGCTTCAGCCCATACAGTGCTCTTTTGAGTTGGCACACATGAAACTCATTGTTGAAGATCTCAAAACCTTCAGGCTGCTATATGTACAAATCTTCCTCAATGCTCCCATTGATAAACGCAGTTTTCACATCCATCTGATGAATGCACCAGCCCATCTGTGCAAACAGTGCAAGGATGGATCTTATGGAATATTACCTTGCAACAGGTGAAAAAATATCATCATAATCTATCCCCTCAATATGTGAGAATCCCTGGGCCACAAATATGGCCTTGTATTTCTCCACACTCCCATTAGAAGCTTTCTTTACCTTGTAGATCCATCTCGATCCAACCACTGATTTGTCGACTAGTCTTGGGACAATCTCCCATGCACTTTTACTGACAATGGAGTCATACTCCTCCACCATTGCATCAAACCAAGTTGGTTGTTGCATAGATTCCTGAAAGGAATATGGTTTAGTCATAATACATTTTCTCATAAGAGCCATGTATCCAGTAAATTAGTTAGGAGACTGTCTCTGTCTACGTTGTGAAGTAGGGTATCCTACATTCTCTATAGCATCAAGTCTCAATCTATCAGTTTCCATGGTGCACCTTCTACCATTTCTAATGGATGTCTCTGCATGAGTGTTTTCCTACACTCCATGAACCTCCTCATGTGGCTGATCCACATCTTGAGACTCATCCTTGGGAACCAATAGTTCCTCCTTTGCATGCAATTCCAACTCCCTCTCAAGGGACAATTGCATGGATTTCTCCTCATAAAATTTTATATCTCATCCCACAACATTAATTCTGTTGTTTGGAAAATACACATGATAATTATGGGTTGTTTCAGTCTACCCCACAAAAATCCCAACCTCAATTTTTGTTTCCAACTTCTTCCTGGCGTCCTTGGTCACATGCACAAAAACAGATGAGCCAAAAATATTAAAGTGTGAAACATCAAGATTATTACAAGTGAAAGCCACTTCAGGTGTACTAATGCCAAGTACTCTATGAGGATAATGGTTTTTCACATGTACCGCTGTGTTGCATGCTTCCGCCCACAGATGCATCTATAGGCCTTGATCATGCAACATCGCTCGTGTTGCACCCATAATATTTATGTTCTTCCCCTCCACGACCCCATTCTATTGTGGGTTATGAGGAACTATGAGTTCTATTAGAATTCATTCTTTGCTGCAAAATTTCTTGAATTCATTAGAGATGTATTCTCCACCATTATCGCTCCTAGGAGCCTTCACTTTCTTACCTGAATCTTTCTCCACCAGTGCCCTAAACTCACATAACTTAGAGAAGGTATGATCTTTCTTCTGCATGAATAATATCCAACACTTACGAGAAAATTCATCAACAAATATTACATATTACTTATGTTTTTTTGTCGAAGCAATAGAGAAAGGAACACACACGTATGTGTGAACTATCTCAAGGATCCCCGAAGCTCGGTTCTCCTTCTCATGAAAGGTGGCCTTTACACATTTTCCCATAGTACATCCCTTGCATGTGTCTGAATGCACAAGTGTACCCTTGAGAAGACCAGTAGAATATGTTGCATGACTTTCAATGCTCCATGCTGAAGATGGCCCAATCTCTTGTGTCATAATTTGACCTCATCCCGATTGACCACTTGATCTGCCTTGCCCATCATTATTGTGCAACCATTTACCTCCAGCTTGTAGATATTCTTAGCTCGAGTCCCTATCCTATCGGCTTGTCCTATTTTTTTATGTCACAGGAAAGCTTTTCCTTCAATAAAAACAACATCATAGTCTCTATCCTCCAACATTGCAACTAAGAATAAATTTTTCTTCAGACCTGGTACATGCATTACATATTTTAATTGAAAGGGTTTACCTGAATGCCTCTGAAAGGTAATGGTACTGATATCAGTAGCAATGTATCATCCGTCATCACCCATTTCAATATTGATATAGAGATCCTTCTCCTCCAAGTCACTGAAAAATTCCTTGTCTCCTATCACATGAAAGGAAATGCCACTATCCAAATACCAAACAGATCCCAATGCATTGGACGCCATGCATTCGATCAATGAGAAGTCAAGCTCAAATTTCCAGGCAAGGGCCTCACCAGCTGTAGATCCTCCATCCTTCTTGTTCTTATTCTTTTGTGGATAGTTAGTAGCAAAATTCCCATGCTCATGACAGTGAAAACACTTCACCTTGGACATGTATTGCTTCTTTCCATTCTTGGACTTAGATTTAGAATGGAATTTATTCGCCTTCCCTTTCCTTGCCTTGGCATCCAAAGCACAATCCTCTTCATCTTTATTCTTAGATGAATATCCATCTTTGGTGTTCCGTTTGAACTCCTCCTGCACCAAATCTGACCACAGTCGTTCCCAATCTGGAAATTTTTCCCTTCCATTGATAGAGTCTTGATAACTGTGCCAACTCTTGGGAAGTCCTAGGAGAGCCAAGCTCACCAAATCATCATCACGACTATTATTCCAACACTCCCCAGTTCATCCCGACATTGGAAAAATTTGTTAGAAATTTTGGAATGGTGTCACCCTTTTCCATCTTGATCTTCTTGAGTTTATCTTTGAGCGCCAATTTCCTATGGTCGTTTCTGCTTTGGAATAGATCCGTAAAAGCCTTCCACATTGCATATTTTTTCGCTTTCCGATGGAGGCTTGAGATAGTGTGGTCTTGTATTCCCTATAATAGGATCCTCCTCGCCTTTGCCACTTTCTTTTGCCATGCATTAATATTTGTAGCATCTGCCACAACGGGTTTAGGAACATCATTGTCAATCAATTCCTTCAAGCCATTAAATTCAAGTATTTCCTCCATCCCGTCCTTACAAGAAATATAGTTTGAGCTGCCCTCGAGTGCATACTCCAACCTCAAGCCATTGAAATCCATTTCAATCTTGAAGTAGTTGTAGCACCAAGAAAGTCTTTCTGCAAATTCGAATTCTATCCAGTCACAAACTCAGCTCCTTCTTCACTTCTGCAATTTCTTGTGCTCTGATACCATGTATAAATTATACAACATGCATATATATCTTGGATTCACACGCTCTAACAATGTACTAAATTTAAATACTGAATCACTTCTACAAATATTCTGCGGAATTAAAAACACAATCGCTAATCACATGCACATGCAAAAGAATCAAATCAGGCACAACACAGATAATTTCTCGGGGAAAGCTTACAACTAAAAACCCCACTATATTTTATTGTATGTTCAACATGGATCCTGAAACAATTACACACAAAAATATTCTCACAAGAGCCCTCCAGTACTCAGCTAATTGTCTCACACTGTCATGAACAAAATTGACCATCACATAGCTAATTCTTAGCCTCTATACAGCCTACCTTGCTTGTGCAATCTCTGATGAATGCAATCCCTAAAATATAGGAATTATTTCCTTCCTTGATTGCACAAGTATCATGGGAACTTCAATGGTTTTTTGGTTGCATGTGTGCAACCCAATAATCCTACAACTGATAGTCAATTTCTCTTTCACCTAGAACTCAATCGGGTCTCCAATGGATCTGACATACATGCAACTAATAATAGTAAATCCTCAGTTGCATGCGAGATCACTGATTGTGAATTAATTACTATTTAATCACTTGATATCTCACTAGTGTATCTTCAGTTACAAGTAGCAAAACTGAGTTT
This sequence comes from Pinus albicaulis, assembly GCA_034641835.2. NCBI lineage: Eukaryota > Viridiplantae > Streptophyta > Pinopsida > Pinales > Pinaceae > Pinus > Pinus albicaulis. The sequence goes on along the minus strand of CM076580.1, from coordinate 1,004,657,117 downwards.
AACTCACTTAAATATGTTAAAATGATTACAACTTGCATTAACTAATGCACCATTGCACTCAAACTCTATTACAACTAGAATTGCTCTACATGCCTCACCAACTACCTCTAACTCGAATCCACTAGCTAACTGAGTTTCTTTCTCTCAGTTAACTATTTCAAGTTTACATTCAGAATAGATTACAGTTTATTGTCCATCTTAATTAAGGGATAGCTAAAATAGACATGCACCCAAAAATAACACTGTGGGCCCCACCCTAGTTTGGGTGCTTAATGCAACTAGGTGTGGATGCTGAATTTTTTTTGTTGAATATCAACATATAATAGAGATAAAATGTCTACTTGTGCGAGCTTGACCTAGGCCGCCGCTATCGCTGGTTCTCCTTCGCTTGAGGCTGCTGGGCTATCATGGCCCCTCCGGATGCTGCATCGGAGGGGACCAACAAGAAATCTGCATTTTCTGCTCTGGTAAAATCATTACTGCCCCAACGTCCTCACCTAGCTCTTTCGAAGTTTGTCAAGAAATTAGATGGACTGCAAGAGGTCGATCTGCCTCATACTCTTCCGTGAATGGATGCACTCTCACTAGCTGAACGGGGTCTCATCGGACAATTCACCGGCTTATGGCCATCCCCAAAAAAATTTCAACGATGGATTGAGAGAAACTGGGCAGACAAAGTAAGCAGTAAAATCTCCATTCACTTATGTGGGAAAGGATATTTTACATTTCATTTTGAATCTAGAGCAAACAAGGATTTAATCTTTAGAAATGGTCCATATTTTATGGATTCTAGAGGAATGTATCTAAACAAATGGACTCCAGACTTCGATCCCAAGCTGGATGTTCCTAATGCAGTCCCGGTCTAGGTCTGGCTTCTGCATCTCCCACTCCACTGTTGGGGAGATGACTCGGTTCGAGCCATCAACAATGTTGTTGGAAATACATTGATCGGAGCGAGCCCAAGGACAATATGCAAGCTTGTGCACGTATATGTGTTGAAGTTGATCTCAACAAGGGTCTTCCAGAGGAAATCAAGCTAAAGGTGGATGATTGGACGCACATTCAACAACTGGAATACGAACAAATCCCATTTAAATTCAAGGTATGTCACGAGTACGGCCATTTTTCCAATCGTTGCTCTAAACTGGTTAATGTTGAACCTACTCAATCAGAGGAACAATGGGAAACTGCTAAAAAAAAGAAGACTGATACCGCCCCGAAAGCAAACTCTGAAGCTGCTCCTCCCAAAGCTGCCCCTCCAAAAATTACCTCCTCAGCAGTTCCTCCCTCTTCCTCCTCCCTGGACCCTCCCATCATTCCCACCTCTGGCCCTATCTCTAATACTCTTTTGAAATCTTCAAACCCCTTTGGTGCCCTCTCCCTCCCTGAAAATGATCCCCCGATTTCCCTCGAAAATGACCCTCCCTTCCCTTTTTCCCTTTCTCAAACCTCCCCCTCCCATTCTCTTGAACCTCTCAATCAGGAAACACAAAAAAAGGACCTGGCAGGAAATATAGCAAGCAACAAAGGGATGAAAACGCCCAAAAAGATATTGCCATGGGAACTCAAAATCCCATAGAAACTTATATATTGGGTCAAAGTAGTAAATAAAAAACACACAAGGAGCATGAGGGATGAGCATCTCTCCGAATCCCCCATACTTAATGATGAAAGTAATATCATGGAACTGCAGGGGACTAGGGCACCCCTCTAAAACTGCTACCCTGAAATATCTAATAGATCATGAGAAGCCAGGAATCCTAATGATCCAAGAAACTAAACAAAGATTTCAAGAGATGAAAGGAATTATATATCAGCTTAGACAATATGATGGACATATATGTGAATCAAGAGGAGCTTCCGGTGGAATCACCACTATTTGGGACAAAAACATATGGACTTGCACATCCAATAAAATCAGTCAATTTTGGATCAAAGTCACATTAGAGAAGCAAGCAGAGCACAAAAAAATAGTCATCTACAATATTTATTCACCGAACCATTTTAGAGATAAAGAGCAATGTTGGGCCACTCTACAAGCAGACATTGATGCCGAAGACAACAACAATATCATTCTTGGTGGAGATCTCAATCTTATATTACATTCCAATGATAAAAGAGGAGGTGTCTTTGCATATGATCCCTACAGATAAAAGCTGGAATAAATCATGCAAGAGCATGATTTATTCGATGTCATTCCAAAAAACCGGAGATACAATTGGAATAATCGCAGGCTGGGCAAAGACAACATAATGGAGCGGCTTGATAGAATTTTGATAAATACCACTCTCCTTTCTGAGTACTCCACAACTTATGCTGCAATTCTTCCATATTTGGAATCCGACCACTATCCCACAAGCCTTGTTCTTGAGACACACTATCCTTTGGGGCCGTTTCCATTTAAATACAGCTCCCTATGGTGCAACAATCCAATTGTGGACCAGATTGTTAAAGCAACTTGGCAGCATCAAATAGAAGGATCACTGGGGTACATTTGGGAATGTAAATTGAAAAATAAAAAACATGCCTTGAAGGACTGGATGAAGCAGCATTACAAAGAACCAGAAAAGGCCAAAACTGAAATAAAAAATAAATTGGAAGAAAACCAAAGAAAAATAGAGGAGCACGGGCTCTCCCAAGAGGATAAAGCACTAGAAGGTGATTTATATTATCAGTTGTACCGTGTTAATAGAGATGAAGAGCAGAAGTGGAGAATAAAGTCAAGACAACTTTGGTTTCAAGGAGGGGATAAAAATTTTTCATTCTTCCATAAGCAGGCAACTGTCAGGAAAGTCAGAAATAATGTCACCATGATCAATGATGAGGAAGGCCACCCTCAAAAAACCCAAGAAGCTATCAAACAAACGGCCTCAGATTATTACAACTCTCTCTTAACAGAGATAAAGGAAACAGAGGATTATTCAGATCTCCTACAGCACTTGCCCAAAGGAATCAATGAGGACATCAATGCAAATCTGACCAAAGAAATTGATGAAGAAGAAATACAAAATGGCATTTGGGCGCTTCAGCCAGATAAAGCCCCAGGTCCAGATGGCTTCCCCATATGTTTCTATAGAACATACTGGGGAACAATTAAAAAATACCTTGTCAATATGCTAAGATGGGCTCAGCGCAATTGCAAAATAGGAGGATTTACTAATGCCACCCATCTTGCCCTTATTCCTAAGGAAAATCGACCTTTTTCCTTCTCTTGTTTTCGACCCATATCATTGTGAAACTCATCTTACAAAATCTTGACTAAAATCTTGGCCATGCGCCTTAAACCTCTCCTCCCCTCTCTCATTTCAGAAAATCAAGGAGGTTTTTTGGCCAATAGAGAAATCTCGGACTCCATCCTTCTTGTCCAAGAGGCTATACATTCCAGTCAAGCAAGAAATGAGAAAGGCTTCATCTTAAAGTTAGAATTAGCCAATGCCTTTGACCGAGTCAGACACTCCTTTCTATTTAATGTTTTAGAAAAAATGGGTTTTGCCACATCCTTCATCGACCTTGTTAAAGCCTGCATCACAGGCCCTTTGATCTCCCCTCTCATTAACAGTAGACATGGACCCTCCTTACAATCAACCCGAGGACTAAGACAAGGTTGTCCGCTTTCACCTTATCTTTTTATATTGATGGCTGAATCCTTCAGCAGAGCTCTGGATTTCAACCGTCATATGGGCCTCATCACCGGGATTAAATTTGAAAATGGAGTCAAGAACATCAATCATTCTCAGTTTGCTGATGATACTCTTTTAATGGGGGGGGCCTCAAATATCATAGCCTGCCGTTTCAAAACTCTCCTAGATAAATACATGAGCTATTCAGGAGGTTTGATTAATTACCATAAGAGCTGTATATATGGGTGGAACGCCTCTGCACAAACTCTTCATAGCATTGCCAATACTTTTGGAGTTCCATGTAAGTTGGAATGGGAGTAATTTACTTATTTGGGCATGCCAGTGAGTGCTGGCAATCTAAAAGCAGCAGCTTGGGAAGTTATTATTGATAAGATGAAAAGGAAGGTGCAGCAATGGGGCACCTCTTGGCTTAATCCAGCAGGGTGCCTAATCCTTCTTAAATCAAGTCTCTCTTCCCTGCCCTTGTACTGCTTGACACTGTTGCAAGCCCCAGCCAACTTTCATAACAAAGTGGATGCACTCCTTCGTCACTTTCTTTGGAAAGGGGGGAGAACTGAAAGAAAAAAATATAATCTAATAAGTTGGAAGCAGGTCATTCAACCGTAGGAGAAAGGAGGGCTAGGAATCAGATCTTCAAAACTTCTAAACCTTGCCCTTGCTGGCAAAATTGTTTGGAGATTCATAACTGGCAAGAATGCTTGGTGGAAGAAAGTACTAGAAAATAAATATCTGAGCTTCCCAAGGCACCAGCTTTTGGAACATGAGCTCCCTAACAGAGCATGCTCAAAAATCTGGAGGATGTGTAAGAAAGAAATACCATTTCTTGAACAAAATACTTCCAAAGTGCCCAAAGGCAGCAGTCACATTAGAATTGGGAATGATAAAATAATGGGGCAACAACCCATAAGTAGATGGCCTGGTACATAGCAGATCCTAACCTTTCTTAATAGCACAGGGATGCAAAATTTGGAACAGATCTCTCAGTGGGATGCCCACACTCATACTTGGAAAGGTTGGACCTTCCCACGCATTCCTACTGATATAGAAACTAGTCTCATCAATTTGCAAGCCCATCTCCATGGCATAGCACCTTCCATATGCTTCAATGCTGATGATTTTCAATGGGATCCTTCAGGTACTATCTATACTATTAAAGCTACCTACCATCACATTTGCAGCATCGATTTTCCCATGTCTATTTGGGTGTAGTGGAGACTAGTATGGAAGGCGGAGTCTCTTCCAAAAATTAAATTTTTTCTATGGGTCCTCCTAAGAGGGAAAGTCCTCACCTCTGAGAATCTTAAAAGGCGAGGAATAAATGGCCCATCTCATTGCCCAAACTTTCAATCAGATGAAGAGACCAGTCAACATATTTTCATAGACTGCCCCTTTGCCATAGCTTGTTGGAAGGAAGCTTTCTGAAGCATCAATATCCCTTGGGCGCCTAGCACTAGCATCTTTGAAGCACTGCAAATAAGGAAAAAAAGCTATCCTTGGAAAAAAAAAAACAAATAACATCACCTGAAGAGTCTGGAATGGCTTGCCCTGTACTCTTCTATGGAACATTTTCTTGGCAATAAATCGCATGGTTTTCAAAGATAAAGAAACCAGCGTCAGAAAGCTCTACAACAAAGCTTGGAGTCTCAATCTGGAAGCTCTGTCCATGAAATGTCAAGGGCAATTAAACACGATGGATCTTCATGTTGAAGAAAGAAATTACATAGGATATCTTCTAGACAGAAAAAACATAGCCCAAAGCAGAAGTAATACCAGTAGCAGAACCAACTCCAGGTATAGCTGGAAAATCAGAATGAAAGATGAGGAATTTTCACGATGGCTCAAGAACTGCAATACTCATTATCTTTTTTTCGATGGCGCCTCCAAATCCAACCCAGGAATGGCTGGGGCCGTAGGAATCATTTGTAATGGTAATGGTGATGTTTTAATTGCATATGAATGGGGACTGGGTAATTTATCCAATAATAGAGCAGAAGCATTAGCTCTTTATCAAGGTCTGCTACAACTACAGAGACTTGGCATAAGCACAGCAGTAATTCTTGGAGACTCGGCCATTGTAATTAGCTTGATGGTCCACAACATAAAATCCTCCAACTTGATTCTACAAGAAATTATAGGGTGATGCCAAGCTCTTGATCAGCAGATGAAAGGAAACCTTTTTTACCATGTTCTACGCTCCCTCAACAAAGAAGAAGATAAACGGGCAAATAGAGCATATCTTCATAATGTTGGAAATATTCGATGTAACGGCTCTGATCAGCAGTGTTATTTGCCATGAACAGAATTATACACCAATGCAGGCTCATCGTATAGAGGAACAACGCCCTCAGACTCCAAAACCCCATGCTTATCTTTGTAGCTAAGTCTCATAATACAGCTATAAAACATTTTGAAACGATTCCCTCAGATGTAAAACCCATAGAAAATTGTTCTTACTCCCTCTGTGATTTTCCCTTAATCCTCGCGCCCCTTCCTGTTCACTACCATTCTCGTGATCCAACCATCATCCATCAAGAGATCGAATCTCATCCCCTCGAAGATTGTTTAAACCATGTGCTCCATAATAACTCTTGCGATCCTGTTAGCTCAGACAGTGTATGTCAGTTCCACAGGTTTGTTTTCTCCAGCGTCCAAGTAATGGTTTCAAGTAACAGCTTGGCAAAAGCCCAAACGTTTGAAGCGGATGGCAATTTTGAAGATTTCAATGGGCGGAAAATCCATCATACACACAAAGATCAAACATGAAATGCAAATTTTGTTTTTTATTATTCCATTTTGTAATAATTTTAACCAATTCATCCTTTCTCATTGTGAAGAAATTTGGATGTAAAAGGGAAATTGACACCAATAATGTTCGTAATTGGCCCACTTCTCGCCAACATTACCATGTAAAATTGGAGCTCTGACTCCTATATATTTTTTGAATAAAAATCAGCACTCGACTTTGTGAAAAAAGAAATAGAGATGAAATGGATCATGAAGACAAAAAAATAATACATATGTAACATAATAATAAACTATTATAAATTTCCATACCACGGGTATCCCAAATAAATAGCTGCAACTCTTTCATTAATTTGCTGCCAAATATTGATTACACTAGAATCTCTGATAAATGAAACAACATCCAACCTCTCAAATGAGTGAAGAGGTGAAATATATAGAAATGAAACAACTTCTCCCAACCTCGGGGGTCGAATCCATGAGTGGAGGAGTAGTTCCACTAAAAACTGAACTGAAACCTAGAGTGTAGGGAGGTCAAACTGACTCATCCCTCACTTTTTGGAAACTGATTCATTACATCTCATCAAGAGTTTTTACCTAATGTATTTACCCTAGGTAAGTGTAAAAACATCAAAATTACATTTACATCCTTAAATTACATTAGTAAAAACATCATTTGACAAGGTGAAACTGAAAAAGCTGAGAAAATTTACAAATATCAAGAAACTCAGAAAATTGGTAAAAAGCGCAGCACTGGTGTAAAAAGCGCAATGCCAACTTCAGCTCCACTTTTGAAAGGGTTCCTGGTGTCCAAATTGAGCTCAGGATATCTCATTCGAAATCATGTCTCATCTAGTTTCTAGATCTGTGCTAAGTTTCCAAAATGGTGTTGATGTGACCCTCCAAAAGTTCATTCTCCCAAGACTGGTCAAAAGCGCAGCGCAAACCTCAAAAACAGGGCAGAAACATGTTTTTTGAGGTGTTTTTTTACTTTTTGACTGAACATTTGGCCCAAAAAAGCTTAGAAAATTTGCTAGGGTGACTGTATTTGGCCTTATAAATCTAATGGTGCCTTCATTTTTTCCATTGGAGGTCCCTAGAAAAAGCGCAATGCCCTAGGAAAAGGTGCAACACCCTTGAAGAAAAAGTGCAGCGCCCTTGGAAAAAGCATAACACCACCCTCCAGAAACACAACGCCAACTTCAAGGACACTTTTTGAGGCCTTACTGAACTCCAAATGGAGCTCATGATAGCTCGTTGGAAATATATCTCTATTGGCTACATAATGGACCTATTAATCACTGCAAATGATCAAGTATAGCCCTCAAAAATCAATTCTCCCAAGACTAGTAAAAAATTGCAGAATGAGGGTGCAAAAATGAAGTGTGCTCTTGGAGAAAATTTTTTGAGGACTTCCTCAACTCAAAATTGAGATCATGATATCTCATTGGAAATATCTATCTATCTATTTATCATTTGAAATATCCAGCAAGTCATTTGGACACTCCATTAGGGAGAAAAATGGATTTTCCCAAGACTACTCCAGAAGTGCAGCAACTCTCCTGTAGAAAATATATTTTTAGCATTCCTCCAAAAGACATAAAAACTGTGTAAAAATGGAAGGATGTTTTTCTTCCTTGGTATATTATTAACAAAAACCTCTTTCATTTTTGTGAAATTCATCTCTATTTGTTCAGAAACATACTTTGAAGCAAAACTGGCCCTATGTGTAGCAAATGATGTGTCTCTAGGAATGACTTCTTGAAAAATGATGGAGACATGATTTTTATGAGCTAGAATGGCCTCATACTTTCTTATATTACCTCCATTATGCCACATCTACTCATATGTCTTTGATTCCATATAAAAACCTAGCTCAATGGGAGAGGAAGTTAGGGTTTAGTGTAGGCAAAATAGGGTATTCAAGGAATTTATAAGAATAAAGGGAAATAAATGGTATAGGGGCTTCTAAATTCTTAGGAAAATTTTTGAAGGTAGGGAGGGATGTTACGAAGTAGGGGAAAGTGTAATTTCAAGGATTGAGTGAGGGGAAGGGATCCAAATGGGAAAAACACGGGCCTAGTCTAGAAAAGTGTCAAATTGTAGCAATAGGCTAGGGTTTGTGGAAAAATGATGATTTTGAGGGATAGGAGTGATGTGAAGTGTTTAGGAAGGTATTTAAGGATTGGGAAAGGTGTAAGAGAATCAGGATACAAGTCTTGTTGATGATTTAACCATGGAAGGCATGAAACCAAGAAAAATGCCTTCGAAACCATAGAAGAGAGAAATGAGCTTTCCAAGCACAACTGAAAGACAAGTATAGTAAACAAAAAACCACTTACTTGGAAATGATAGTTTGGAAATTGTAATTGTTGAAGACCTTTGACTATTACTACTCCTTCAAAAGATGAATTTTATGGTGAAATGACTAATTTTCATGATTTTGACCCTATGACCTAATGATGGTACAACATGGAAGAATGAGCTGAATGATGACCATGATGACTATGCGACTCTTTAAACAATGAATGACCTGACCATGATGATGTCTATTGACCATGGAAGTGAAAGGAGTAGTAATGATATCAATATCCTAATTAGTGACCAAATTTTTTGCATGACCTAGAGGAATGATAAAAAAATCTGAGAATGGAACTCTAATATGATGTGAAAAAGAGATATTTTGATCATTGGTGGTAGGATGAAAAAACTGACACTAAAACCTGGCACTGCGGGTCATCCCATATACCGTGTAGGCTTCACCAGTGCTATATCTGCATACCAAAAGTAACGAATCAATACCACATACATATTCTAAAAACTTTAAATGCACCATAATATATAGCAACTTTCACTTACCATCTGGTCCCCATGCTCGACCTGGCAGAAGTGGAAAGTTAGGGCCCCCCTAAAAGTTAAAACCACTATATGGATAGTCATCTATGTACAATGGCATTTGATCCCAATGTGTGAAGAACTCAGGTCGGAACACCCGTCCGACTCCCCTGCCTCCTCCTCTCCACAGTAGCTGCCCCCAATGGCGCATCTTGGTCTCCCGTGGGCCCCCATCCTAGATCTGTACATGAGGCCGAAGTGTGGGTATCTTCTCAAAGAAGAAAGCGCACAACACCATACCAAAAGCACAATCATGTTTCACCTATCGCTTTCACATTGACAGTGTCATTTCACCAATGAAAACATCATCTGGGCCCACTCATAGTAGGTCCCACTGAGAACACTCTCAACCAAAATCATCTTTCCCCCAGTGATGTGATGGAACACTTGGTTTCCCAAGATCCACGGTACTGCTACGGTGAAAACCCGTGTCTCTAGCCTCTCTAGATCACCGATGGTTATGGTCGTGCCCTTAGCACTAACACCCGATCTACAATGAAGCTCCAAGAACTCTGATATGTTCTGCCCACACGGTAATACTGGATTTATATTGCCCACCAGCCCTAGTGGTGGGAGTTCGGTCAAGAAGTAGATGTCCTGAATGGTCAAATCGATCCTGGGACCCTGCACCATAAAGGCCTCCTAGTCTGGATCCCAATAGCTGCCTATCCTCGAAAGCAAGGGCTCCTCTTCCCTCATAAGTGGGTTCTCAACCAACTTGAGAACCCCGTACCTTGCAAGTGCTCCTCGTACCACCTGATCCCCCTTGATCTTGGCACGAAGCACATTCAAATCCCTCTCTCACCAGTTGATCTTCATCTCTACCATGCTTGCACAAAACCATCATGTTTTTCAGCTCAGAGAAGGTAAACTGCATCATCACTCATCAAGTCCCAGTCCTCAGCCAAAAAATAAGCCAAATACCACTTCCAGACCTACTCGCACTTTTCAACCTCTCTAGCTACAAACACACATTTTTCCCCTCTAGAAACTGCGAGGTAGGTTGCATTAAAATCCTTAGAAAGTGTGAGTCATCCGTGAGGAAGGGTAGAGTTATGTTTCTGATCCTCGAGCACCTAATCTGAAAAACTGGCCGCTAAAAAAATAGAGTAAGGTTAGTCTATCTTCTTGCAACTAACTAATCTCTATTCCAACAGTAATTTTTTCTGCTACGATCACCACAAGATCTAGGGCCTTCTCCTCGTCTCCAAATTCACCACAGATCCACTAGCAAATGAATCAAATTGGAGGGAAATCACCCTATTAAAAGAAAAACCCTAAATTTTCTTTCGCCAATTGCGACCAAATCGTTGCTCGGTTTGATGAACCATTAGCATCGTTGGAAAGATATCACCAAGAAATATAATGGGTATCCTTTTGTTTTTGGTTGTTTGAAACTTCACGAGGAAGCAATTTTTCCAAGAAGGGTCACTTTGTTGCCTCTCAAAATCGGATTTATTCACTTGCACTGCTTGTACTTGGAGCAGCACTTTACCTTCATACTTGACAACACATGTGTTGATTTTTGTCATGAGTAACCATCTTTTGTTCATGTTTTTATGGTCCCCACCAAGCCTATTCTATGTGGTAGCATCATCAAGTCACCCTTGTTCATAGCATCCGGGTTGAGTCACCATTGTATTCATGCAGTCTGTCCCAAGTCCCTTTGCCTCCTACTACAATATTCCATCCATTTTTTCCTTGTCCCTCTCTCATGTCACCCATTTTGGCCTCCATTCATATTGTACCCCATCCCCTATGGAATCAAGTCAATCGCTGCTAGTTCATCCATGCTTTTTATACTCTAACAAGGGAATTCATACGTCTATTACTCAATATCCCCTATTCCATCATCATCCATAGTGTCTGTCCATCAATCACTTTAATATGATCCCTCATGCCTTAGTTGAGGATTCCTCATTGCCTCACCTATGGCAGACCTCCTTCTATTGACATCAACACATTCATTCCAGAAGAAAGGTCAAGAGGGTAGCATACCTTGGTTCCAGGTTCCATTTTTGTTCAGTGCCTCAGCTCAAGCAAAGGGACTCATCATTTCCCTTTGACTTGATTTTTTTTCATCCGCTCAACTTCAGCTCATTATTACATGATCGAGATTCATATACTTGATGGATCGGTGATTCAACAGATTGTACCAATAATTCTCAGGTGTGTGTGAGATGTTTCAAACCTCATGAGGGGGTGGCCCTTCAGGTAGCCTGCCACATTCTCGGATGACCTCAGATTATGCTACAACATTAGATGCAGCTTCGTGCATTTGATGGGTTCGGTTCTAGCCGCTTGCAGTGTCCATAGCATGTCTGTATCATTCAGATGATCCATTCATATTTTCAGAGATCTTTCCTGTTTATTAGGGCTTCTTTGGTTGTTTTTATGTCTCATGTACTAACTTATTATTGTATTCATTCCTGGCTATTGTTCCAGCCACAATATATATGTAGGATCCATTACATTTTTGTCTGGCCCATTTTATGCTAGCATGTCATGTACCATTTATCATGTACTTTAATATTTCTCAGTTTAATTTTGATGGGCACACCATTATTATTTGCAATTTGTCATCTCGGCGGACATAAGTATGCCTCCCTCACCTCACTGAGAAAAGGTACCCAAACATAAAATGAGACTTATATCATTTGTAGGCTTCGCCCCCTCAGTTATTGTCCTCTCTTGCTTCACTCCGTCTATGTATCTCTCTCTCTCTGACTCCCCTTCAGTGTCTAGTGATTGTGTTCTTACAACATACTTTGGTCATACGATTAGCTCCTAACGCTCGCACGTTGGCGGGGAATCTGTTACACTAATTTTTGGTCATCTAACCATTTACATTTAGATGGATCAAAGTACACCATGTAAAACCATTTTTACCATAGTATAATTACTTTCACTATAAGAAATAATTTAATAAACCATATTTTATTAAGTTATTTATGGTGAAAACAAGCAACCACGTGAGGAATAAATAAATCCTTATTTATTTGATTTTCCTATGGGAATAATTAATTAAACCATTGTTTAAATAATATTCCTCATCTTATTTAACCTAATTATGAGAAATAATTAGATAAATCATTAGTTATATTATTTTTCTTTAGGAATAATTAATTAAATCATTATTTAGTTATTATTCCTTGTTAAATTTGACTAAATCACCTAGAAATAATGGAAGAAATCATTATTTGTTAATTATTACTTAACCACATTCTTGAAATGATAAATAAATCATTTATTTGTTTATTATTTCTAAATAAATGTATTTAACCAATTTAAATACCTTTTCCCTCCAACAAAATATAATAAAACATTCCAAGCAATTAGATCTAGATCTTTTTTAATAATATTTTATTATTCACCATTATCGAGGATAACTCAACATTTTGTTATAAATAGGAGGGTTTTCCATTCATTCTTCACTTTGATCACTTTCATTGTCATGCTTTGATCATTCTCATTGCTGCTACTATTTTCTTTGCTTCTTGAGCTTCCATAGAGTTCAACACATTTAAGTGTTGAGGACAACCAAGAACTCGTCCCATTGAGGGGGGCTGGTAACATTATTATTTGTTCCATTCCCAGGTGTTATAATATATTCAAAATTATTTTTATCTTGTCTTGTCCATTGGATGCATGGAGAAATTCTTATTTCTTTTCATTGTTTACCTGCTTTTACTGCATAGATCTATTTTTTTGAAGCATTTGTTTTAAATATCGATTGCAGATCTAAAGAAGTTAAGCAAACATTTCTGTTGTTAGGGCTATTTTTCACACACAGATAAAGTGATCTCTTTTCGTACACTTGCGTTAATAATTTATTATAACAATCTTTGAGGTAGAAATTGTAGAAATTATACAACAAGCATGTATATCATGGATTCAATCTGATCTAACAATGTACTAAAGTTAAATATTGAATCGCTGCTACAAATATTTTGCAGAATTAAAAACACAATCGCCAATCACATGAAGCAAAGAAGAATCAATCAAGTCACAACACAGATAATTTCCTGGGGAAAGATTGCTTCTTAGAACGCCACTATCTTCTATTGTATATTCAGCATGGAATCATGAAACAATTATATACAACTCTTCTAACAAGAGCCCTCATGTATTGAGCTAATTTTCTCACACTGTCATACATAAAACTGACCAAAACTTAGCCAATTTACTGCCTCCAGATATCCTGCCTTGCTTGCGCAATCCCTGATGAATGCAATTACTAAATAATAGGAATTTTGGCCTTCCTTGACTGCGCAAGTATCATGGGCACTCCAATGGGTGTTTGGTTGCATGGGTGCAACCCAATAATCCTACAACTGATAGTCAACTTCCCTTTCACCTAGATCTCAACGGGGTATCCATTGGATCTGACATGCATGCAGCTAATAATAGTAAATCATCAGTTGTGAGATCATTGATTGTGAATTAATTAATATTTGATTCACTTGATATCTCACTAGTGTATCTATCAGTTACAACTAGCACAACTTATTTTAACTCACTTAACTGAGTTAAACTGATTACAACCCGCATTAACTAATTCACCATTACACTTTGAACTCTGTTACAACTAGAATTACTCTACATGCCTCATCAAATACCTCTAACTAGAAATTCATGAGCTAACTGAGTTTATCACACTTAGTTAACTACTAAAAGTTATTTTGAGATTAGATTACATTTTATTGTCCATATTCATTAAGGGATAACTAAAATAGACATGCACCAAATATAGCCCTATGGGCCCCACCCTAGTGTAGGTGCTTAATGCACTAGGCGTGGGTGCTGAAATTTTCTTGTTGAATTTCAACAATCCCTCTCAACAAGAAAGTGATTATCCTTCACCCCGATCCTGCCTCTATGGTATTCGAATTTTGTCCTGGTGAGCGCCTTCGTCAGAATATCTGCATCCTGATCTTTCGTGGGAATGTACGGAAGCAACATTATTATTCTTTGAACACAATCTCTAAGATGATGGTACCAGATATCTATGTCTTTGGACCTATCATGAAACAAAGGATTAATTGAGAGTTTAATGCAACTCTGATTATCACAATGTATCACTATTAGATCCAACTGAGAACCAAAAAAACCAACCAATATCTTTCTCATCCAGATAGCCGCACATGCAGCTTGACTTGCTACCATGTATTCTGCTTCCGCTAAACTGAGTGCCACAGATCATTGCTTCCTACTGTACCAGGAAATTGCTATCGATCCTATGCTAAAGATCCCTCCTGATGTGCTCTTTCTGTCTAATGGAATGCCCACCCAATCTGAATCCGTGAAGCCTTGAAGCTTCACTCCTTATGTCTTTTTGTACCATAGATCATACTCTGATACGCCCCTTAGGTATCTCAAGACATGCTTCCCCGCCTTCCAAAAGAGCTTGGTAGGCTTAATCATAGCTTGACTCAACTGGTTAACTGCATATCAAATGTTTGGTTTGGTGTTCACTAGATACATCAGTGAACCAACTAACTACCTATAGACAATCGCATCCACTACCTCTCCAGAAATAGCATCCTCTGCCTTGCCCATAATTGCTGCGTAGCCATATACCTCCATCTTGTAGAGATTCTTAACTCGGATCCCTATCCTTTTGGCTTTTCCTCTTGTTTTGTGTCGCAGGAAAGATTTTCCTTCACTAAAAACAACATCATAGCCTCTATCCTCCAACATTGCAACTGAGACTACATTTTTCTTCAAACCTGGTACATGCATTACATATTTTAATAGAACGGGTTTACCTGACTTCCTCTAGAAGGCAATGGTACCAATCTTGGTAGCATTGTATCACTCGTCATCACCCATTTCAATATTCATATGGAGATCCTTCTCCTCCAATTCACTGAAAATTTCCTTGTCTCTCGTCATGTGAAAGGAAGTGCCACTACCCAAATACCACATAGATCCCAATTCACTTGACACCATGCATGCAATCAATGAGAAGTCAAGCTCAAATTTTGAGGCCAAAGCCTTACTAGCTGCAAATCCTCCAACCTTCTTGCTCTTCTTCTTTTGTGGATAGTTACTATCATAATTCCCATGCTCGTGATAGTGAAAACACTTAACCTTGGACATGTCCTGCTTCTTGCCATTTTTGGACTCAGATTTAGAATGGAATTTCTTCCCCTTCCCCTTTTTTTCCTAGGAAGCCAAAGTACAATCTTCTTCATCTTCATTCTTAGATGAAGATCTATCTCTGGTGTTCATTCTGAACTCCTCCTACACCAAATCCAACCACATTTGTTCCCAATCTGGAAAATTTTCCCTTCGATTGACAGAGTCTTGATAACTCTGACAACTCTTGGGAAGTCCTAGGAGATCCAAGGTCACCAAATCATCATCAGCGACAATTATACCAACGCTCCCCAGTTCATCCCGAGACTGGAAAAACTTTGTTATATATTTTAGTATGGAGTCGCCCTCCTCCATCCTGATCTTCCTGAGTTTATCTTTGAGTGCTAATTTCCTATGGTCGATAATGCTCCAGAATAGATCTATCAAAGCCTTCCACATTGCATATGGTGTGGCTTTCCCATGGAGGCTTGAGACAATGTGGTCTCATACTCCCTCCAATAGGATCCTCCTTGCCTTTACTACTTTCTTTTTCCATGCATCAATATTTGCAGCATCTATCACAGCGGGTTTAGGAACATCATTCTCAATGAATTCCTTCAAGCCATTGTCTTCGAGTACTGCCTCCATCATGTCCTTCCAAGAAATATAGTTTGAGCTACCCTCGAGTGCATAATCCAACCTCAAGCCTTTGAAATCCATTTCGATCTTGAATCAGCTGTAGCACTGAGAAATTCTTTCTGCAAATTCGAATTCTATCCAGTCACAAACTCAGCTCCTCCTTCACAATTGTGATTTCCTGTGCTCTAATACCATCTAAAAATTATACAACGAGCATATATATCATGGATTCAATCCGATCTAATATTGTACTAAAGTTAAATACTGAATCTCTTTTACAAATATTTTGCGGAATTAAAAACACAATCGCCAATCACATATTGAAGCAAAGAAGAATCAATCAAGTCACAACACAGATAATTTCTCGGGGAATGCTTACTGCTCAAAACCCCACTATCTTCTATTGTATATTCAGCATGGAATCATGAAACAATTGCATACAAATATTCTCACAAGATCCCTCCTATACTCAAATAATTGTCTCACACTGTCATACATAAAACTGACCAATACTTAGCCAATTACTGCCTCCAGATAGCCTGCCTTGCTTGCGAAATCCCTAAAGAATAGGAATTTTGGCCTTCCTTGACTAAGAAATTATCATGGGCACTCCAATGGGTGTTTGGTTGCATGAGTGCAACCCAATAATCCTACAACTGATAGTCAACTTCAATTTCACCTAGATCTCAACTAGGTCTCCACTGGATGTGACAGGCGTGCAACTAATAATAGTAAATCCTCAGTTGCATGTGAGATCACTGAATGTGAATTAATTAATATTTAATTCACTTGATCTCTCACTAATGTATATAACAGTTACAACTAGCACAACTAAGTTTAACTCACTTAACTGAGTTAAACTGATTACAGCCTGCATTAACTAATGCACCAATACACTTCGAACTCTGCTCCAACTAGAATTACTCTGCATGCCTCACCAACTACCTCTAATTTGAAATTCATGAGCTAAATGAGTTTATCACACTCAGTTAACTATTACAAGTTATTTTGAGATTATATTACATTTTATTGTCCATCTTAATTAAGGGATAACTAACATAGACATGCACAAAATTTAGCCCTGTGGGCCCCACCCTAGTGTAGGTGCTTAATGCACTAGGTGTGGGTACTGAAATTTTCTTGTTGAATTTCAACAAAAATATGGAATGTACTACTCCCTTTAGACCCAACAAATATCTTGGATCAAATGGATTTTCTTCCCATTTTTATCAAAAATGTTAGGGGATCATAAAGGTTAATATATGAATAATGATATATTATTCCTTGAAGCATGGTTACATAGGAGGAGGAATCAACTCTTTCTTTTTATATTTTGTTCCTAAGGATGTCAACCTTTCTTTATTTGCACAATTATAGCCCATATCTCTTTGTAATGTTTCTTACAACCCGATATCTAAATTTATAGTGCTTAGAATAAATCCTCTCCTTCCCAAGATGTTATTACAAAATCAAGGGGGGTTTGTTAAGGATAGGAAACTAGTGGACAATAATTTTGGTTTAGGAAGCAATTCATTAAAATAAACTGTAGGGTGAAAAGGGGATGATAATTAAGTTGGATATGACCAATGTATTTTACAAAGTGGACCATCATTTCCTCTATGAATACCTTTGAAATATGGGACTCAAAGATGAAGTTATTAAATGGAATTAAGCTCGTATCTCTAGTCCTTGAATAACTATCTTGGTGAATGGGAGACCAGTTATATTCTTTAAAGCTTCAAGAGAACTAAAACAAGGATGTCCCCTCTATTTTTTGTTATATATTTTAATGAAAAACCTTCTAGTTATAAGACTAAATCATGAAATAAGAATTGAAGCACTTCCTAGGATTCTATATGTGGAAAGACAAAATATATGAGTCATTCACAATTTTTATATGATCCCTTGTTACATAAAGGAGAATCAAGTATAATAGTTGATTGTTTTAAACAAGTGCTGAAAAAATGTATCTTCTTTAGGAGGTTTAATCAATTCAAGAGTTAAATACAGACTTGGAATGTACATAAGTGGAAACAAGGATAACCCAGGAAGTTGATAAGTGGTAAAAATTTCACTTTTTTTTCATGCCATTATGTATTAAACCTTTTTCGCACCCTTAATCTCCAATCGTCTAAAAAAATTCTAGGAAATTTGAGCATTAGGGAGATTTATGGTTGAATCCTAATAGCATGGTTATTTTAATTAATTTGATTCTATCATGTCTCCCTCTATTTAAATTCTCAACAATGTTGTCTCCCTTGGGGATTATTCTAAGAAATTCTCAAAATATCAAAATGTTTCTTTGGAAAGGGGGAAAAGAGAATTAAAAAAAAAATCTATCTCATTAAATGGACAATCGTTGGGATACCATATAGCCATAGAGGGTTGAGAATTCTAAACCATTCCTTAATGAACAAATATATGGGTGCGAAACTAGTTTGGATATTGACCTTTGCGAAACAAAAAGGGTGGAAATTAATTATCTGTCATAAATAATTCATATAGAATAAGATGACATGCTTTTATTATCAGCTAGTATTAGTTAAAGGAGGATCAACAGTTTGGAAAATAATATCTTCATATATTTCCCTGATTATGGAATATTTAACTTGGATTCTTGGTAATGGAAAATAAATTAATATTCAAAGAAAAGGTATTATGAGCCATGCTCCTCTAGGGGACATTTTTTTCCTCTCTCCTCTTCATTTTATGGTTAGATCAACACACAAGGATATCATTAGCTAATATCTCCATTTGGGATGAGGATGGTAGGTGGATAAGTTTGTTTTTCAAGGAGTCCTTAATTATCTTAGAGAATCAAGAACCTATATCTAGGGAAATTCTCTCAGGGTGTGCCCCTAATCATCAGGATGAAGAGGACTCTTGGAGCTAGAAAAGGGGATACTACTCCATGAAAAAAAGATATTTAGCTCTATTGTTCCCTGAAGGAGAACCACCCAAATATTCGATATGGAGAAACATCTGGCATCCTAATGGTGTTCCTAAAGTTAAATTCTTCTATTGGTATCTAGTCCATCATAAAATACTCACAGCTGATAATATTTTAGAGAGGAACATTCTTGGTCCCTCCAGGTGTTCATTATGCTACTCTTTAGAAGAAAATATTCTCTACTTATTTCTAGAATGACCTTGACAATCTCATGAGAGTTGGGAAGTGATTTCCAAAAATTCAAAAATAAGAGAATTCTTTGGTAATTGAAAATTTAATAGCATCCCAACGATTGTCAAAACTGTTTCAATAAACATTATTCAAAAGTTCAATTGATGCTTAGTAATGAAAATCAGGTTAGATCCAAGTAATGTTTCAAGTGTATCATCCATATTACTAATGAAAATGTTTGGTAGGACCTTGACAATCTCATGAGAGTTGGGAAGTGATTTCCAAAAATTCAAAAATAAGAAGAATTCTTTGGTAATTGAAAATTTATTAGCATTTAATGTTTTGTAGGAGTGTATTATAATCGAATGGCTTCAAAAACTTGTGTTGATATCCTTTTACAAACAACGAGAATCTGGTCATTTATTAAACAAACATTCCTATAATTTGATAGCTCTTTAACATACTAAAATGTCAAACCAATAAGAAAAATAAGAAAAATATTAATAAGTAAATGTACCTTGAGCTAAGGCCATAGAAAGATATGTTTTATATATTTAAAAGAAAAAAGGAATACAAACTGGAAAAAAAGAAAGAAAGAAGGAATAATTAAGTAACAAAAATAAGTCAATTATGAAGTTCATCAATGGTTTTATTATGCCTATTTATTAAGTGTTAAGGCTTGAAGAAGCAAGTTTTATCTTACTTTTATGCAATCAAAACTTATTTATAATTATCCAACTATTAAACAACACTCTTGTTAAGAGCATAGGGAATTTGTTTTATAACATTTTCGTTCTTTAGTAATATATAGTATGTTTTAAAATGGGAAGTTTTCATTCTAAAAATTTTCTCCTGGTTATTTCTGTTGTAGCTTTTCTAGCTTTTCTAGTTTTATTTTATATACTAATTTTCTTTAGTATTTTATTGAAGGATATATTATTTATCTTTTTCTGTTGAAATTAAACACACAGCTTCTTTGAACAAAGGCTAATAGTTACAATGCAGCTTAATCCCTTGTTGGAGATACCATTCCTGAAACCAATATCCAGTTTTTGTGGTTTCTTTGTAATCGTCGTAGACATAGATGTTGATTGACGAAAGTGGATTTTGAGAGCCACTGCCAAGGAAATATGATTTCGAGAAGACTGTTTTGCAGCCGATGTTGAGAAATCCCCCGGGTGAAGCGCCCACCACCCACTGAGCAATTGAGGCAACTTAGAGAAATCGTTTTCCACGAAAATGAAAATCGTTCAAATGAAAATCTTGTGTTGGCTGGTGGAAAAAAATCCCTAGAACGCAATGAATGATACCCCTCAGCGAGATTCGTAATATCTTAGCACAACAACATCTGATTATGTTTTCAATTTTCGAAATAATTCCCTGTTTTGTAGAGTCAACAAGACTTTCCAAAGGGTATGGAAACTAATGTTCTAGAGACATATTGTGTGACATATATCCTGTGGCATATGGGGCATTCCGATCAAACTATTTTGTTTCCCATTCTCATTCTCGACATCTCTCGATTCTCTTGTTTTATTTGCCATACAAATTAATGAAACCATTTTTCTTTCTCGCTCAATAATAGGAAAGTCAATTTAAATTACAGGGTAATTGAATTTGACATTAACCATCTCATCGATTGAGGCCTTAGGTGTAAATCTACACTACAAAAACACCAAATAAAGCTTTATATGGTGGGTGACTCTTGCCGAGGACGAGGAGAAAAAAAAGCGCCCAAAAGGAGAAATATGGGATTTGTGTCGATAATTATATTTCATACCATCTGAAATTTTCAGCATCGACAATTGTCTTCTCTTTAGTTCCAGAATTGTTGTTATTTAGTAATATAAGCATAAAAATCTCTTCCACATAATATGAAAATAGCTGTGTTTTTTTTCACAAATGAAACTAGATATTATCATCTAAGACTTTTTATTTTCCTGCTGCAATAGAATTTGAATTTTTGTCATTTTATTAATATATGATCTAAACTGTGCATATCAATGAATGTGCACTCGAAAATACTTTCGTTTGATTGAGTTGATCTGTCGAGAACATTTGATTGAAGGTTTCATCAATTACTTAGACTTTGTAATGCCTAGCCAAAACCATGGGATTCTTCCGCATGAAGTTCACCTGGAGAACGCACACGAAGAAAAAAGAGGACACTACAGGAAACTACCGTGTGAGAAAGTCAATTAAAAATGCTGACGATATAGGAGAAACACTAAGAGGTCATGCCCTGATTTTCACTTCCGACTGGATCAAGGTTTGGGTGGTCGTAGACAATGTTAAAAAGTAATTACTTGCCATTTTCGAACATATTTTCGAACTTGTAATTACGTAATTTTCGAGACATATTTTCATGCCATTTAACTTTTAAAAAATTGATTGCAATATCTCACCTCCATGCAATGCCTCAAGATTTGTGGTTCAGCTTAATGACACTGAAACTGAGATCACATATGTCGATATCACCAACTCAATAGTTTTAGAGATTACATATAATTAGTACAATTACATTTATCAATATAATTGATATATGTGAATAAGCATTTATCAATCACATTAATAATTATTAGATGTATATTGTTAATGTGACTATTAGAAATTGATTATGTACTTATTAATTACTATATATATAATAACAAAATTATATTAATTACTATATATATAATAACAAAATTATATATATATATATATATATATATATATATATATTAGTAATATCACTAATATATATTTATTAACATATTAATATTATTATCGATATCTTTTACACATAATGATATATTTATGAATAATTCCAACATATCAATATTAAACTCAAATATTAAATTATTTAATATTAATGTTAATATTATAAAATCCAACATTATAAACCCTAATAATACTATATCCTTAAGATTGATATTATAAACTTTGATAAATATTTTAAACGATAAGATTAATATCACTACTATAAAGAGTAGTATTAAAAAAACCCAATATTATATATCCAATAGCTCAATATTTGAGATCTTCATACTAAATGCAATATCAAAAACCCAAAATAAAAAAGCGCAATATAAAAAATTAAAGGGATTACTATTATGAACCCATTGGAAAATAAATGCTAGGGTTTAGTATCATAAAACCAAGGAGAAAGAAACACGAGGGAAATTATTAAACCTAAGATTAAGAGTAATAAACACAAATGATTTAATAAACCCAAAAGAAAATAAATCAAAAGAATTGATATTATAAACCCAAGGGAAAATAAACATAAGGGAAAGTGATTGAACCCTAACATTATTAATAATAAACCCAACCTATTAATAAACCCAACGGAAAATAAATCCTAGGAGTTAATATTATAAACCCAAATGAAAATAAACTGAAAAGTATTAAACCTTAAGATTAATAAAAATGAACACAAAGTATTAATATTATAAACCCCGAGGAAAATAAATTAAATGGATAACACTAAACCTAAGTTAAATGTTACATTATTAATAAGAAAAATGTGCTACCTCATGATATTTAAAGGTTAATACTAAATTTAATATTTTAAACCCTAACACTATTAAACCCATTATTATAAGAAATAAGATTAATATTATAAATTCTAATAATAATGATAAAAACAAATAGTGAGATTAGTATTATAAACTACAATAACAAACTCAAGATATCGATGATATAAAGTGCAATGGCTTGATCCTATAAACTTCTAGGAATAATAGACCTAGTGGATTAATATTATAAACCGTTATGCTTATTAAACCTAAAGATTAATATTAATATATAAACCCTAAAATTATAAAATTGAATATTATAAATTCCAATATTAAAATTGAACATTTTGAACTTTTATAATAAATATATTCATAAAGCCAAATAGATTAATATTATAAAACTTAAAATTATAGATCTTAAGATTATAAACTCAAAGGAATAATTTTATAAATACGATAATGTGATGTCGATATAAATCATAAAATTAAATATAATATAATTACAAATTTTTATAATTAATAATTAAAATTCATATAAATATTAATATTAAAAATGAATAATTATAATATTAATAATTATTTGTTATTAATTATAAATTATAATAATTATTAATTAATAATAGTTAATAATTAATCATTATTAGTAATTAATAGTTCATAAATATTAGTAATTAGTAATAATTATTAATATTTATCGTATTAAATATTAATTATCAATAATTATTATTAATTATTAATTATTATAATTGTTAATAATTAATATTTGTTAGAAATGTTATAAACCAAATAGATTGATATTATAAACCCAAAGGATGAATATTATAAACCCGAGATTATTCATATTAAAAACTAAGCAGTTAAGGGATTAATAGTAAAAAGCCTAAGAGATTAATAAACCCTAAAGCGATTAACATTATAAACCTAAAGAATTAATAAAACACGAGAATTATGAATTTTATAAACAAAAGAATTGATATTATAAACTTTGGGGATTTTCTAGCATAAGCGGTCGATAAACCCAAGGGATTAATTATAAAACCTAGAGATTATAAACATGAAGGGTTTAATATTATAAACCTAAGGGATTAATGAACCAAACTAATTATTAATATTCTAAACCAAAATTACTAAAAACGAAGGGATTAATAAACCCAACTAATTATCGGTATTATAAAGTATGAATTAATAAACCCGATAGATTAATATTATAAACCAAAGAGATTAGTAAACGAAAAACTAGCATTATAAACCTCAATGATTAATATATAAGCCATAATATTACAAAGTATAAATCAAAGATATTAATATTAAACTCAAAATAAATCTAAAAGATTACTATTAATATTAAACCCAAAATATTAATATTATAAACGAGGGATCAATAAAATTCAAGTAATTTGTATTATAAACTCAATGGATTATAAACCCAAAGTTAATATCGTAAAATAAAGAGACTAATAAACCTAAGGGATTATAAACCCATGGGAATAATATAAAATACTGAGGAATTTATATTATAAACCCAAACGTTATAAATCTAAGGTAAATATTATAATCCCTAAACTAAACATTAAAACCTAATATTAATATTTTAAATCTTAGGATCCAATGTTATAAGTCTATCCCATTAATAAACCCAAAGGGATTAATATTATAAAGCTAAGAATTGTAAAATAAAGAGATTAATATTAAACCCTAAGATTAATATTATAAACCATAGGCTTAATATTAAAAGGCGGCAGGAATGTAAAATTTATGAATAATATTAGAAACCTTAGAAACAATATTATAAGCGAGAGGATTACTAAACCCATTGGATTAATATTAAAAAAGCGGGAATATAAACACGACAAAATACCTATACCCTAGGATTAATATTAAACCTTATGAATATAAACACTAATATTAATATTATGAACATTAGGATTAATATTATAAACCCAAGTTATTATTAATATAAATCAAGGAATTAATAAACACAAGGGATTATATTATAAACTCAATGGATCATAAATGGAGAGGAATCATTTTAAACCCAAGGGATTAATATTATAGATGTGGGGGATTTATAAACTAAAACGATCAATATTAAAAACCCGGGATTGATAAATCTAAGGGATTCATAATGGAAAACCCTAAAATTAATATTATAAACCCCAATACTACTTTTGTATAAATCTGATATTAAAGATTAATATTACAAGCTTGAATATTAAAAGGTCCTAATATTATAAACTTTGTGTTAAACCCAAATTTTGTAATGTAACAATGCAACATTGAATAAATTACATGTAATGTAACGAGTTCTATAATGATTATTAGACTTATTTTCATATTGAGACAATGTTTGTCACGTGTGATGTTGGATACATTTTTAAACCATTCTAATGTTACAGGTATTAAGCGATTGATATTATAGAGAAAAGCCCAGGGACTAATAAACCCAATGGATTAATACTAAAAATGAAAGTGATTATAAACGAGGAATAATATCAAACTCGAGGGATAGATATTATAAACCTAAGGGATATAGACCCAGATAAATATTATAAACCTAAAGTAAGGATTATACGCTAAAATTCATATCATGAACCTTACGATCAATATTATAAACTCAAGGGATTAATATTGAAAATCCAAGGAATAAAATTAAACCCCAAAAAAAACCCTGAGGAATATAAACCCTAAAATTAATAAAACCAAGGGATTGATATTGTAAAACAACGGAAAGCAATATTAAATCCTAGGAATATAGACCCTATGATTAATATATTATAAACCAAAGAAATTTATATTATAAACCTAATGGCTTATGAACCCGAGGCACATATATAAAACCCTGGGATTAATATTATAAACTCTATCGATAATATTATACCCTAGGAATGAAACCTTAGATTAAGAAAGCGAAGGGATTGAAATCATCAACACAATTCACTAATAAAAACAAGGAATTAATATTAAAAAGCTAAAAAACCCAAAGGCTTAATATTGCAAACCCACGATGTATATAAACTACTAAGATAAATATAATAAACCTTAAGAAAAATATGGTTGACCATGGTTTATTTTGATATTGAGAGAATATTTTTTCACAATACGACATTGTACTTTCTGTTTTTTATCATATTGAAATCCTAGAAACAATATTATAAACCCAAGGGATTACTAAACCATTGGATCAACGATAAAAACCTCGGGGAATATAAACCTAATGTAATAACATTAGACCCTAGGATTAATATTAAAAACTACAAATATAAACCCTAATATTAATATTATGAATCTTAGCATTAATATTATAAACCAAAGAGATTAATACTAATATCTAAGGTATTAGTAACTGGGGATTAATATTATAAACTCATTGGGTTTTTAGCAGAAATAATTTTAAACTCAAGGGATTAATATTATAAATCTAAGGGATTTATAAACCCAAAGTTAATATTAAAAACCCAAGGGATTCATATTAAACCTAAGATTAATATTATAAACCATAATACTACAAATCATAAATCTAATATAAAACTTTAATATTATATACTAAATATTAGAATTCCTAATATTATAAACCTTATTAAACACGAGTTTTTTTTAATGCAACGATGCAACATTGAATAAATTAAAATATAAAGCAACATTGAGATAATGATTGTTAGAAAGTTATTTTCATATTAACACAATGTTTATCACAATGTGATGTTGGATAAATTTTTGTACCATTCGATGTTCTGATATTAAACCATTGATATTATAAGTCAATGCACTAATAAACCCAACGGAATAATACTAAAAACCCGATTGATTATAAACCAAAGGGATATAGACCACAGAGATAAATATTATAAACCTAAAATAAACATTATGCCCTAAGATGCATATCATGAACCTTAGGATTAATATTATAAGCGAAGGGATTAATATTAAAAACCCGAGGAATAACATTAAACCCTAGGATGAATATTAAACTTGAGGAATATAAACCCTAAAATTAATAAACTAAGGGATTAATATTGTAAACACTAGGCTTATTATTAAACCATAGAAATAGAAACTCTATGATTAATATTATAAACGAAAAATTTATATTATAAACCTAATGGATTATAAACCCAAGGCATATATATAAGACCATAGGATTAATATTATAAACCATATATATAATAATATACCCTAGGAATATGAACCACTTAGATTAGTAAAGCGAAGGGATTGATATTATAAACACAATGCACTAATAAAAACAAGGAATTAATAATCAAAACCTAAAAACTTCGAAGGATTAATTTTATAAACCCGAGGTATATAAACCCTAAGATAAATATTATAAACCCTAAGGCAAACATGATTGACCATGGTTGATTTTCATATTCGAGAAATTGTTTGTCACAATGCGACATTGAATGGTAGCTAACCATGATTTATTTTCATATTGATAGAACCTTTTTCACAATCTCACATTGGACCATGTTTGACCATGGCTTAATACTAAAAACTAAAGGAAATAACATAAAACCTAGGGATGAATATTAAACTACAGGAAAATAAACCCTAAAATTAATAAACCCAACGTATTAATATTGTAAACACAAAGTTTAATATAAACCCTATGATTAATATTATAAACCTAATGTAATATAAACAGGGATACATATTAAACCTTGTGGTAAATATTATAAACTTCCTCAATAATATTATACCCTTTAGGAATAGGAATGCTTAGATTCGTAAAGCCGAGGATTGATATTATAAACCCAATCACACTAATAAAAACAAGGGATAAATCCAAAAACCCAAAAATCCAAAAGGATTAATATTGTAAACTTAAGATATATAAACCATAAGATACATATTGTAAACCCTAAAATGAACATGGTTGACTACATGATTTATTTTCATATTGAGACAATATTTTTAACGATGTGATGTTGGACCATGATTGACCATGATTGATTTTCATATTGAGAGAATATTTGTCACAATGTGATGTTGGACCATGGTTGACCATGGTTTACCATGATTAGCCATGATTGTGATGGTAGATATTCATATTAACATTTTGTTTCACGATGTGACATTATACCATAGTTGACCGGGGTTGGCCATGGATGACCATGGTTGTGACAATGTGATGTTGGACCATGAGACGATGTGTGTCACAATGTAACCATGACTATTGATGATTATTGACCATGATTGTAAATGGTTCATTTTCATATTGAGACAATATTTGTCACAATGCGACGTTGGACCATGCTTGATAATGGTTGACCATGTTTGATGATGCTTCTTTATTGTTGTTGATGGCTGATTTTGATATTGAGACAAGTTTGTCACAATGTCACATTGGACCGTGGTTGACCATAATTAACCTTAGTTGATTTTCATATTAAGCGGGGAAAATTTTAAGGATGAAAATTTATTTTTAAAGGTCGACATGGCGAATCTTGCTAATCCATAATATGCGAACTATAAAATGCTTGGTGATATTCTAGTAAAAATATTCAAAATTCTAATGATTTTATATAGTACACATAAATTTTTGGCGAATTTTAAGGTAAAATGTTTTTTTCTTATAAAAATTGGGTGAATCATTTTGAGAAAAAAGTGGGAATTAGCGAATTGTTTTTTGGAAAAAGCATGTAAAATTAGCCTATCATGAATATTAGCCCCTAAAAATTTTCCACGATATTAACCGCTGATTAATTTTCATTTTGAGACAATATTTGTCCTGATACCAGATTTGGCCATAGTTGACTATGAATTGAAGATGGTCGGCGAGTCGTTGACGATGATTGAAGATGGTTGACGATGGTTGATTTTCATATTGAAATAATATTTGTTATAATGTGACATCGGAGCATGGTTGACCATGTATGACGATGGTTCACAATGGTTGATGATGGTTGAACATGTTTTATTTTTTCATATCGAGACAATCTTTGTCGCCATGTGACATTGAACCATGGTTGACCATGATTATAAAATCAAGGGATTTATATTAAACACTAAGAGTAATATTAGAAACATTATAAATAATATTATGCCACTGGGAATATGGATGCTTAGATTAATAAAACCAAGGCAAAGTATTACTTATAAATCGAGGGACTAATAAACGAAATGGATTAATACTAAGAACCCAAGGGAATAAAATCAAACCTAGGGTTTCATATTATAGACCCAAGGTACATGAAGCCTAAGATAAATATTATAAACCATAAAATAAACATGGTTGGTCATCGTTGACCATGGTTGATTTCATATTAACACGATCTTTGACATAATGTGACATTGGACCATGTTTGGTTTTCATATTGAGACAATCTTTGTCACAATGCGATGTTGGACCATGGTTGACCATGGATCACCATAGTTTCATAATGTAATTTTGGAGACAAGACACATTATTCGTTACAATGTGACCATGATTATTAACCATGGTTAACCGTGATTGACCATGGTTTATTTTCATATTGAGACAATATTTATCACAATGCGATGTTGGACCATAGTTGATCATAGTTGACAATGGTGACCTTGGTCACCATGATTGACCATATTTAACCAAGGACGATGATGGTTGCTCATTGACGATGATGGTTGACGAAGCTCGATGATGGTTGACCATGGATTTTATTTTCATATTGAAAATGCTTGCCATAATGTGACATTGAATCATGGTTGATTTTCATATTGGCCATGTTTTACCATGGTTGGCCATGATTGATTTTCATACTAAGACAATATTTGTCCTGATGCAATGTTTGAATAAATATTATAAACCCTAAAATAAACATTGTTGACCATAGATTGACCATGATTGATATTCATATTGACACAATATTTCTCATAGTGCAACGTTGGATCATGGTTTACCATGATTGATTTTCATATTGAGTTAAACTTTGTCACACTATGGTATTGGACCATAGTTAACCATAATAATATTATTTAATGTTATTAATATTCATATTAATGTTAAAATTAATATTAATA
This sequence comes from Pinus albicaulis, assembly GCA_034641835.2. Lineage (NCBI taxonomy): Eukaryota > Viridiplantae > Streptophyta > Pinopsida > Pinales > Pinaceae > Pinus > Pinus albicaulis. The sequence continues at coordinate 1,004,627,502 of CM076580.1, read as the reverse complement.
TGAAAATTAAAAATAATGATATTAAAAGGTAATATTTGTATTCATATTAATTAATATTAAAATTAATAATTAATATTAACATTAACATTAACATTGGCATTAATATTAATATTAATATAAATATTAATAATATTAATAAAATAATAATAAATACTTTAAGTATTAATATTATTATTAATACTAAATGATATTAATATTATTTACTAGTATTCATATTAAATTGTTTATATTAATGATGTCAATGTCATTAATAATAATATTATTAATATTAATAATTAACATTAAATTAAAATTAATATAAATATTAATAATATTAAAATCAATATTAATATTAATATTTTTAATAATTTATATTCATATTAATAACGAATGAATGTTGATATTGATATTAAAATTTTAAAAACATAAATTTATATTATAATGAATTTTCAAATTAATATTAATAATTATTATTAAAATATAATATTAATTTATTATTAATATTAATAATATTATTAAAATTTATTAATTAATATTAAAAAGTATTGATAATATTGATAAAATAAAATAAAATAATAATAAATATTATGTTGATAAAAATTTATTAATTATATTGTTAATACTAAATATTCTTAATATCATCTAACAATTTTAATGCTAATATTATATAGTAATAATGTTAATGTGATCAAACAATATTAAAATTGTTAATTAAATGTTATAAATTTTAATAATTAACAATCAAATTAATATTTATAAATTTTATTTATAAATATTAATAATATTAAAAGTAATATTAAGATTTGTATTCATATTAATTAATATTAAAAAATTAATTTTAAATTAATATTAATATCAAAATTTATTAATATTAATTGTTAATACTAAATATTGTTAATATTATTTATGATAATAATGTAAGTTTCATTAATAATAATAATATTATTATTAATGAAATATTATTAATATTAATAATTAACATTAAAATTAATATTTCTAAATATTAATAGTATTAAAATTAATATTTTTAATATTATTAATATTTTTATTAATAAATATTAATCTTATATAATAATTAATGTTAATATAATAATTATATTGTTAATCATTAATATTATTATTAAAATTAATATTTTAATATTGCTATTAATTTTTTTATTAATAAAATATTAATCTTATATAATAATTAATGTTAATATAATAATTATGATGATTTTGTTAATAATTTGTTACGAACATTAGACTTATTATAAATTATTAATGTATATAAAAATATTAATATTAAAATAGTAAAAATGAAATTAATATAAAAAAAATATGAAATTTTAACTAAAATATTTGCTAAGAAACAATCTTATTTTTCTTTAAGATATTTCGAATTCTTAATGTACTTTAGAGTTCCTTCGATCACCTTCTTAATTAGAATAATTGGTGCACCTAAAACAACAATTAACGGCCATACATATTTTAAACATAATATTAAATTTTTTATTTGTGAATTTGTCATTTTCTATAAAAGAAATCTCTTTGGATTAAATGTGAGAAAATATATAAATTAATTTAGTGGTTTGAAAATCGATTAAATAAAATAAAGCTAAATAAATAAATATAAAATTTTTGTTAATAATCACAATTTTTAATGGATTAAATGTGATAAATTATATAAATTAACTTAATGGTTTGAAAATGAGTAAATTAAATTAAATATGAAGAAATAAACATAATTTTATTATCTTTTAAAATGTTTTGGAAAAAGTAAAATAGTTGTTTTGGAATAAGTAAAATAGTTTTTAGTTTATAACATATGATACATATGATAGTATTTATTCATAGTATTTCCCAAAATCAATAAATTGGATTAAATCTAAATAAATAAATATAATATATATATTTTTTAATTTTAAAATGTTAGGCATAGTTGCAAATTTGTTAACCTAGGCCACTCATAAAATTTGGCTAAAAAAAATTTGGGTTTGTGGTGTTTATTCGAGTGGAGAGGCGGGGGCTTGAGAATATATGACCACGATCACTCGATGGACATTGTAGCTTATAATTTGATATTATAATATAAAATTAGAAAAAACAATAAAAAATATATAATAGAAATCGGAATAAACACAAACGCAAATATACCCGAAAACAAATATTCAGCTAACGGTGATATAACTATGCAACGATGTTGGGTTTCGAATTCATTCGTGATCATATTCCTTCAAACTAATACACCACTTCCATGATCAACCAGGCTCATACAACAACGGAGCTCAATCCCCGAGGCCTCATCCCTCAAATTATTGCCTTAATATATCTGAACATAGCTGCTCCCATCCACTGAAACCTCATTAATTCAAAAGTTAACCCTGCATCTACCCAATAAACCATCAAAATCCTTAATTTTCCATTAAAAATCATCTAAGAAAAAATAAATTGAAGGACATTAGTGGAACAATTTTGAATAAAGAATTGAGTTTTTACATTGTTGGGACCTTCCACGATATCTCTTCTATCCATACGCAAGAAACTTATAATCAAATAAACCTATAGAAATATACTACCTTAAAATGTAAGTTAATATGTAAAATTTAATATCCTTGTAAAATTGATAGTTTTAAAAAATTTAAGGCATCCATGACAACTTGCATTCTCATTGCCATATTAGTATGACGGGTTGTATCAAGTGATAGAGTATTCTTAGAGTAATTAATATGACACTTTGTTTCGATTTGTAAGCAATTACTCTTGTAAATTGAAAAATTTAAGAAATTGAATGCAAATCAATGGAACCACGAAGCACGGTGGCGAACATTGAGGTTTCAATTACATGCTAAAATAAAACGTTAAGAAATTGAGAGCATTAGGAAATTGAACCATGACACATTGGAGGAAAACATTGAGCCTTTAAAAGTTTCATTTATCTTCCCACTCGATGCAATTCGGTGCAAACATGACACGTTGCGGGAGAAAGGTTAAGTGTTAACATTTTAGTTTCGTTTATCCTACGACTTATCCTCCCAATCCTCCCACGAACAAAATTGTTTAAACCCATATCATTTCATTTGTTAATCTTGATAGTTGGCAATTAATAAATGGTATAGTAAATTTTTAATAAAGATTTGTAAATTTTTAATTTAAGTATGGTTTAATCATATGATTTAGATATCTGCAGTAAGTTAGTGGTCTAGATTTGATCCATTGATTTATTGGCGACGACGAGACTCACGGCATCTCTAAATTTGCACCATAGATCAAAATGATTAAAGTAGCCAATTCCAATAGGGGGGCCTATCGGCGTAAATATTAATGGTTGAGCTACACATGCATTCATCTTTTAGTGTCATGAAAAAATCGTTGAAACCAAGGATACCATGAGATGCCTGGAGAATGTGCTCAACATGAAGGGTGTGTTATCACTCGGTAATATCTCAAGGTTAAAGAAAATAGTCCTAGGTAACCACGGACCAACTTTTAAACTCTAGGATCTAGCCTTCTAGGGTTTAGAGAGGGCTCTCTCTATAAATTTTAACTTTGTTTTGATTATAAAATATTAGGCTAGTTATGATTGTGCAATTTGGTTTTGGTTTGTTTGATTTGGTGGGAAAAATAACCTAATGAGATGGATAGTGGGAAATACGTTTGTCCGTTGCGTTTTAGGAGTAAAAAATCAGCGAGATGGAGCTAAGGATCAAGGTCAAAAATTCAAATTTTTTCAAGGCAAGATAGACAACCCTTGAAGATCTTGGAAGAGTACATTTTGGTGAGGTGATATGATCGGGATAAAGAGAAATGAAAGGGTTCTTTGATCCGGAAAGAGAAGTATTAGCGAGAGGTCAAATGAAATAGGGAGCGATTAAGGGTTCCCCACTTTGGAAATCGGCATAAAACATATAAATGATAAACATAAAAGACATGGTGCTTTTTAACAAATCTAAAGTAATACTCTTACACATTCATTCAAATTTTGAAAAATTTATGGATGCATGAAAAAAAGAATATGAGCAATCAGAAAAAATAGAGAATACTTCACTTGATAGCTCATCACATGAATCCTAAAATATGATGCTAATTGGTACGATCCAATCTTCTACTCGAGATTTGAAACAAAAAAGCCTTCAATTCAATAAAAAATGACTATATAAATCTTTAGAAATTTATTCCACAACAATACTTCAAAGGATCGTATTTATACAAATTCTAAGCCAATATATCTTGAAAAATATCAAGATTAGCTTACAAATATCTCAAACCGTATTACATAAATAGAACTTAATAAAAGGACACTCAAAACTAATGAATCTATTTTGCACTATACTTATGGATTTATGGTGACAAAGAAGATAATTCGAATTTTATATTAACTCTTAGTTGATGATGAGGCTTCCGAGTCACTAATTGTCTCCTTTCTTTGTGCATTACGCTCGAGAAATTCTCAAATTTGGGGTCCAATGATACCTTTGTATGTCTCAATAAAAAATAGATATGTAAAGTGAAACACATTTTTGTAGATAAATATGTTACTAAGATAAACCTCTCTCGGTTTAAAATTCGGGTCCATGTTTGTTCTGATAAACTACTGAAATCTCTATAAAATTGGATTTTTCTGATACGAAAATTAGGTACGTGAAGATATGCATGTATCTCTCATTATATAATAATTGTGCATAAGTGAGATAGGTTTTTGTATATGGGTCTATTAGGAACAAAAAACTCCTTCCATTTTGTAATATGTATTTTTGATTGTACGACCTTAAACGTAGTGGCTTAAGAAGAATTTTTACGTAAAAGTGCTTTCAAATATTGTTTAATATTTCCAAACCCATAATGAGTACATTTAGAAAAGTGAGAGAGGTTTTTGTAGTTGGACATCTTAGAACATAAACATCATTCGGTTTGCAAAATTCATATTTTATTGGTCCTGATAGTTTCTCCAAAGCTGACTTAAGCGGGGAAATTTACGCAAAAATGTCCCTTCTTGCTCTGTTTTCATCTTTTAACATACTTTGTTCTTTTAAGTTTGTTTTTACTTTCACTTTGGATAAAATTCATTGTTGTTGGTGAAATTATTTTCATCTTTGTTTAACTATTACGTTTGTCTACGTATTTACTTTTACTATTTTACCTTGACTTCTCTGTTACCTTTTCTTTTGCAACCTACTGATGAGTGAGTAAAATATGTCTTGGAAAGTGCGATGGAAATGTTTTCATCCTCTGTTACGACCACTTGTGTAAATTTCTTCATTATGCTCTACTAATGTATGAAATTTTCTTGTTTTAGGAAAACAATTGAAATCATTTCCTTGTGAATTTTTTGAGTAAATAGGTCTTTAACTAGTATTAAGCTATTTATCCAAAATTATTTTTTTGCCAATAACTTGCAAAACAAAACAATTGTTAATGAAACCTTGGGCACGGGGAGAATTTCTGCGGGACGAGTGAAGGTTTTGAGGGTTTTGAAGTCTTTGAAAGTAAATTGGAAGCTTTAACGGTTGCGGTACCAATGGCTTTTTTCGAGTCCTGCAGGTGTAAAATAGTGTACCGGGAGCTTTGTTTCTTCGGTCGGGATGGATAAACACACGAAAATGCAAAAAGGGGTTTGCGGGTATGTATAGGGTTTTTATGGTTTAAACGGAATCGACATTAAATGGTAGTCATGTCGGGAAAATAGGCGATTTTCGAGGCTTCATAGGATAGAAGCTAACGATTGGTTCTATCGCGCACAACTTAGGCGGTAAGTGGTTTCAAACGAATCGAATGAGATCTAATAAAAAGACGCCCGTCGAGGAGAGAGAAAGCTGCAAAGCTTGCTCATTTCGCGTGGAAATGAAATGGTTAAATGCGGGCAACTTTATTTGCGATTTTGTTTGTTCGGCTGATTGGATTGTGAGGGGTTTATGCAAATGATCAAGTTCGATTTTAAAAGTTGCATCGGGAATGGAGTGGGATATATGGTATATATATTCATGGAGATGAGTTTTAACTTTATAAATATGCATTTATTAAATTCGAAACTTTGGTTTATGTCTGATGCGGAGGGTGTAATGTTATATAAGTTAATTAAAACATTTTCACAATGTTTTAATCAAATATACGGGCGCATATTTTATTATATGGTTTTTTTAAACGTTTGACAATTGTTTAATAACCATAGGGGCGCGGTATAGTTTATAGATAAGTTTAAAACCAATGGAAATAAGGGCGGGTTCTATTTCATCACGTGGGATAAAATAACATTGGTTAAAAACATTAAATAATGGGTTTTTTGGGTTATTTAAATACGAAGGATTTAATACTATACGTGAGGGGGTGTAGCTTAGGGATTTAATAATAGGTTAGAAATTAATATGAAAAGGGGTAATGTATGAAATGAATAAAAATACATAATTTTAACACTAAGTAAAGCGAAAATAAAGCATGTTGTCCCTTTTGTATTTTTCACACTTTAACTTAGGATAAAATGCATTTCCCATGTGGGTTTTTTGAGTGCTTTTGAAAGGAAATGAAATTGTTAGGGTTTTTACTTTACTAATCAAAAAAGGGTATTTTAATTAGGAAAAGGGATTATGATCATGGAGGAGGGTGAAAATGCGAGTAGAAAATGGGTTTTATGTAGAAAATCCAATATTTTTAACCAATCGAGTTATCGAGCCTTGGTTCGGTCCCAACGAAGTGGAGAAATTCTGCGACCTCTTTAACTAAAGGGTTTTTATCTTTGGATCATTGTGGGGAGGAAATTAGTAATTTTCCCGGAAGTGATGTATTTTATTACGTGCTTGCACAACAACTTTCCACCTGCCCATCATTATTTCTAACATTTTTACTTCATTTTCATGGGTGAATTTAGGCTTGCAACCCTAAATCAATTTTTCATTTAAAACATGGAAACTATCTAATTCTAACCTTATTTCATCCGAGGGCTCATATTAAGTAATTGAAGCTCCTTATTATTCTCTATTTTAACTATTGATTTGCCAAGTTTAATTTGTTTGGCTAGATATTTATTCTCTATCTAACAACATGAAATTTAAAGCAAGAGGTCAAGTATAAAATTTGTTTGACCCTCATGGATTGTGGTATTTAGGACAAGGTTTTCTGATATTTTTTGCAAAATTAAAGTAATAGTAGTGACATTTAAACTTGCTTAAACTTACTGACACTTTCACAATCTATTTTTGATGGGGTTCATATTTAATATTCTTTTTATCTTTGTTTCTTTTTGTCCTTTGATTGTTTTTTTAGGACATACCCTCTTTTCATTTTTTTAAAATATGGGAATACATTTGCAAAAAGTAAGGTATGTACAATATTTTAAGATTTTTAACAGTCAAATAAAAATTACGAATCCTATATTTATAGGACCCTAACAAGGTGGAAAAGTGGATTCGTGGTATGTATAAAATTAATATGTCTAGGTAATTCTATTAATCTAAGTTTTAATATCTCATAAGTAAAAAATATTAATGGACTAACCTAATTCATTGCAAATTATGCTTTCACGATTAAATATGGTTATGGCCATTAAGCATGTTCCTACGAAATTCCATCTACAAGAACGCAAACTTTGTCATGGAAATGAGGTAAGTAGATGATGTATTTTTTATTAAAAATATAGCTTGCTCAACGAAGATGAATACTCTTCTCGCGATATACATCATCATCAAATCTTTAAAAATTAACTTATCAACATTATTTTTTTGTTGGACAATTTAATTATTAGTTTGAGTTTCAAACTAATAATGGAAGAGACATCATCTAGTACTTCTACAACTATTTGTTCTCTTAAAAATTACAATAATACTCCTATTGATGAACTTTAAGATATTGCGAAAATGATGGTCGTATAGAATATGGTTCTGCATTGTTTCCCACGTCACCCTCTTGAGCCCTTGTATTTTTGGTTGTGCTCTTTACTTGCGCACTCATATCAAGTAAAATAATTCGTAAGATCATCTCGAAAAGGTTCCCTTAGAATTTTCATGTTGTTGCAATTTCCTTGAAAAACAAGAGTATAAAATCATTGAGGAGAATTACATCCTCAAATGTTGCATCGTACTTGACTATGTCATGGCTTCATCGTTTTCATTTGTTGCAAGCCTACTTAACATAGTTTGCTTAGTGTAATTAGTAGCTACATGGAGATCGGATTTTACTATTTTTAAGTGGGTGATTGGTCCTAAATCGATATGGTTAGGTGTGTTGAAAAATGCGACGAAATTTCCAATTTGATTTTGCCTTTCGTTAAATTGAGAAAATTCGAATTTCCACATCAAAAAACAACTTGGATGTAGTTAACTTGTGCTTGTTGTTTGTGTCATCCGATTTACTACGTAAATTTGAGTTGGAGGAGTTAGATTTCGAGGTAAACGTATGTGATTGCTAATTTGTAGCAAGTAAATTGGATTATCTAGGTTATTTTTAGTTAAACTAGTTCTAATTGTTGGGAATAATGGAGTTTCGGAGTGTGTAGTGGGACTATTAGAAGCTTAATGATCACGGTTAATTGATCAATCGGCCCAAAATAGCTAGTGCATGTAAGATAATTAGGTTCTGGCTTGGTTGAGATTCCAAGGCGGTGTGACACATGATTGTAGACTAGTCTTGAGTGTACGAGGTGTTGCATGCATTCAAATGATCGACCCTAAGGAATTATCTACAATCCATTTTGGAGAAATTCCTAAATAATAGGGGCTAATTTCTTAATAAATAGTGCAACGAAAATAGAGCTCAACGGAAGCATAAATTAACTGATGGGTCATATCTTATCGATGAAGAAAGATAGGTTATTCACTTGTAGGTTATTCTTAGGCAGAAAAAAAATTGTAATACATCTATATTCATCGTATTAATCGAAGCAATCATTGGAGATTTTAGTAGATTTCTTTCCCTAGGAAAAATACCATTTGCATGTATTGTTCTTATTGCATGTCTAAATTTTTGTTCTAAATTGTGAATTAATGCCATGATAGAGTTGGTTTTTTGTTTTCTTGCTACAGTTTCGTACCAATTCATGATCAGTTGCAAATCTACATTATGGTACTACATGGTATCATAGCAAGATTCACATTAGAGCATAAATTTTGAAGTTGTTTCTCGGGAGGTTCGAATTTGGAGTTCGGTGTAATAGGATCTCTTGAAGAGTGAGGTGGTCAATGGACTAAGGCTAGAGTATTCCTTCGAAGGCACCTCTAATTTTTTTTCATGGAAGGATCGCATGGAGGCAATATTGGATGACAATGAGTTTGCTATAATACATCAATACAGATGTTCCAAAACCACCAAAATGTTATGACCACAACATACTGAATGGAATAAATATGTATCCAAGGTGGGGAGAATATTATTGGAGGGGGAATACGGATACATTGTCTCAAATATCTGAAGAAAATAAACTTTGTTCACAATGTGGAAAACCACGACATAATTTTTTGAGAATAATAATAGTGACCACAAAAAGTTGGAGCTCAAAGGATAAACTTTGAAGTATCGAGATGCGAGGAAAAGAATGTAAGGAGGAATACTAGATATGGGACTTCATCCAAGGGTGAGGATGAAGAAAATTTGTTAGGTACAGAAGGCGAGGGAAAGAGAAAAAGAGAATAAATATCAATCCAAACCAAAAACTAGCCAAGGGGAAAGAATAAATGTTGTGAGTAAATGCTTCATTGTCATGGTCGGGCACTATGTCACAAGGTATCCACACAAAGAAATGCAAACAAGACAATCTCGGGAGGAGCATGAGGGGTGAAGCCTTGGCTTCACGGTTCGATCTTTAATTTACCCTCATTTCATGCATGGTTAGCAAATTTGATGGGGAGCATGTGGTACTTGGGCTTCAGGTGCATCGCTCACGACAAGGTGGAGATGCTTTCGATGACACGGAAGAAAAAATATTTGAAAATGCACATCAATATGGGGGAAGATGGAAGGTATCGTGAAACTAGTGTTGGTATAGTCACATTTCAAAGACGGGATCCCCCCCTCAAGCTCAAAGGATTTCATGTTCTTTTTCGGGCCTAAAGAAAAATATCATCTCTAGTACATTTGGAAGATTGTGGTTATGATCGATATTCAACGAAGGAAAGGAATTCTCGAACACATAGCCATGGGACGGTGAAGCGAGATCGAGGTTCATTTGAAAAACTGTAAGCTAGATGTGGGAATATTTTTACATGCTTTGCAAGTAGAGAAGGTGTAGAGTTGTGATGTCGATGAAATTTGGCACAAAATACTTGATCATTTGCATCATGGCTCCTGATGATTATGTAGCAGTTAATGATAGGTCTCCCAAAGGAGCACTTGAGTAGAAGGATGTATGCAAATGGTGTACTTTGGGGAAGTACACAAAATCCCACATTCCATGATGCGGAGCGAAAAAAAAGTGCATACATTCATAGAAATGATCCCACTACGATGTTTGTGGACCTTTTCTCAGAAATCCTCCTACTAGACACAAATATTTTGTCATTTTTATTGATGAATTCTCATGAAAGTGTTGGATCTTCTTCATGTGGAAGAAATATGAGACATTCTCCAATTTCATAGAATTCAAGGTACTATTGGAGAAGAAATTGTGAAGAAGGTGATGGCTCTCGGGAGTAATAATAGAGGTTAGGATGTGTCGAATGAATTTAAAAAATTGTAGACGAAAAGAATGAAATCAATGAGAGTTGATAGCACCCCACAACCCATAGTAGGATGGGGTGGGTGAGAGAAAAATTGTAGCATTTTGGGAGAAGCGGAGTGATGTTGCATGACGAGGCCTACCTCTACATTTGTGAGTTGAGGCATGCAACACAACGGTCTCTTTGCAAAATTTGGATCCTCCTTGGATTTTGGGCATACTTACACTAGAGGAGGCTTTCTTGGGGAGAAAGTTGCATGTGTCCACCTTTAGGATTTTTGGAGCCTACGTAACTACTGTATCCAAAGAATCCAAAGGGAAGAAGCTACAATGAAAACATAATTAGGAGCATTTGTGGGTTACCACGAGAAAGGAAATCCCCACAGTATTGTGTGTACTTTCCATCCCTCAAATGATAGTTGTGTGAAGGGATGTAAAATTTGATGAGGAGAAAGCAATGCAATTCTCTCTTGAGAGGGGCTTCAAATCCCACCATAGGAGGAGCTCTTAGTGCAGAAGGAGGAGCCTCAATAATTTCTAAAGAAGCCACAAATAGGAGAAAATAATGGAGATAGCCAATCGAGTAGGACCATCCATAAAAGGCGAGGAAAAGAACCAAGGAAGGCCGAGAGACTTGGTAGGGATGCGAGGGATGTGGTTGCTCCTTCAAATTTGTGCGGACAAGAAGGTCACGGATCGGTACACTAACTACATGGCTTTAATGACTGAGTTTGTGAATCTTTGAGCCATCCTCTTTTGAGGAATTGGTAGAGAAACATGTGTGGGTTAATGAAAATGTGGAGGAATATGAATTCATTGTAAATAACGGTGTTTTGAAGTGGTCCCAAGGGGAGGATAAATTAGTTTTTCGTTTGCGATGGATCTTCAAGGTAAAGCGAGAATGAATATGGAAGCATAGAGAAGTACCGGTGAATTTGTGGCCAAGGGTACTCTCGAGTTGAAGGCATTGTTTATGAGGATAACTTTTCTCACGTATCAAGGTGCTCCTTCATTAGATAAATTATTACTCTCGTTGCACAGATGGGTTGGAAATCCCACCAAATGGATGTAAAAACAACATTCCTCAATGGATTTATTGAGGAGGAGGTTTACATTGAGCAATCGAAGGATTTGAGACTTTTTATTGAGTCTCATGTGTGCGATATACTCGATCAAGTGTTGTACAATCTTAAGCAAGCACCCCCATGCTTGGCACATTGAGATCAATAGTTATCTCAGCAGTTTCGCTTCACAAAAGTGAAGCGAGATGCAAACCTCTATCATATCTTGGTAGAAGGTGAATTTTTTGAATATTTTCTTATATGTTGATGATTTTTTTTTAGCGGTGATGAATATTTGATCAAGGTACTTGCGAGGTACCTTGAGAGATAATTCAAAATGAAGGACATGGTCTCATGCACTACTTCCTCGGCTTGGAAGTATGGCAAGGTGATGGGGAATTGTTTGTCTCTCGAAAGCAAGTATTAAATGAGATACTACGAGAGATTATGAAGAGGAGAGTTACCTCTAGTGACCAGGCGAGAGGAGGATGCCACTTCGGGTGAGGAAGTGGATGCTACCATTTATCGGTAGCTGGTGGGTTTGCTAATGTACCTTATGAACACACGGCTAAATATGTGTAATACAATCAACAAGTTGAGCCAAGCTGTAGTTGGGAAAACCAGAATTGTTTTTTTTTTGGAAGGCATCTAAGCATGGTATGGTACCTCAAAGGCACTGCCACTGTTGGAATATGGTATAGATGGATAGAGGGAGTGAAGTTGTGTGACTTCAAATATGCAGTTGAGCGGGAGTCCATCGGAATGAAAGAGTACATCGGTGAAATTTTCAATGTTGGTTACACGGTGGTTTCTGATACAATAGGAATCAAATATACGCTCTCATCTTGGGAGAAGTAGAATACATGGATGCAATTCAAGCAACATGTGAGGTGATCTGGATGAGAAAACTACTTGTTTGATTGTTTAGTCGGATGATCGATATAAATGTGATCTATTGTGATAATCAGAGTTGCATGAACCTATCTGAGAATCTTTTTATTCACGATCGCTCCAAACATATACATATCTCGTATCACTATTTGATGGATTTTGTCCGAAGCGGATAATGTTGTTGCAATACATTCGGACGAACGAAGATGTTGGCATTGTGACAAATTCATTTTCAAGTGGGAATTTCGAGTTCCGGAGGTGCAGATAAGGGTGGTTTATAATCCCTTTCTTGCGGAAGTATTGAAAAATACGGCAAGAAATTCTCAATTTGATTTGCCTTGATTAAATTGAAAAAATAAAATTTCCATATCGGTAGACAACTTGGATGAAGTTGACTTGTGTGACCTAGCTTGTGTCACCCATTTTACTCGGTAAATTCGAGTTGTAAGAGTTATATTTCAGTTAAGCATGTGTGATTACTAATTTCTAGCAATCAAGGTCAATTATATAAGGTTGTTTTCGATTAAACTAGTTACGGCCATTGAAGGAACTAGTGAAGTAACAATACTGCCCAGGACTTTAATAAAACTCAATGATCAATCGAACCAAAATATTTGGTTCATGCAAAGTATTCGAGTTCCCCGGAGTTTGGTGGAGATTCCAAGGTAGTGTAACATCGGTTGCAAACTAGTCTTGAGTGTACGAGGTGTTGCATGGGTTGATGATCAACCTAAGAATTGCGCAATCCATTTTGGAGAAATTCCTAAATAATATCCCTAATTTCTCAGGAACGATGAGAATTAAATAGGGGCTCGATCATAGACATAAATTGACTAAGTCTTGGTCATATCTTCTCGATAGCAGGTAGAGAGATAAGTTATTCACTTGTAGGTTATGCTCGAGTTGAGCAAAGAAATTGTAATACATCTCTATTCATCAATTAATGCAAGTAGGCATTGGGGTTTTTAGCGATTTCTTTCCTCGGGAAAAACACCATTTGTATTTGTGTGATTTCCTATTGCATATCTAAATTTTTTGTTCTAAATCGTGAATTAATGCATAGTAGTAGAGTAAGTTTGTGTCTTGTAATTTTGATTAAAACTTCATGAGAAATTGAAAATCAACATCACAGTTTTCTACATGGTGCATTTTGTAATGGATATATCAATGTGTCGCAAGCATGGAGGGACACATGGCGAGATTCGTAATAGCTTAGTGCAACGACATTTGATTATGTTTTTATTTTAGAATAATTCTTTTCTATGTAGAGTCGGCAATACTTTCCAAAGGGTATGGAACCTATTGTGCGAATACATATCATGTGACATATCTTGTGGCATATGCATTCTAATCAAACAATTTTGTTTCCCGAGAATGAATTCAACTTTCATTCTCGACATCTCTCAATTCTCTTGTTTTACACTTTACAAGTGAACCAATTTCAATGTGTGAAGGAAGGTTCCTCCACACAATGAAAGCTCTGCACAAGAAAACAACGTTGAGAACTTCAAAAGAAAGGCGAATATAGAATATTCTTGGGCCCCAGTCATGTACGTGCACATAGGTAGCCCCCATTAACACATTCTATGTTATCACATGTTGCCTCTAATTGTGTATGTGTAATCTTTGGACTTCAAAGGTCCATAGTCTTGAGCTAGTGTCTAATTCAAATCTAGTAAATGAAGCCCAAAAACAAAGTGAAATAGGTAATGATGAAAAATCAAACACATGTTTTTTAAAAACAAACTACACTTTACGCCCATTTAATCCACCAAAAATCACTACAAGATAATTGTTCTATTAATAATGAATGGGTGAATCTAATTCACAGTGCTTAATTGTTATGTTTCGATATTCACGAGGATATAGTGAGTGGTATCATGATGGTATAGCATCGTAATAAATTTAAAAAAAAAATGATGATGTAAGCAAAGGTGTGCGGATATACGGAGGTACGCAAGATTTTAGGAAACGGGTAGGCCTTTGTTTTCTACACAAATACTCCAGCGCGATTATTTATTTCAAAATTGCCCGATTTGATTTCCATTTATAGTTTTCGTCGATGATTTTGTGTGAAATCGGCGCATATCTTAACTTAGCCACTATGGCGCCGTAGCCATGGGTATATATCACAATGGCCTAATACATTACGAGCTTGTGAATGAGGAAGGAGAGGGAGTTTCACGTTCGGTGAAATTCTCATAATTTCTACTCAATTACTATGATGGTTGTTATCTTAGACTCTTTTTTCGACTTTAGGTATGGACAGGTCTAAGCTTTGGACATCATTTTAAAATAATACGATTGTATTAGATGCGAAATGGGCTAAGAACTTGGTGGAAGATCGAAAGGAGATCAAGGGAGATGGTAGAGATGCCATTGCCGAACTTCTATTGCTTTTATAATAGATTTACGTTTTATTTTTATTTGTCTTATTTGAGTTATAGTGTAGAATATGACTAAGTGTTAAAGTGTTAAAACGAGAGGATATATAATGACAAAAGTTTAGGAACATACACGATATTTAAGCGAAGGTATTTCCGAAAAAAGGTGATCATGGACCGGTACATTTTATAAAACCGGAGTTTTTTCTTTTTGAAAAAAAATATATCCATGATAGCCTATTTAAGCATAGCAATTATAAGCTTGGCATTAAATTTAATTTCTCTCGAAAAATTCATACCCTTTACAAAACGTTGTAGGTTGCGACATCTATAGGAAAACCCACTCTCTACCGAAAGCTAGGGTGCACATTTGTTGTGCATATTACGGAGTTAAAGAGATGAGAAATTGTCGAGTTACATGGAAAACGGAGACATTGCGGAACTGGAGCATTTGTTAATGTGCCAGCAAAATTATTAGAGCACAAATATGGATCTAGTTGAAGAATAATTGCACAAACTTTCCAAAATGAAAAAGAAAAACAGTTGGGAGTGAAAATTAGAATTACAGTTCATCAATATTGAGTTGGCAATCAATATATAAAGCAAGTAAGTTAAGCTTAGTTGTACATACGTATATGTATAGTGAAAGCTAGCGAAGCTAAGTGTGCTTTATGTTCTTCTAATGTGCACATGCCACATGTAAGCAGAGTTAACTAACTAAGCCAAGTACACATCACATGTAAGCACTCAAGTTAACTAGCTAAAAAAAAGTGCACATTGCATGCAATCTCTGAAAGTTGAACTAAGCTAATCTGGGTGCATGTACAACACCCCCGCAAGCATAACTTAGGTGAGTGTGATAAAAACAAGTACACATTGAATGCAATCTCTAGAGTTGAACTAAAGCTAATATAAGTGCATGTACACCAACACCCCCCCCTTAAGCATAACTTAGATGAGTGTGATAAAAACAAGTGCACATTGCATGCGATCTCTAGAGTTGAACTAAAGCTAATCTGAGTGCATGTGCACACCAACACCCCCCTTAAGCATAACTTAGGTGAGTGTGATAAAAATGAACGAATCTCGGCAACATGGCCATTTTAGGTACCCATATACAATGCATGAAAAGAGGAAAGGCAAATCCCGGTGGGAATAAAGCCCCCCTCGAAATATAATTGAAAAGTAGAGAAAAACAGAAGCGCTAGATACTCGTGTCCTTTACCCAGAGACGATCTCGAAAAAAATCGAAACTTAAGCTCGGTGAAAGTCTTGGTGAACTCGGACAATGCGAAGACGGAAGTGATCCCATCATGGATCTGGAGGAATAAGCTTCATTTTTGTGGTAAGTGTACGACTCCCATCTTTGGATCGGGGTTTGAATTTCCTTTTACATGGTTGCATGCAATATGGATTCTGCAAAATTTTCATGCATTTGACGATCGGAATTCATGTTACCCTATGTACATGCATGAGAATGGTTGTCTCTAGGGATACATGCATGTGCATGTGTGGCCTTCGATATGCCTTTGTGGTTGCATACATGTGCATACTTGGTCTTGTAAATGCCTCCTTAGATGCATGCATGGGCATGCATGGCTGCGACTAAGAGTGAGAATGTGGGGCATCATTAAATTGAGACCACGTCAAATCTACGTCGATAGTAGAGGAATCAAATTCCTCTTCTATGATTTTGAAAGTAGTGTCTTCATCGTTAGTAGAGGAATATATTTCCTCATGTGCGATGTCTTCGTTATTGGATAAGATAAAATTCTCATACATAGCAAGTCCATTAACAATAGAATAAGCAAAATCTTCTTGTTCAACTTATTTGTCTTGAGAATATTTCTCCACATTTTTGGAGTCTTCACCACTTTCATATTTGTTACGATCTCTTTGCCTCCAAATGGTGTTCATTTAGATAATTTTCATCACCATATAATCCTTTCAATGTAGTCGATTTCATGTGGTGATTCAATGTTACCCAGTCTCGTAAGAATATCATGAGACACGAAATGAACCTGATCTTCCATAAGCATGTCAGTTGTTAAGCCAATCGACTTCTCATCCTACGAGATTGGTTCTATCTCAATTCCCATGACTATTTGGTACAAGCCTTTGCTCCTAAGATGAAGCAAAACCATTGGCTTCCATTCATGGTAATTGTATGGAGTCGAGAATCGTTGAAGATGAGAACTCCATTACGCTCAAATTCTCTAATATTTGGATACGCAAATCAAATCTTTAAAACGATTTCCAATTCTATGCTCTTCGAACTTACTGTAGAAAAAGTTGTTCATGCAATTTTCTCCAAACCCTTGTGGCTACGATACAATGTAAAATTATTAGAGCACAAATATGGATCTAGTTGAAGAATAATTGCACAAACTTGCCAAATTGAAAAAAAGAAAAACAATTGAAATTGGGAATGAAATTGATTCATCGATATTAGGTTGAGAATCAATATATAAAGAAATTAAGTTAAACTTAGTTGTACATGCAATAACTATGGATAGTTAAAGCTAGCTGAAGCTAAGTGTGCTTTATGTTACTGCGAATGTGCACATGCACCACATGTAAGCACTAGAGTTAACTAACTAAGCCAAGTGCACATCGCATATAAGCACTCGAGTTAACTAGTGAAAACAAGTGCACATTACATGCAATCTCAAATTTAACTAAGGCTAATTTAGGTGCATATACACCAACGGTACTTGAACCCATGAACAATAGTGGTATTTCGATATAGTAGCAAATTTGACTTTAAAAATTCTATTAGATTTAATATAAACAAAAGACATGTTAGTTTAGATCACTTCCAAGAACAATTTATAAATTTTTCTAAATTCAAAGAAATAGGAGGAAAAATAAAAAGGTTAAATAACCTTCCTTTTTATAACTTTTCGATTTCTTTTCCCAATAAATTACCTAAATGGAAAAAGATAGTATCAAATGTTCTGAGCGGATTATGCCCACTTAAGAATTTGCAGACTAATATTTTTTCTTTGGTTTTTCATTACAACCCACTCTCAAATGAGACAAAAACATGGAACACGCTTTTCCACCCAAAAAAAAAACAAAACACGCGATTGTTAATGATTATAATATTGAAAATTTTGGTCTGCCCACTTAAGAATTTGCAGACTAATATTTTTTCTTCCAGTTTTTCATTACAACCCACTGTCAAATGAGACAAAAACATGGAACACGCTTTTCTACCAAAAAAAAAAGAAAAAAACACGATTGTTAATGATTATAATATTGAAAATTTTGGTCTTTCATGACTAGACGAAACAAACTATCAGCACATCCATATTTTAATGTGATTATATTGGCATAAAAAATACACCCATCTGGGAAAACAACATCGAAAATCACACCCATTGTTTAAAAAAAAATAAGAAATAGTATTTTGCATTGTGATATAGTTACTAACCAGATCAAGCACGGGATTTGGATATAGTTACTAACCAGATCAAGCCAAGAAGCAAGGTAATTGACTTTCACTTAGCGCGTAATGACTGGATCATCATTTTGTGATTTAAATATTTGATTAAGCTCTTGTTATATGTAATAATATTCGGTGAGAATCGTTAAATGTTAATAACTTACCGTTGGCTTACTATCCATCTAGGAAATGGTTGACTGTATATCCTTCAATACTAGTGGGACGAACAATAACTACTGGTAAATCTTGCCTGCCATTACATATTGCCATTTCCCGTTGCCTTGTTGAAGTACATATTGCCATCTCCCGTTGCCTTGTTGAACACATAAGTATCCTATTAGTCATATGATCTTGCCCTGAAAATAGCGTGTCAATAACGAACACCTATGGATATACGTAGTGTGAAAGAAACTTTTGATGTCTTCCTCCTGCACCTTCACACTCAACCTTGTTTGCCACCTCCTTCTCCTACGTAAAGGAATTACAACCATCAGTTCTGGTAATATTGGACATACTAGCATAATAATGTTAGTGCCGTGTGAGTGTCAAAGCATTTATTTATGGAATGGTTACTCACCAAATTTATTTTTTAATGAATGGTAAGGAATTGAGAAATACAAAAAATAAAACGTTTTTTACTACACGAGAATTATGTTCCATCAGAACTTGTTTAGCCAATTAAAATTTAGAAATAATATTTACAGAAAATTAAAATATTATGTTTCAATTTACAGAAAATAGAAATATTAAACATTTTCTCTAAATTTTGATTAAAATTGAAAAAGACTCATAATAAGCTTAACAAGTCTTTTGCAAATGTGATAGTTAATAAATCCATCTATGGATTAGTTTTGTTTTCCCTACACCTTTCAAATTTTTTTTCATTATAATACAATAAAGAATACAAAAGTGGTTTTGCATTATGTCGAGTTGTTTAAATTTTATTTTGATTGATGAATTTATTCTTTAATATATTTTTCTTTTCACTAATACACAAGAGGGTGGAAAAAGAGATAAAATCGGAAAATTGTCGAGAATTTAAATGTATTTTTTGTTTTTTAATTTCCAACAATTGTCGATGCAATCTCTTTTATTGTCAAATATTTGATGTTAGCTTTAACAACGTTAGATATTTGACGTTAGCTTAACAACATCGAATATACAATGAATTCCACCATTAATGTTTTTTCCATTGGACAACGTCTAATATCGGACCAATTTACGAAAATTTGATATATATATATATATAGAGAGAGAGAGAGAGAGAGAGAGAGAGAGAGAGAGGGGGGGGCATGAATATCATATCATTTTGACACTGCATAATTGTTATACTTGTGACAATTTGAAAGATTGTAGTTTATTTGAGGTTAATTTTTTGAAGAAAATCATCCGAAAGTTTGGTGAGAAAATTGGCACATAACATTCCTCGAGGAGACCCCGAGAACATGGGATTGGCATCGGGGGCTTTGAAGGATTGAAATTTTTTTTTACCCTTGTAAAAGAAAACGATAGCTTGAAGATAAGAAGACTTCTAATAATAGCATTAAAAAGCATTGTAGATACTATGGACACATTGAAGGCGGGCATGCATATCATCTAGTAAGTTCTCCATTATATGTCTTTGTATTGTAGATTATTTTTGTAAATGTTTATGTGTATGTTGTATTTTAGATTGAATGTATTTGTATTATAAATTGTATTGTCTTTGTATTGTAAATGTTCATATTCTTTTGGGAGATATTTGACGTATGTTATCATCTTGATGTGGAGAAATATTACTTGATTATTATGGTTAGGGTCGATTAAGGGTTAGGTTGAATTAGGGATTAATTAGTTTTTGGGCTTATAGATAAGGGTTTATTTTTAAGGGTTTAGGGTCTAGGGGTTATGGGTTTAAGGGCTTAGGGGAATGGAGTTAAGGTGTTAGGGAGTTAATGTATCTTAAGGGTTTAATTAGGACTGGAGTGATTTAGAGGTTAATGGGTTTTCGGGAGCATTATTAATGAGTGTTTAAAGTAGATTATGCGCATTTAAAAAGATGAACATAGTGAATACAATTTTATAGAAAGAAAAATAATTATATAATATATTGTAATAAAATTTTATAAGATAAGTATAAAATATAAATAAAAATTAATTAAATAAAAAATTGATTAAAAATAAATTTATTATAAAGAAAGATGATTGGATGAAGATAAAAGGAGTCAATTTTATTTAGGTAAGATGATAATTAATAAAAAAACATTTATTATGAAAAGTATTAAAATAAATAAATAAATACTTTACTTATTAAAGAAGTTTAAATATATACAAAGATATCTTTTAGGGATAATCACATATGAAAATACTTTGTCAACGCATTTCGAACCAACGAAATTAGTTCCACACATGTCCTGGAGATGAACCATATTTGTTGGTTCAAAACACATCGAAGGAGTCTTTTCATATGTGATTATCACAAAAATATATCTTTGTATATATTATGGATCCATAAAGAAACAAAAATTCAAAAAAAAGGTTTAAATTTATAAAAACAAAAATTCAAAAAGTTTAAATTTATAAATCTTTTTATTATATAAAATTATTGTATTCTGTAAATTTAAATTTCTTGTTATAAATTTACATTTTTAATAAAAAATTTAACTTAAAGCAAATATTTTGTTACATATAAAACTATAATTTTGTCTCTAAAATTAAAGTGAAGTAATGTGTGACAATTAACGACGCATTGTCCATTTTAACTATTTACGGTATGAAAGTAGATTCACATTGATCTCCACGGTTCATTGACATCTTTAAAGTGATGAAATCTATAAAATATTTGGAAAACAAATAGATTGAAAGTGGATAATTATTAAAATTCTTTTACCATTTTTATAAAGTTTGTTTGAATTTGTCTTAAAATGAATAGTTTCAATATTTGAAATAATTATTATAATGTTTGAGTTTTTATTATAATTATTTAATTAATTTTAGTTATAATATATTGTTGGTTTATAATTCAATAGGTTATCTTTAATATTGGTTAAGTGTTATGAATTGCAAGTAAGAGATTTAGGAATTAAGTCTTTAGGGTGTTTACTTAATATTTGATAATATAGACCTAATTAAATGTTTAAAGTAAAGATAGTTAAAAGCACATTGATTTTGTTTCCATCTTCCTAAAACTTCTGGTCTCAAAGTGAAATCAATAAAGAATATAAAATTATAATGATGAATGCAAAATAATATCAATATGTTATAGATTTTAGGCTTTGCGATTGGTATTTTGTGTAGAGATGTTTTCAGGATCAATCACATCCATTGTTGATTAAGTCGATGTTTCGAACCAATCCATCGTGGTTCATCTTGAGAAAAGATCCATGAATAAGTCGGATCCCACAAAAGAGGTAGATAGGAGAAATGAGAGTGATGAGTGGCGAGAAGTGAAAGGGAGGCCAACAAAAAAGGCTAAAAATAAATTGATTAATAAGATGATCGATAAATTGATGAAAATAATATATTGAAGAAATTAATCTATTAATAGGATTTTTATGCAACTAATGATCTTATTTATTTTTCTTTATTACAAAGGATTTAATTCGGATTTTAATTTAATTTAGAAAAAAATTATTTAATTTTTTAAATGTTTGATATTTTAAAAAGTATTCATTCGTGATTTGTTAAAAAATTTTAAGTTCCAATTTGTAATTTATTAATGTATTAGAAAGGTGATATAATAGAAAATGAATGATATATAAACAAATTTTAATGAGAAAAGGGATTACTAATTAATGATAATTAATAACAATGATGTGATAATTAATAAAAATGATGTTTTTATTATGGTTGTGATTATATATCTCAAAAAGTGTCTCTTCTTACATGTCGAAAAAGTAACATCTTTCCTAGATTTTTCAACATATTATTAAATTTCTTGATAAATTGCACAAGCATCATCATTGATTTGTTGTCTTTGTTTCTCACTCTCACCTAGTTGTCTTTGTCTTGTTGTCCTTTTTTTTCCTATATTATATTTGTAATTGTTTGTATCGTTTAAATATTTTCTATATATACTAGCATTACTTTATTTATTGTAATTGTATAGTATGGGGCGCCCTAGGGCATTGCCCAGAAGGGAGGTGGTTGTAGGAGTTCGAGAACATGGAGAAAATATTAAGGATCGAGCTAATGATCCTGTGGAAGAATATAATTATGTTTATAACACAATTGAAGAAGATAGGACAAATAGATTGATCCGGGAGAGATTTAATAATGTTGGAATGGATGATGATGACAACCAATATGATGGTGTAATTGTATAGTATGGGGCCCCCTAGGGCATTGCTCGACAAGGAAGAGGTGGTTGTAGTACGAGTTCATGTTCAAGAACATGGAGAAATATTAAGGATCAGTAGCCAGTCCTATGGAAGAAGATAATTATGTTTATAACACAATGAAGAAGATGGGACAAATAGATTGATCTAGGAGAGATTTAATAATGTTGGAATGGATGATGATACCGCTGACCACTATGATGGTGCTTATGATATACATGTACTTGAGAGAAGTCAACCTCTTTATAAAGTCTCCAAAATATCTCTTCTCTTTGATGTATTTGTGTTGGTCAACTTAAAGGTGGCAAATGGTTTTCGAACACATAGCTAACAACCAAAGGTATGTAATATATTTTGTGACATTTAGTACAACATGATAAAGCAAATTTTTTTTCCTTTTTTTTAAATTTAGTACATTGATCATTATTTAATTTGTAACATTTTGATGCAATATGTAGGATTAATATTGTTTACATTAACCAATACTACTAATTTTTTATGTTGTAGATTGTTAGGTGATTTTTTTGTTACCATCGTCAAATGATTTACCTAATACGTATCGATATTTATTACCATTATGAAAGATATTGGAATGGAGTATAAAATTATTTGTGCATGTGATAGTAATGATATTCTCTATTATAAATAACATGTGTCAAAATATAAATGTCCGAATGTGATGAGAGTAGATATCAAACTAATAAAGTAACAAAAAATGTGCCTCACGAGGTTCATCGTTATATTCCCATAATTCTACGTCTACAATAATTGTTCGGGTGCAAAGTTACCTTTCATTTATGGATTACCATACTGATGAAAATAGTGAATATGGTGTTTTTTTGAATTGCTTGTAAATGGATGCATATAGGAATATAGAGGAAATTTGTCCAAATTCCCTGAAAAAAACCTCATAATCTTATGTTTTCACTAGCGGAGTTGGCAATGTCAATCCATTTGGGAGAGATCGGAAATCTACTTACTCGGTGTGGTCTGTTTTGTTATAAAAAATAACATTCCTCTGTGGATTTCAACAAAGAGGGAACACATTATGTTGACAATGATTGTTACGAGGTATTAATTTTTTTAGATTTTTTTTTTAACACAATAACATCTCACTTCATTTATCTTGTTTGCTTCTTAATTATGTCTAATGTTTTTTGTTTACTCATACATGTTAAATTATGTCTTATATTTTTTTATTTACTCATATATGTAGTAATTATGTGTATGTTATTCGGTCAATTAGGTAATTGCTAGATTAAAGATATGAATGTATGAACCTCTTATCCATGAGTTAGTGGAATTTTGGAGTGGTTTCACTATGTATGATATCTCTATACCAATAGATGCACAAAGAGAAAGTTGAATTCCACCTTGATAACACATGGAAAATTCATGGCTCTAGAGATAACACATTCTTGTGGTATGTTATAATGTTACCTTGCACTTTAATAGTGTTTAATTTTATGAAGTGCATTTCATGTATGTTTTTTAAATAGCCTCTTCATTGCACATACTTAAAATAATTGATATAAAAATTGTTCCATCTCTTGCGGCTCTTGAACGAAGGGTAAATTTTCTTGTCATGTTTGTGGTCTATGATGAAATCTCATTATTAAAGAATCTTAGGAAAGGCGTTTGATGAGTATAGGAACTTCCTTTATAAGAACCATAGGTACTAAAGTATTGAAAAATATATTTTTAATGGGAAAGAACATATGATATTAATACCATGGAGAATCACACCTTGTGCATGGAAGTTGCAATATGATAGATTCTGCGAAGGTGGATCAAATCGTACATGTTTCAATATACATGATATCTTTGGATTATTTTTATATTTGTATTATATTTTTCTTCATTGTACTAATTGACGGGTATTTTTTCTTATAATATCTTGAACTATGATTTACTTTGTCGAACGTCGAAGCATTAATAATAGGGCACTTCCATGAGGAATGAAAAGTTATCTAGAGCTATTCAACGAGACTCCCCTCTTGTAGACACCTATAAATTGTTCATGTGTTTGATATAATGCACATTGAGAAGAATGTAACATAGACCTTATGGAGAATCTTAGATGGAAGGAGAGATAAAAAAAAAAAAAATTGTCGAGAATTTTAATCACATTAAGGAAATTTAATAATACGATGAAAATTATGATTCATTCAAATATCGATGGAGATAGCCAAAATATAAGTGCCCTTCCATGGTTATTGACGGAAAGCGATAAAGCAAGGATGTTAAGAGGTTATTGAACAAATTAAATTTCCAATTTGGATTTTCTTGAACATAAAGAATACCTCACAAAGAAAGGTGAATTAGGTGGGGGATAAAATCTCATTTTTTGCATATGCTCATTAAGGTAATTATTTTGGTGTATATATTTGTACATTGGTGAAACATATTGTTAGTGTTTTCCTAATAATTTGGGAATAAATAATGATCAATCATCATTTTTATTATAATATGTTCTACCCTCTATCTCTCCCAGACAATTTTGACAACAATTGTCAAATAAGTTATATATTATCTTGGAAAATACATGAGGTGAGTGGAGATTTATGTCACAAAGTGTAATTTTCTCAATAATTTGTTGTACATCTTATATTTATTTTGCATGTTTTTTACTTTTCATGTACTATATACTTTTTGGTTGAAACTTGTGACTTTATTGCTTCATTTATAAATGGTTTTCATCTAAATAAATTGATAAAGAATATAATGAATTGGAGGAAACAAATTACTCATCGTGTGAAATGCAAAAATATGTTACCTCCAACATTTTTCAATGCCACGAGAACACTACCTCATACACCGAGTCGAGGAGATTAAAGTGTGGACACGTACACAGAGATCGATGTGGATGGTTTAGAGGAACTTGAAATCAATGAAGGCTTTGGTTATACAAAAAGGGCGATCTGAGGTTCTATGGTAAATGGATATATGTTATATCAAACCATGTTTTATATTATTCAATATAGATCTCTGATAGGAAAAAGTATTAATGTATTAGATCCCATCTAGGATATCGAGATCCATGAACAAATTTGAAGGGGAGCACCTATTGGGAAAAGGTAGAATGAGGAGAGTGAGATGTAAGTAGATAGTAGAGATTTATAGTACATTTTTCTTTTTTTGTTTTTATGTATATCATACTTATTTAATTTTTAGTCTTCCTTGCATAATCCATTATTATCAATGTATAACATGGTAACTAATTATATATGTGTGAATTGTTTTATTTTAATACATCCGATCGAAGTGGGATGCAATACATCTATACATTGCAAACAATATTGATTGGATTAAGGTATGGATTGAACGATGAAAACAAGCTAATAATGGTAGGTTATCATGGTATTGTGTATCTACATTGGTCGAATAAGTTGAACGTAGTGGATATACCAATCTTACATAGAGGGAAATTGATTTAGCATATGGTTTAAAGATTATCGAGCAAGCATATTCACCCATACTAATTAGTATTTTTACAATTATGTTGATGCGTATGGGCGTGGTTTTTACTTAATTTGCAAAATTTCCAATTATAGATATTTGTATCAATTAATGATGCATTTTTTATGTGTTTGGCATATTGCATTTAAAACACCACAACAAAAGGTGGCACGATGACCACAAAGTTATCATCAAAAGGTTGGATGAAAAGATGAAAACTTTGGATAGTAAAATAACTACGGTATTTCATGTTATCTATGTTTCCTCTAAAGGTGACAAAAATTTGAAGTACATGACAATCGATACTATGGGTATACGCATGATGTACTTGAGTGTGACTTTAAATCATTCTAATAAATTATGTTAGGTAACCAGTGGTTCGGGCTACAAGTCCATGAACGTGTCCCCCAATTATAACTTTAATTGTTCATGCTAATGGATTTACCATGGTTAATACAAGTAATATTGAGCCGGGGATCAAAGCCCTATGTTCTTCCAAAGCTAATGCAAACATGTATTTTACATAGATATTCCAGGTAAAGTGGGTTGGCCATATGTTGTTAGATATGATACGAAGACGTCTATAAAGTATGTATCGGAAGAAGATGAAATTGAAGAAGAAGATCATATAGGAGGAGGGGTTCATGTTCAGGACAAATACGTCGAAGAATTTCAATGATATTTTAATCGAGACAATAATTTGGATTAACTAGATGATATTGACAATGTGTTGGATGAATAACTTGAAGAAGTCAAACCAAATGTAGAAGATCATGTTCTCAATGACGATGATGACGTTGATATGATGAATCCTTTGAACATGAATTATGAGCGGATGATATAGATGATGATTTGGATGAGGAAGAATATTTATGATGTAAAAATTCTTAAATCTACGATGTATTTTTATATGTTTCCATTTGGTTTGTTCTCTTTCATTCACCTTCACTTTTTATTTTCTAGTTTTTATGTTGTATTTTTATAGTATTGTATATTTCAAATATATTATAGTAGATAGATTGGGTATTGTGAATTTGATACGTGTGAGTGGGGGAGGGGGCCATATGAGGTTCCACATTCATGTGGTAAGAGGCCTTTTCCATTGAATTGTATTATTCTTGAAATGAAAATAAGCTCGTTTAGGTTTATACCATCATCTCCAATTTTAACTTTGGTTCATCTAATAAATTCCAAGGTTTTCCATTTCCTAATTAGTGGAAATTATGCTTTGATATTTTGCATATAATGACTGTAATGGGGAAAAAGACAAAACTAAGTTAAAATTTAATAATTTGTAGAGTTGATAAATGAAAAACCTAAGTTTAAATCAAAATGACATGACAAAATTGTGTTCAAATCATCATCATCATCATCGTCATCATTTGTTTCATCAACATCATCATTAACATCATCAAATCATCGTCACCATCATCATCATAATCAACATCAATTTCCTTGTTGTTGTCTTCATCATCATTACCACCCTCATCATCATCATCGTAACCATCATATTTTTCATCAACATCATTATCGAAATCAACATCATCATCACCATATAATCACATATTTATCTTCATCACCATCATCATTTAAATAATCATCCATGTCATTGGAATCATTTTCATCATCATCGTCGTCATCATCACCATTAATGTCATCATCGTCATCTTTTTAGTCATCATAATAATCATCATCGTTGTCAAAATCGGCATCATCACCATCATCTTTGTCATCTTCATCAACATCATCATCATCATCATCATCATGGTCGTCGTTGTCACCTTCATCATCATCATCAACATTTTCATCGTTTTCGATGTCCATCATAATCATCATCATCATTATCATCACCTCATCATTATCATATTTTTCTTCATCATTGTCACTAATGTCATCATCACCGTCATCATCAACATCATTAATGTCATCATCGTCATCTTTGTCATCATCATCATCATCAACATCATCTTCATCATCGCCATCATATTTGTCATATTCATCAACATCAACATCATTTTCATCATCGTCATATTTTTCATAAAAATCATCATTAACATCATCATCATTGTCATAATCGGCATCGTCATCATCATCAACAACAACATCATGAACAAAAGCGTTGTCGTCTTCTTCATCGTCATCATCATCATCATCATCATAATTTCCCCTCATCATTATCATATTTGTCTTCATCATTTTCATTAATTTCATCATCATTTGAATTGTCCTCGTCATCATTAGCATCATTAATGTCACCATATTCATCATCATCATCAACATCATTGCCATCATATTTTTCATCTTCTTCATCATCGTCGTCATCACCATCCTATTTTCATATTCATCAACATCATCATCATCGTCATCATTGTCCTCATCACCATTATCTTTTTCATATTTGTCAACATCATCATCGGCATCATCGTCATATTTTTCATCAACAACATCATTAACATCATCATCATCGTCATCATCAACATCGTCATAGTCGTCGTTGTCGTTTCCATCATCATCATCATCGTCGTCATCATTGTCATATCATTAGTATCATCTTTGTCTTCATCATTGTCATTAATTTCATCATCATTTGAACCATCATTGCTGCTTTGTGGATTCTAATCATCATCGTGATCAATTAGAAATAAAAATATTTTATATAGAGAGAAATGTGATATATATATATATATATATATATATATATATATATATATATATATATATATATATATATATATATATATATATATATATATATATATATGTAAGCTCAAAGGGTTAGCTCAATTGGTCGAGTTCCCATCATTAAATCACCTTGCTAATGGGAGGTCACGGGATCAATTATCCTCGATGTTCTTGGGGTTATGCTTTGCCATTGAGTCAACGAGGAAGTGATAACGGAGGTTTAGTAATAACACCTAAGAAACACTAAAAATGAGGTGCAAATGAGGAAGAATGTGCATGTATGCAAATTTTCATTTAAAATCTTCATAACTTAAAAATAAATTTTGATTTGGCTTATATGATGTAATAATAGTGGATATTCACTAATTAGAAAGCTCACACAAGGTATGGCATTAGTTTTGATTTTTTTTCCCCCTTTATTCCTTGTGTGAAAATAATAATGAGGTATAGCATTAGTTTAATTTAGAGTACATGGTATAACACGTTAAAAGTGGGTGACACACGAGGCATGGCATTAGCTTATCTTGACTCTATATAGAGTTGTCATATAAAGTATGGCATAACATTATCGAGTATATTTACAACTTATAGTGATACTCAATAATAGTGTTATCACATTAACCTCAAGAATGCCTCATAACCATATTTTAGTTCATATTTGTTTTTCTTTCTTGAGTCATAATTGTTATACATTCATGAAATCTTGTGGAATTATTCAATATGTCTATAGGTGAGAGTGGACACCAAAAACATGGCACTAAATTTGTGGATGATGTTATCATTGGAATCGAGGAATTGTACTAAAACTATAAATGTTTTTAATATCGGAGTGAGGAAAAACATTGTCACATCAACACAAGGATTAACACAATGCAAAGACTAACATAATTGATAATGTGTGTACTAAAGTGATGGAATAGCACGGAGCCTTTAACTATGTTATTACAAGCATTAATTTTTTTAATAATTTTAGTACTAGAGTGAGGGCATGGGATCCAAAATATCGATGACATTAGTATTGATGAAAGGTAGGAAGATATTATCGAAAGGTAGGATCGATCACACATTAACTTTAGGAGACATTTTCACAATGCAAGGCACCAAAATTGTCTCTTCCTCTCCATCTCTCTCTCTCTCTCTCACCTTCTCTTCATCTCTTCCCCCTTCAATATCTCTTCCCTCCTGATATTATCTCTCCCTCTCTCTCTATCTTCCTTATCACTCACTTGCTCTCTATCCACCTTCATCTCTTTATGTATTTTTTTTTACCTCCTGTTAGCCCCCCTTTGAAGTTCTTGACAAGCAAGCTGGGGGCTATATCATTTTGGATACTTTCAAAGAATGCATCTTCCCTGAAGACCCATCTTCTTTGATGTCTCTCTGTGCTCGCCTAGTACAATTCCCCTCTGCCGGTTTCCTATCCCCGAGCCTGCATTCACCCCTGTATCCCTTCAAAATGTCCCTTTTTTCCTTTTTCCTCCCTCTGTCAAAGTGTTTTTGTTCCCCCCTATTTCCCCCCTTCAATTCCTTAAATCCCCTCCAAAACCCCTTTAATCCCTACCTTTACCCGTGTTCGGCTTTTTTCGCCCTTTAACTCCCTATCGTTACCCCTTGGAGGCTTCAAAATACATTGAAAATGGGTTAAAAAACCCACTTCCGACCATATAATAGAATTAGCCCCTTTCTGCCTGTCCCGTCCCCACGTAACTGAGCGCTGCTTCTTAAGGCGCCCATCGCAAATCGCAGATCGCATTTTTGCGGGTTGTGTTCATTAGATCCATCTCAAATATTTGTGATGCGATCCGCCCATCGCATTTTCCCCATCGCATTTCTTCTCCGTCGCAAGCGCAAAGCGCAATTTTCTGTTTGGTGCTGATTTCCCCCGTCGCACTTCCTCCATTTGCGATTTTGCGATCATCCCCCCGGGTCCCACATCCACGGCCCCCCTCATTGCATTTTGTTTGTTCCCCTTTGTATTTCCTTTGTTAGGCAAACTTTCGTATTTACATTAAAGTTTAATGTCTTTGTACATTCCACCCCATTTCATATATTGTCCAACTGTTTGGTCTCCACCGTTGATCTACGTCCCTCGGTCATGATCTGACAGTCCACAAAGCGTGTTCGCACCAAACCCTATTTGTCGTTGTTTCCTCCATATCAACGCATTTTTCACATTCATTTCATTCGAAACACTGTTCTCACCACCGCCATGTTATGTCCTCCCGCCTTCCACAGCTACCCCTTATGCATGGTTTTCAACACCCAGTCCCATATTTTGCAGGGTTATCAGATGGTGAACGCCGCCATGGTTGCACAACTTTCAATACCGTGGCTAGGTGACAGGACTCGCATTTAAAGAACAAATTTCGAGCTCTGCAAACTTCCGTCGGCCCCATTAAAGCTTATTTTGCACAAACAAAGACGGTACGGGAGCAGCAGAGGGCTCGAGGCAAGAAATGGAAGTCTTTTGCGCCTTTTCAGGGATTTTAGAAGGCATAGGTACCAGTTCAAAGACGTCGAGGGTTACATGAAAATTCCAGCACGCAGGAAACCACATAATCAAGGTCTAAATCAGCAGAATGTTTCTTCCTAAGCATGGACACAGTACACATTATTTCTTCAATATGCATTGTGTCCAGGTGAATTTTTCCTCCTCTCGACCGTCCAGAATACTATCAGAAACATTTATTTCACAGCATGGCTGACCATTCAGGCGTTTATTTGCCATTTTGTTCTTGCACCAAAGGTACCACAGAGTCCTGCAGACCAAAGTACAACAAAAGGCAGACATAAGTAAATGGAGGCCGAAAGGATTCATTATTTCGTCTGAAACATCTCAGAAATAAATACAAAAATTTAAGAGTAGAATGGGCTTCGGCCCTCTTTCGTTTCAGAGTTTAATACTACATTTAATTCTTCACCTACCTCTTCTGCCCCTCTTCAGCTATAAAACTCAGAAGGAAACTTTGTAATGGTTGTTGATGAGATATAAGTGAAATGCAAGTATTGTTCCTCTTGAGACAAGCTCTCTGTGTAATATTGTAGGATAGACTGAGACTTGATGTATTCAGACTGAATGTTCAAGCAATGGGCTATGATGTACCTGATTGGTGTTGTTTTTAATATGACAAGCACGTTTCTTTGGATCCTGATCTAAAGTAGCTGGTGATGTTTTTCTTTCTCTGTATTTGTGATTGATTTGCTTTCATTTCATCATGTTTCTGCTGGTAGGAAACAGAAGTATAATGTAAGATTCACCCTCGATAGGTGCCTTATGTTTCATGCTCTCCCTACCTCAATGTTTTCTGCTTATATGTGTATCTGAATATTGATTTCAATTGATTTAACCAGTGTAGTGGATGAAATTGCCTGCTCTCTGATGTATGAGTTAATGAAATCAGTATTTAGATGTTCTTGTTAGGATTTAGCTGGAAGGTTTGAGAACACTGGGGATTAGTGTTAGCCCTGTCCACTAGGATCTTTGCTCGACCAGCTAGCCTTTCTAAGATCCCTTGTAACTGCCTCTAGTTTTGTCCAAGCAGGTCTGGAGTTAAATGACCTCTGACCTGATCTATAGACAAAGTTAGATGGTTCCCCTACTTTCGTTTTCAGTCCTTAATGTTCCATTCCATCTTCTATCCTTTAAGATACAGATGATTTAGATGACTATCCCAACTGAAAGCTTTCACATTGAACACAAATAAATCCTTTCTTGACTCCATAGCCCAATGGCTTTAATGTTCTATGAGTTATCTGTCTCTACCTAAGCTTCCCTTTTTCTCAGCCTTGTCTTCTATTGGACCTTCTTTTCCTGATTCCTTCCAACCAAATCTAAACGATCAAACCAACAACCTCAAGCCTACAACTAGCCTAAAATCTTATACGTTGAGCCTCAAAGACATATCCTTTGACTTCATAGAGAGATCCCTCTCTGGACCTAGGAAGGCTAGATCCTAAGGTCTGAAAGTGGTTCTATGTTGTCTCATCTTTTGTTCTTCGTCAACCTGGCCAAAACATGGGAACCCCAACACCTCCATCTCCCCTCCCTATCCAAATTCATCTTTTTCTCCAGTCCCTCCCTCTCTCATTCTCTCTCTCTCTCTCTCTCTCTCTCTCTCTCTCTCTCTCTCTCTCTCT